>OZ023214.1:46043819-46555288 GCA_963995525.1 Escarpia spicata
AGTTAGGCGTTGGTGGGCTTGGGGGGGGGGGGGGGGGCTGAACACCACGTAGACTACAGTATCTTTGGTGGTGCGGTGATTGGATGCAGTTGGAGGTATATTTGATGAGCCTCAAGGCGGGTGTAGTTGGAGTTTGGAGAGCCTCAGTGGGCAATGCAGTTGAAATTTTAATGAAGGGTTTTGGTATACCTGCCAACTTTTTTTGTCGAAATGCGGGAGATCCATCAGCGGTTCAGCATGCTTCCCGTTCCGAGCTGTCTCTGATATTGAGATCGGTTAGACGGTTGAGGGGCGCCGTTGGAGATTGTTCACAGGTACTTCACCGGTTCGTTGTCTCGAAGACGGGGTGAGAGCTGTTGGAGATTTTTCGCCGGAAATTCAGCGCTTCAGCATGTCTCCCGTGGTGTCGCGCTGTCTCGAAGACGGAGTTAGGGTTAGTTTGTGAGTTTGCAAGCTTGACGGATCGACCGTGTTGCTAGGCAATAGTGAATAGATCACACGATGTGGCACCACACGTCATAAGATATTGCGAAGGAAGTCAACATATGATCGCGAAACGTGTCATCTTCCCTCAGATGGAATCGTGAACGATATTTTTCCATGCGAAATAGATCGGACCTATAGGCCCTATGTCATGTTGCCAACTTGTAACATGTGACAGTTAATGTCACTCATAATTGATATCGACATTTTATTAATTAACTGTGTCATATACATATTTTATATTAATTATTATATCGAACTAATAGTTTATATTAATTATCATATTGAGATACAAACAAACAAAAATACATACACAAACATGTTTTCATAACTTCTACTGTCAATATGCCCTTTATTTGAGCACTGCCCTTGACTGGTAGCTAGCAATGATCGTGTATTAGTTAGGCTTGGGCAAGGATTTTTCACTCAAATTAACCATGTTTCTGCTTGTCCTACACATATTACTATTATCTTTTGTATAATAAAATTTTGTATGACTGAAAACGTTGTTATGTTGTCTCCTCATGCGCCAAATTTCGCGCTGATTACTCAAAGATTACGAATTCAGTAGCATTTCAAAAAAAACTACGAATCCACAAATAACTGGCCGTTATAGTGTTATATTTTGACATCTGATGTCTTTTTAACCTCTAAAACACGTCAAATGTAGGTTGCCAGTGAAAGTCTTTTTTGCGTCTCATTTCTTATGTAGATATGTAGACGTCTGATAGATGTCTAAATGACGTCTTTTTAAGAAAATTAACTGCTTAAAGACGTGTAAAAGATGTCATGTGCCCACTGGGAAGATGCTATGTTGTTATGCTAGCGCGAACGCCTCATAGCGCGTACCGTCAGGTCCAAAAATGAAGCGTAAAACAGGCTTCGTTCACAAACCTCGCGCAGTGTCAATTTTTGACCAATTCAATCAGGATAAAGTTAATTTTGAAGATAAATGATTGCTCTACCGATTGGTAGTAAACATTACGCTGAAGTAATAAAAAATTGTCCGCCAAAATGCAGGTAAACATGACCATTTCCATCGCGGTCGTCTTTCGAAAACGACTTCAACGTTCCCTACGGCAGTGCAATACAGCTGACGTTCAGCTTGCGTTCACGCATTAATTCACATGGATTATTATATTTACGGTGCTTTGGAAACAACAATTTTATTAAAGCAAAGACAATAAAATGTAACACTTAATAACTCTTGATGGTGGGTTGTGTGGCCGAGATCGTCGTAGGTCAATCTGATCGACGTACCGTCGTAATTCCGTGGCGTTTAATTTTTATATGGACAACTTTTTTTTGGTTATTATTTATGCTAGTAAATCAATTTGAAATGCATTCAGTGACATAATAAAACATTTCTGGCATGACCTCAGGACTGTGTGCAGTCTTGATCACTAAATTGTTACAGAACAATCCCTCTGATATCTGAAATACAAAAATGTTTACTGTTTATTTGATATACTATGTTTCGCATAAACTACAGTCGGACACTGACATTATGCCATTAATTTATGTGTACCTAATGTAAAAAAGTAATAAGAAAAGGTAAATTTTTTATAGTGCAGTATCCAATCGTTAGAACTGCTCAAATTGCATTAAATGTTTCTGCCTGACAGACCTGTTCAATCGAACACAATTTTGACTTCTTTGGGAAGCATTCAGCCACGCTTTCGTACACAAATATCCACCACTGTCTTTAAGACATTTATTTTTATGAATCAATTATTTCTTATCATGATGTATATGGGCTTAAACAATATTTGATTTACGAAAGAAGGTAAGTAGACAGAAAATAGCAACATATAACGTAAGAACACTACTAAGACATGTACAGATACAAGAATTGGAGGAAGAACTTAGGGAAACCAAGTTGGTATGGGATGTGATCGGAATCTGAGAAGTCAGAAGAAGAGAGGAATGCTTCACTACCTTACAAAGCGGCCATCCACGATACCATTCCACAGCGAACAACGGCCAAGCTGGAGTAGGCTTTCTCATAAACAAGAAATGGAAAAACAATATAGTGAGGGTTAACGGCATCAGCCCCAGAGTAGCAGAACTTGTGCTATGCATAACAAAGCTTTACAAGCTGAAGATAATACAAGTATATGCACCAACAACATCATACTCAGAAGAAGACATATACAACTTCTACAACGACATGGATGAGACCTTAGAGAAGCCAACCCACTACACGATAGTGATGGGAGACTTTTTAATGCGCAAGTAGGGAAACGAACAAACATTTCGGAAACGGCAACAGGCAAATTTGGCCTAGGTGTAAGAAACGAAAGAAGCGACACCTTGGTAGAATGGGCAACATCAAGAAAGTACAAAATCATGAATACCATGTTTCAGAAGGAAGCAAGGAGAAGATGGATATGGAAAAGCCCAAATGTAGAAACGAAGAACGAAATTTACTACATCCTGGCAAACAAGCCAGACAAGGTCACTGACGTAGGGGAAAGTCCCTAAAGCGCACCGCCTAAGCATTATCTGCTATTATTTTGAAATGTATTTGTCACAAAATCGATTTATTTGCACTGTTCGACGCGGGGACATTAATTCATCATTATATATACAGTAAACGTCATAATTGTTATAAAAGAAAACAATATTGTATAAGGTAAAAATAAAAAAAATGGGGCGCTTTGGGGACGCGTACCCCCAAAGCGCCCCACCGCCTCTCCCCAAAGCGCACCTCCTGTGTCATGGTCACCAAATGCTGTCAATCCCATAGGCAATCCAACTAAAATGTAGACTAGGCTAAACGTTTATTGTTGCATGCTGGTGAAAACAATTACAGATGATATTACGGAGTGGTAATTACTAATTACTATTAGGCCTATAGTCTAGCCACCATTGAATCATTGTTGATTGTTAACCTACACGGATAGTTAACCATTCTGCGACTACTGCATGCAAAGGTCGCATGCGGATTTCTCGTTTCCACACTTTTCATGGTACCATTGGCGGCACAATGGACATTGCAGCCAATCTGCTGTTGGTGGCGTGGTATAGAGCTCATTGCAATAGAGGCACCTGTATTCTTCTTTCGTAGGGGTCGCACCAACTTTACGCACGTGCTTGACAGTGGTTCGTTCTTTGCCCTTGTGCAGTTCGCGCTTGTTGGATTTCTTGCATGTCTGCTTATTGGCTTGCCTCTTAAGCTTCTCGTTCAGTTGCTGATCCTTTTCTCGCAGATTATCCTTGTGTGGCGATGACGTGAGGTGGTCTGCAGACTGGGAGCGTCGTTTACCCAGTCGGGGCCCAGCCTTGGGGAGTGGTGATATGCCGTGAATGAACGTGTTTATAGGCGTCATTGGTGTAGTGTGGCCAGTCGATGTGGAGGCAACTGCGTCGCCCGTTCGGAGAGATTAGTCGCTTCAACATGGGCGCTGCTCGGAAGAGGCTCAGACGCGACAATTTCATTAGGAGCAGTTACCACCGGCGGGGCGCTGCTTGCTGGGGCTGCTTGTTCGCTGTCCGTCATCAACGATGGCGCAAAATCTGCATCTCTAAACAATGCAGGGTTGAATGGCCACAGTCTACTACTGGAGAACCCTGACACGGCTTTGTTGATCGTGCAAGCCCTTGTGTACGCTGCTCCAAATAGGGCCGCGATGTTATAGAAGGTGATTCGTTTTCCAGCGTTGCTAGTCATCCAATAGTCGCATGCCTGTCTGTAGTACTCCGTGAGCGGTCCGAAGTAGCACTTGTCGAGCGGCTGGAGTCGATGAGTAGTGTGCGGTGGAAAGGAGATGAGCTCGACGCCATTCGCCCTGGCGAGTTCCACTGCTTCGAGCGACTTGTGGCTGATGTGTCCGTCAACAAAGAGTACGACCTTTTTGGCAGGCGTCGGTTTGACCGCATCGACAAAGTGATTCAACCACTGCACGAAGATTTTGTTGTCTGTCCAGCCACTGTCTGTCACCACTCCCACTGTACCAGGTGGACAGCCAACGAGCAAGTGCTCGTTCATTTTCTTCCTCGGGTAGATCATAAATGGTGCGAGATAACGCCCACTTGCAGTCATGCTGCATATGATAGTGACCGTTTTCCCCTTTTCCCCACTCGTCACTTTTCCAACCTGTTTCTGACCCTTTTTCGCGACGATTCTCCCAGGTTTGTGCACAACCGTTAAGCCGCTCTCGTCCATGTTCCAGATTCTGTCACCATCTATTGGCCCAATGCTCTCAAGAAGCGACCTCCACATCAAAAAATTTTCGACTTGTGACTTATTGAATCCCACTGCCCGATTTATATTCGTCGCTTCCGGTTCCCTAATAGAGAGTGTTCCGTTTCTGGCAAGAAATCCAGCTAGCCAGTGTCGACCAGCTATCTTTTTGGTTTGATTAAAGGTGTGTGCGACGCCTTTGTACACTTGGAAGGCCATTTGTCGGAGTTCGGTAGTTGTTAACCCGTAGAACCTTTACTGTATGTCTATTGCATGGTTGGCGATAATATCTTCAATGTCGGTGTCTAGGATCTGGCGATCGAAATCTCCCTAGAAGTTGCCGACCTGGCGCTCGAACCTGTAGGACAGAGCCGAATTTGTATGGATAACTTCACATAAGCCTTTTTTTAGAAAGTTTGAAACAACACAGTAATACGGTAGTACCACACCATGGCAATTGAAATTAAGCTGTGTGGTGTGTTATTTTATAAATTACTTGTAATATTATTCGAACGCATAAAACATTGACCGAGTTGCAACCCATTTTATTGCAATGGTAATTATTATTGTAATTATGACTAATGAATTATAAAAATCTAATTTTCAGAATTTTGTTTTATAAATTACATAAAAATTACCTGGCCTGTATGGTGTCGTTGAAGAGGGGATCGCCTGGGGATTCCGTATTGCCGTTCAACGCTTCTATGTGATTCGCCATGTTGAAGAGCAAAGAGGGCCTCCTGTATATCTGCCTCTCCATATTTCCGCTGTTGTTGATCACGTCCCATCTGAAATTAACAGTGGTTGCATAGTTTCAATTTCGGGAAATTACAATCAATCATCGCAATATGCTATCTGGATCCGCAAGAAAATTGTAAGTAAACTGGTTTAACATACGAAAATTAATTAAAGTAGACTATCCTAAATTGTGTCACATTTGCGGGTCTCCAAAACGCACCGGCTGTGAACCGTGACTGTAGTGTAGAGAGTGTAGTACAGTCAGTGCGTATTAGTCCAATTTGTTTCTAGAACGCGAGAAATACATTATATTTTCATAATAAATGATTTAATTTATGATATACACAAAAAAGCTTAATGTCCCCAAACCGCACCTCCAATTGTATGAGTTTTGCTGCGGTGCGCTTTGGGGCATGGGGGAGATGCGCTTTGTGGACAACTATTAGTGACACTAAATCGGCCTTTTGCAAAATTGTATTTATATGGGACAAGGCTCCTTGGTAATGTAATGGAGTTATGACTAGGAATCGTGACTAGTTTTGCTGTTAAGTAACAAGGCAGGTATGAGTTTGTAAAAGAGCTTTGTATTCAGCCAACACATTTTTAGCTAATTCATACAATACATATATATATACAATGTGTAAATGATGTGAATTAGCCTATATAATTATAATCCATAATACAACCTCAACAGCAAAGGTGGGGGGAACCAACCACACGCAGGTGGCTGAACCCACCCTACATATTATAACCAGACCTGTTTACGGATTATAACCTTAATAGTTGAAACCAAGGGGAAAGCGTCACAGCGCCCCAAAACCCCTTGTACATATTATTGTCATGCTAACAACAGAAATATACAATGTAATTAACTAACATACAGCAAGACCAACAGTTTATTCTTGCAAACGCCTTCACACCAACATGTAATTAGGTGTATATTACATAGATTTTCCAGACTTTCAAACCACCTTACAGACCTATCCTTTTAAAGTAACCTAAACTCAGGTGTAGCTGGGGTAGGTGGGCGGGAAACAAAATGCAGATCTCAATAATGACAACAAATGGATTACCTTTTTCAGTGAGAAATCGAACTGAGGCAGCGGACCCGTGGCCGCTCGTCTTTATACCGTGAATTTATCACGTGACTAGATCCAGCAGGAATACCGTAAATTGTTGAATTTAAGACCTGAGCAATGCCCATATAAAAGTCATTTGACTTGCGTCATAATGGCGTATTTATATGGGACAAGGCTCCTTGGTAATGTAATGGAGTTATGACTAGGAATCGTGACTAGTTTTGCTGGCCATCAAAGAGAAAGCGAAGGAGGATATCAGAAAGCACAAACAAGAGATCATACGAGAAACGATTATGTCGTCAAAGAGCCTGAAGAAAGCAAAAAGAACGCAGGCACTAGGCCGAGACAGACTGATTACACTTCTAAACATGCAGAGTAGAGAAATACAAGACCAAGATATGATCATGGAACGAATAGAGGAATTTTACACCGAGTTATATGACAGTGAACAGAGTACCATAATTCACACCGACCCGAAAGAGGTACCAGAGATAACACCATGGGAAGTGGAAGCTGCGCTAAGAGATATGAAGAATGGGAAGACATCAGGCAACGACCATGTAAACATTGAAACATTAAAAGCGGGAGAAGATATCACCTCGAAGACACTGGCAAGGCTGTATATTAAATGCTTATCAGAAAAACGAATGCACACCGCTTGGAAGAACGGAAAGATGGTGATAATCTTCAAGAAGGTAAATAAGAAAGACTTAAAGAACTACAGACCGATATGTCTGTTATCAGACATCTACAAATTACTCACAAAGATACTAACGAATAGACTAGAGAAGACACTGGACGAAAACCAACCACGAGAGCAAGCAGGATTCAGAAGCAGGTACTCAACGACAGACCACATACACGTCACGTCGTAAACCAAATGAAAGAGTAGTACCGATAATATAATATCCCGCTCTGCATCGCTTTCGTCGACTACGAGAAGGCTTTCGACTCGGTGCAAACTCGAGCAATACTGACCTCCCTTCAAGAACAGGGGATAGAAGATGCGTACATCGATCTCCTGAAAGACATCTACACCAACAGCTCGGTGACAGTCCACCTACACAAAAAGTGCAATAAGATCAACATCAAGAGAGGAGTACGATAGGGTGACACCATATCGCCCAAGCTATTCACGGTAACACTCGAAAGCATATTCCGAAGACTGACCAGAGGCTTGATGATAGACGGAGAATATATCAGCCATATTCGCTTCACCGACGACATACACATATGCGCTACTACTCCGCAAGAACTACAAAACATGCTGCAAGAGCTAGCTGATGAAAGTGAAAAACAAGGTCTCAAGCTGAACATCTCGAAGACAAAAGTGATGCTAGAAAATGACACACCAATATATATATATATATTTATTTATATATATATCAACAAGACGCAGATAGAGAACGTTGAAAGCTACGTCTATATGGGACAGCGATACAGTATCAGAGTCAAAAACCAAGACAAGGAGATTCAAAGAAGGATCACTGCCGGCATTCGCCAAACACCACGACATATTCAAGGGTAACTTTGGACACTGCTTGAAGAGACAAGTCTTCAACTCATGCGTTCTTCCAGCGATGACATACGGCGCGGAAACATGGACACTCACCATCCAGGCAAAGAACAAGCTAGCAGCCGCACAAACAAAGATGGAAAGAAGTATGTTAAACATCATATATCGGGAGAGAAAAACAAACAGCTGGGTAAATCAGACGACAAAGGTTATAGACGTAATAGAACAAATCAGAAGATAGAAGTGGATCTGGGCAGGGCACATCAACAGACTACGAGACAACCGATGGACATCGCGTATCACAACCTGGAGACCTACTACGGTTGCACAATGATGATGATTTGTATTTATTAACAGTCCATTTAACTTTGAAGTTTTGACATTTTTCCCCGAATCAAGGTAATAGGGAAAAATAAACAAAGTCAAATAAAATTATAAAAAAACTTGTTTTAATATCCACATATCAAATTTATCTTCTACAAGTTTGTATCTGCATTGGTTTTAGTGATTTTTTTAAAACAATTGTGTACTTGTCTCTTGCAATGAGCCAATTTACCAAAATAACATATTACAACATTTTCAAGATGAAATATCTCTGGAAGTATCATTAAGTAGTAAATGTTGTTGTCCTTGGACACAGTTAATATTATGTTATTTCAGCTAAAAGTTAAAAAGTTGTGTTAAAGGAAATAAAAGTAAGGCATTAACTAAAATCCTTTTTCTATGTGTACACAAAGTTTAACATTTGACAACATTAAAAAATATAGAAAAATACATTTGTAGCATAAATTCGATTTTAAAAACCCGTTTGTGTAGCGATTCCCGCGGAAAATTAAAATTTAATGAGCTTGGCGATCACGTGGTATCGGGCCGTCACTTATGACCCACATTCGCATCAGGCCGACCCTTACCATGCATTCAGAGCAGGTTTACAAGTATAGCTTTTGGGTCGGAACGAGCGTCAGAATGAGTCATTGTGCAATATTCCGATGTAATACAAACACTAGTCATCATAGAGGAACAATAAGTTATCTTACGGTTCCACAATCACACATGAATCCAATTTTATTCAAAACAATGAATGCGAATGGGCCTACAAGTCGACTAGATTTCGCCGAGCTAGGGCTCGTTTTCAAAATAATTATATCGAATGCAACCAACGGGAGTTAATCTACTCCAATAAACATGCATCGCAAAAATATATTGTATCCAGCTATAGAAAGTAACGTGTATAATCTCATAATATCACTAGAATATCGATGTATGAAAGAGGAGTTGTACAATTTATCATAACAACTTAAATCAGTCAAATGTAAATTGTAATCGGGCGACGCCGGTTCAATCCCGACACCGAACCATTGATTTTCTTTACACTTTTTTGTTGTTTATGTTTTCACGAAGTAATATAAACCAAATCATTGTTATACTATGTTGCACTGTTTGTAAGTCTTTTTTAATTTTTTGTAGTAATTATTTATTCGCCGCAAAAATGAAAATATGGGAATTCCCTCCCCTCCTACCAGTAATTAGTGTGACCTATGGCGGAATGGCCCCACCTCTCTCTACGATGTGGTAATAGTTAGTAGTTTTAATCGTCTAAATGTCTGGGAGGCGTCTTTTTAATAGTTCTGGTGTATTACCATAATTTAAATATGGTATTTTATAATGTGGGCCTTGTTTTTAGAATGTATAGGTAAAATAAATGGGGCAATGTTTAAGACCTCAAATGGCCCACATTTGATTGTATTGTGTTTTAGCTAATAACTCATCCAATTATCGGGTGAATAATAAATAAATGTCAGAAGGTTATTCTGGCCACATTTCTCCCATATCTGGTGTTGTCTTGTTGCATTGCGTAAATGAAAATATGGGAATTCCCTCCCCTCCTACCAGTAATTAGTGTGTGATTCCTTGTTCTTGGCATGATTTGTGAATACTTGTGTGTGATATGGTATATGTACTTTTTCTGTGACGCTTTTCCCTGCTCTATTATACACGAGGTTTTGCCTGAAGGCGTTTCTCCTCCTTACTGATAATACAGTAACAGTGTACGCAGGGTTTTTAGGGCGGTAAATAAAGTAGGATAGATTACACGTGGGGCGGAATGGCCCCACCTCTCTTTAGTATGTTTTAATAAGTAGTAGTTTTAGTTGTCAAAATGTTTGTGAGACATCTTTTTGAGGTTTTTATGTATTATCTACCACTATTTTAATGTAGTGCTTTATAATGTGGGCCTTTATTTAGAATGTATAGGCTAAGTAAACGGGGCAATGTTTAAGACCTCAAATGGCCCACATTTGTTTGTAAATATTTGCATGTTATAACTCATCCAATAATCTGGTGAGTAATAAATAACTGTCAGAAGGTTATTCTGGCCATATTCTACTAATCGTTAGATTAAAATGGCGACTGACCGTTTCACGGGGGGCAATAGAGCTGTGATCGTGGGCGATAGCCATGTTTTCTGGTTAGCGCGGTTTTTGGAGTCGGCCGGTCCATCCTGGGCTTGGCCAGGGGTCTCGGCAGATTTTGCCGTCGACGGTCACGGTTTCAACGTGAAATACGTCGGCCGTCGAGGGGCTACAGTACAATCGTTGCGTTCCGACGAGCACTGGGAGCGTTTTGCTTGTTTGGATCCTCAGGTTGTTCTACTGCACGTAGGCGGTAATGATATCGACACGTCAGGGGGCCCCTGTCCGCAGCAGATCGCATGGGATTTATTAGAGTTTGCCACCGAATTAGTAGCGTTCGGCGTAAGCCACGTCGTTATCGGTCAACTCATTAGACGTGAAGGTTGGCGACATTTGTCGCCAGCCGAGGGGGCCGCGCGTGCCGCGAGCGTAAACGAGATAGTTAAGGCCGAGTGCGAGCAATGCCACCAAGTCTCGTTTTGGAAGCATAAGGGTTTTATGAATCCGCAGGACCGGGTATTTCGTGAAGATGGGGTTCATTTAAACGATTTGGGGAACTACAAGTTATTCAGGAGTTACCGGGGGGCAATTCTCAGGGCAGCCAAATGGCTCTAGTTTCGAATTCAGCGGGCGATAAATGGGGCAGGGCAGCAGGCTGCTATCCAACCTCTACCCAATAAACGCAGGAAGGCAGTAGATGGAGTAAAGATCCATAGGCATAGCATAAGTGAAATTTTATGGTACGTTCGTCAGTCACGTTGTAAACTTAATTCAAGTGTTTAAGCTTTACACGAGACTTGGCTGCATTGCAGCTATGTTCAATAAAGTTTTTATTATTTATTATTATCACTATCCAGACAGCACATGGTATAATACGGTTTTGAAGGGATGTTAGCCATTCTTTAGACAGGGGTCTGTGTCACGGGCGCAGACCACTGCTGGCAAATGATTAGATGCCAGCAGTTGGGATTATGGCATGTAGGTGTGTGGTTAGACAAGTTTTGTCGCGACAGGTGGTGTTGTCTGGAAGGCAGCCTTTTGGCTGCTTCTTCAGCAGCAGGTTTGGTTTATATGTTGTATGCAGTTCATCTTTGTGGCAGGCAGTAACGTCTCGAAGGCAGTTCGAAGGACTGGCTGTTTGTTTACCAACAATGTTCGTTTAAAATGTACATGTATCTAGTTCAAAGTTTGTGACAGGTGGTGGTGCCTCAAGCGTAGATTACACAGCTAAATTACTTATCCATAATGCTGGTGTAAATGTATATATTTCTAAGTTGTGACAGGTGGTGGTGCCTCGGGTGTAGATAACTCGCCTAATTGTTAACCAGCAGTGTTTGTTACCATGTACCTAGTTCAAGTTTTATTGCGGACGCTGTTGGCGGTAGACTTCACTATTGAATGTGTTTCCCAACCAGGTTGGTTTATGATATGTATCTTTATGGCAGGTGGTGGTGCGTCAAAGTGTAGACTGCATGACTGTTTATTTACCAACCAGGTTGGTTTATGATATGTATCTTTATGGCAGGTGGTGGCGCGTCAAAGTGTAGACTGCATGGCTGTTTATTTACCAACCAGGTTGGTTTATGATATGTATCTTTATGGCAGGTGGTGGTGCGTCAAAGTGTAGACTGCATGGCTGTTTATTTACCAACCAGGTTGGTTTATGATATGTATCTTTATGGCAGGTGGTGGTGTGTCAAGACTATTGACTGATTATTTACCAACTAGTTTGGTGTTTTGTTATACATACCTCGATCTTCATCATGCCAGGCAGTGCTTTCTGGAGCATCATATGGAATCTTACCGATAGGTTACGACCAGCCAATAATTTATCGCTCCAGTCAAGATGGCCTCAAAATTTGTTTAATGCAGTTTCCTATTTTTAGGTGGTGACAGCTGCATTTCTTCACAGTGCCTCATCAATAGGTGCACGATTGATTGATTGTTAGCATATGGTGTGTTGCTAGCATGATGACCATATATTTGGAGCTGAATTACTTGTTCCTGGGCATACACTGAGACGAACGGCCAGCTTGGCACCTGGTATTTTGGCCCTGCCAGCTTGGCGTTCGGTCCAGATAGCCCCCTGTCAGTGTGACGACCTGGCCAGCTTGGCGTATCTGGGCAGTGCAGCCATATGATGGCGTTCTGGCCGGGCAGTGCAGCCATATGATGGCGTTCTGGCCCTGACGGACCAGCTTGGCAGTTCGATCCAGATGGCCAGTACGGCGGTTTTGGCCTTGTCAGCCAGCCGGCTTTTTGGCGTTCTTGTGTTTTTTTTTTACAGTGACAATTGGCGGTGTCAAACTGCAGATCATTGCTATTCCATTTCAGTTTTGGGGAGCTGCAATGATAGAGCAGATTCCTAGCTAGTTTCTCTTTAAGTTTAACGAGCCTATCTGTTTCAATAGGTGGCGACATGTGCCTGATGATGTTGCATGACTTGAATTAAACATTTCAATCAGTGCACCACCAAAAGTTCATAGTCCATTGGAAATGTTTTTACTCGGAGGCAGGCTACATTTGCATCAAATAACCCGTGCCGCACCGGCAATGCATAATTGTTACAGGATGGCTCCGAAACGGGCACGAAGCCAGAGTTTAACTCGTCCGGGTGCTGCCATAGTGGAACCGACTCGGACTCGCAGTCGGACAGCGGCACCGATGACAGGGGATCATCCACCGACGGGCCAGCAGCCACCGGTGACTCGAGGTCGACCTCGGACACGTGCCGGACGACCGGGGGCGGGGCGAAGCCATCTATCAGGAGCGTGGCCTGATGTTGGCCCAACGACAACGGATCGTTCGATGCTGATCCAACAGCCATTGCCAGCTCGGGGACGACCACGGACACGCGCAGGTCGGTCGGCGGCAGCACGAAGCCAACAGTCAGGAGTGCAAACTGACGCTGGATACTCAGCTACTCGTGACACTGATCTGTGGGACGCAACAGCAGCGCCACTGTTGGAGAGCGAGGCAGCAACCGTAGCTCGTCGCCGATGGGAAGAGGCAATGGAGGATCGGGTACAGCAGTCGAACAATTTATTGCAGCAAATGCATCAAATGTTAACAGAACAGCGTAAAGACCCGATAGGACTTACCTCTGATGACCATGTTGTTGGTGAATGTGTCACAGTTTCTCCACAGCTGACCCATGTGACGGCCTTGGGTCAACCTGTGGGAAACGTAGCTCTTACAGAGTCTGCCCTGCCCAGAGTGACGGCCTCTGGGTTGGCTACTCCGTGGCCATCTTCAGATGGCTTTGAAACAGGTGTTGGGGGGGTATTGGATAGGCTCCCTATAGGAACGCAAGACAGAGTTAGAGCGTTCACTTCCTCTGCCGTTTCATTACATGCACATGTCTCTGATAAAACTAGAGCACTGGTTTGGGCGGGCGAATTTGTGGAGCTAGCTACCCTACTTCCCCAAAGAAAAGCAGTTTCACAGGAATTAGCTTTGGGACTCCAGGGGGCAGAAGACGGGACCTCAGTGGTGTGCATAGAACCCAAGGCCAAGCCAGCAATCACCTCTTTCCCTCTGTGGTCCAAGGCATTTCAAATTTACATGTCCATTTATCTCTCGCAACCTGTCCACTATCACGAAGCCCCACCAATGCTAAAATACATACAGACAATCAGGGATCTCTCAGAGCGGGGTTACAATTGGCAGGTTTATGATGAGTCTTTCAGGTCCTTCCGTGTACTACACAATTGGGGATGGGACACTGTCGAATCCGAGCTTTGGCTGCAAGCAAGCAGAACTGTAAGCATGCCGTTCGGGGGGGCCCCCTTTCATGGCAAGGGAGGAGCCCGCCGGCCGGCACAAAGTTCCAACCCCTGTTTCACATATAACAAGGGCCTGCACTGTGACAGTCGCAAATGTCGCTACCAGCACAAATGCAAGCGATGTGGGGCAGGCCACCCAGTTACCCAGTGTCCGCGAATCCAATATAGACAGACCAGTACTGCCGGGTTGCCAGCAATTACCTCACGCATTAACCCCAGACAATAAACACAATCTCCTGCCGTCACCTGTTTCCCCAGCAGTACTACAGCTCATGTTGCAAGGTTATGATAGCAATCTATCCCACTACCTTATCCACGGCTTTACCTATGGTTTTCGTTTAGGTTGTCTTAACACACCAGTTCAATCACAAACATTGACTAAAAATTTGAAATCTGCATTCGAGTATCCAGAAGTAATAGACGCAAAGATTAAGAAAGAATTGAAATTAGGTCGTATTATTGGGCCATGCAACGTTCCACCTAATGTTCCCAACTTTAGGGTGTCCCCGCTCGGAGTTGTAGCTAAAAAGACACCTGGTGAGTATCGAGTGATTCATCACTTATCTTATCCAGGGGGATCGTCAGTGAATGATGGTATTCCACATGAATTCTCTTCAGTACAGTATGCGACGGTACAGGACGCTATTACCTTCATCAAGAAGTCCCCGTGCCCAATTTTTTTGGGTAAGGTAGACATCGAAGCGGCATTCCGCATAATCCCAGTTTCACCACAGGACACGCCATTGTTAGGTTTTCAGTGGAGAGGGAAATTCTATATGGACGCTGTTCTCCCTATGGGTTGCGCTAGTTCCTGTTCTATTTTCGAATCTTTCAGTACAGCCTTAGAATGGGTAGCTAGGTCTAAGTTGAATGTATCGGGAATGGTCCATTATATCGATGATTTCTTGTTCCTCGCAGATTCTTCTGAAAAATGTGCAGCTGACATGAATGCTTTCTTTTCGCTATGTAGGCAGATGGGTGTCCCCTTAGCGCAGGAGAAGACACAGGGTCCCGCTACTACACTCCCCTTTTTAGGCATCACGTTGGACACAGTCAGGTTGGAAGCCAGACTCCCGGAGGATAAGTTGGCGAAATGTAAGTCGCTTGTAGCTGAATTCTTAGCAAGGCAGAAAGTCACTCTCCAGCATCTTCAATCTCTCATTGGGGCACGCATGCTCGGTGGTCGTAGCGGGAAGATGTTTCTTAAGGCGCCTCATCGATTTAACTGTAGGCTTGACCAGACCACACCATCATGTAAGGCTTACTGAGCAAGTCAAACTCGACCTGAAAGTGTGGGAATATTTCTTGAGAGATTTTAATGGTAGAGCATTCTTCCTGAATGACAAGTTTCACGCAGGTGATTGTTTGGAGCTGTATACCGATGCATCAGGTAGGGTAGGTTATGGGGCAGTGTATGACAAGGAATGGTTCTGGGGAACCTGGCCTCCCTCTTGGTATTCCCTCAACATTGCAGTGTTAGAGTTGTTCCCTATCGTTGCCGCAGTCGAAGTCTGGGGGGAAGAATGGGCAAACCGGAGTGTTTGCTTTTTCACTGACAATGAGGCGCTTGTACCAGTAATCAATAAGCAGACATCCCGTGAACCCCATCTTATGGCTGTACTTCGTAGAATGGTTCTCACATGTCTGAGGTTCAACATCAACTTCATGGCATGTCATGTGCCAGGTCGCGTCAACGTGCTGGCAGATAGATTGTCACGCGGTCAAGTAGCCGATTTCAGATCGTTGGCGCCATGGGCAGCTACCATGCCAATTGACCTGCCATATCACATCTCCCCACACAGTTATAACAATATATGAATGTGGGTCTTGTCACGGGCGAGATCTTCAAAATTGGTGGTATATGTGTGTGTATATATTAGAGGTCTTTATAAATTCAAGTTACGAGGTGGGGTGGTCACATGTTCGGGTGACCTTGTGGCGGAATGGCCCCACCTCTCTCTAGGATGTGGTAATAGTTAGTAGTTTTAATCGTCTAAATGTCTGGGAGGCGTCTTTTTAATAGTTCTGGTGTATTACCATAATTTAAGTATGGTATTCTATAATGTGGGCCTTGTTTTTAGAATGTATAGATAAAATAAATGGGGCAATGTTTAAGACCTCAAATGGCCCACATTTGATTGTATTGTGTTTTAGCTAACAACTCATCCAATTATCGGGTGAATATTAAATAAATGTCAGAAGGTTATTCTGGCCACATTTCTTCCATATCTGGTGTTGTCTTGTTGCATTGCGTAAAGGGATTTATGCGATTACATTGCATAACAAGTTTTACGCGAGGCAACCAAGGCAACACTAAAGTCCTAGAGCCAGCCTGCAGGCTAGGTAAACAAGCTGACACTGTACCTTGACCAGGTCAGAGTCCAATAGCCTGAAGGCGTGCCGGCCTTCCCGCGCTTTAGCGTAGTGATACAGTAAAACCTAGTCCGACCATTCAGGACATAAAAGGCCACTGCACCTCCAGCAGCGGCCACATTTGAAATTCCTCGTGTTCAGTTGTTTATCGAATATCGTATCAGTTTTGACTCCACCTCCCTCCCCTCCTGCCATAAGACTAGTTATAAGTATGTATGGGATTTTCACAACACGCACATGTGTTAATTTTAGCTTTGCTGACGCTTTTCCCTGTTTCTAAATGGTACACGAGGTTTTGCCTTAAAGCTTTTTCCTCCTTCAAGTGTACGCAGGGTTTTTAGGGCGGTAATTAAAGTAGGATTAATAAACGGTGTGGCGGAAGGCGGAATGGCCCCACCTCTCTCTAGGATGTGGTAATAGTTAGTAGTTTTAATCGTCTAAATGTCTGGGAGGCGTCTTTTTAATAGTTCTGGTGTATTACCATAATTTAAGTATGGTATTCTATAATGTGGGCCTTGTTTTTAGAATGTATAGATAAAATAAATGGGGCAATGTTTAAGACCTCAAATGGCCCACATTTGATTGTATTGTGTTTTAGCTAACAACTCATCCAATTATCGGGTGAATATTAAATAAATGTCAGAAGGTTATTCTGGCCACATTTCTTCCATATCTGGTGTTGTCTTGTTGCATTGCGTAAATGAAAATATGGGAATTATATAACGATGTTTCTAAATTTTATTTATCCAACAAAATATAATGTAAGGGTATATAATGTATTAATTGTATATATATATTGTACGGTAATATGTTGTAATTATATGTGAAAAAAAATTGTGATCTGCCTGGATAAATAAAATTGAGAAACAGCGTGATATATAATTATACATAATTTAATTTACGCAATGCAACAAGACAACACCAGATATGGGAGAAATGTGGCCAGAATAACCTTCTGACATTTATTTATTATTCACCAGATAATTGGATGAGTTATTATCTAAAACACAATACAATCAAATGTGGGCCATTTGAGGTCTTAAACATTGCCCCATTTATTTTACCTATACATTCTAAAAACAAGGCCCACATTATAGAATACCATATTTAAATTATGGTAATTATTACACCAGAACTATTAAAAAGACGCCTCCCAGACATTTAGATGATTAAAACTACTAACTATTACCACATCCTAGAGAGAGGTGGGGCCATTCCGCCACACCGTTTATTAATTCTACTTTAATTACCGCCCTAAAAACCTTGCGTACACTTGTAGGAGGAAAAAGCCTTAGGCAAAACCTCGTGTACCATTTAGAAACAGCGAAAAGCGTCAGCAAAGCTAAAATTATCGCATGTGCGTGTTGTGAAAATCCCACACTTATAACTAGTCTTATGGCAGGAGGGGAGGGAGGTGGAGTCAAAACTTATACGATATTCGATAACCAACTGAACACGAGGAATTTCAAATGTGCCCACTGCTGGAACCACGGAATAATTACCATAATTTATTTTGTGTGGTGAATAAATAAATACTACAAAAATATTTACAAAAAGTGCATCATAGTATACAACATGATTTGGTTTATATTACTTCGTGAAAAAATAAACCAAAAAAAGTGTTAAGAAAATCAATGGTTTGGTGTCAGGATTGAACCGGCGTCAACTAACTGAGCTAGCGCGACCAGCGGAATTTCACCGACTGATTTAAGTTGTTATGATAAATTGAACAACTCCTCCTTCACATATCGGTATTCTAGTTATATTATACATGTTACTTTTTGTAGTTGGATACAATATCTGTTTGCTATGTATGTTTACTGCTGTAGTGTTTACGTATTGTGCCTTGAATGGTCTAGCGCCGGACTACATGAGTTAATTGGCTACCGTCCCATCAAGAGGATTCTACGATCTACCTCGCAGCCTCGCCTTTTGCTCGTACCGGCCTCACAAACTGTTACTCATGGTGATCACCGTTTCGCCATTTGCTCAGCGGTTCTATGGAACAATTTGCCTCCCACGCTCAGCACAGCAACATCATTACAAGTGTTTAAAACACTTTTGAAGACTCACCTTTTTAAACAAGCATTTTTATAATTCACCGACGAGGACAATTTTATGTGCTTTCTGTTGATAAATATATTTTTGTTTTATTAGTTTCTTAACATATTTATGGTTATTCTTCTTGTATAAATGAATGTATTTATAGTAGTTTTTAAGAATGTCTTAATTTATTTAAACGTTTTTTAATGATCTCTTTTTATGTTTTTGTTTTTGAGTAACTATATTTAAGATAATGTAATTTTTTTACATATTTATTTCGTAGTTAGCATTTCTTTTTATGTAAAACACTGTTATATGCGTGTGCATGTATGTAAAGCGCCAGAGGGCAATTTTAATTGATTGGGCGCTATATAAGTACTTTTATTTATTTATTTACATTATATCCCGTTGGTTGCATTCAATATAATTATTCTGAAAACGAGCCCAAGCTCGGCGAAACCTAGTCGACTTGTAGGCCCATTCGCATTCTTTGTTTTCAATATAATTGGATTCATGTGGAACGGTAAGATAACTGCTTGTTCCTCTATGATGACTAGTGTTTGTATTACATCGGAATATCCCACAATAACTAATTTTGACGCTCGTTTCGACCCAAAAGCTATCCTTGTTAACATGCTCTGAATGCATGGAAAGGGTCGGCGTGATGCGAGTATGGATTATATATTTTTTTTAAGTTGAATGACTCAAAGACAGAAGTCATCGTGCTTGGCTCTGCGCAACTAAAAAAAAAACTGAGCTGCGCACACTATGCATTGGAGACTGTTTGGTCACTGTAACTCAGAATGTACGGAATCTTGGTGTACAGTTCGATGCCGAGATGAAGATGGAGACGCACGTGACTGCTGTCTGTAGATCTGCAATTTTCCATCTCCGAAATATTGCAAGAATAAGACGTTATCTAACACCTGCAGCGAAAGAACAAGTCATACATGCGTTTGTTACCAGCAGACTTGACGTTAGCAATGCATTACTCCACCGACTGCCTGTGAAACAACTAGAACGGTTGCAGAGTACAGAACTGGGCGGCCCGCCTTGTCGACAGCGCCAGGAAGGTCTGTCATGTCACACCTCTATTGATCAAGCTGCACTGACTGCCAATAGCAGTTAGAATAGAGTATAAAATACTTCTACTCACACACCGAGCACTGACTGGCTGTGCACCACAGTATATTACCAAATGTTTGAACAGACGTCAGCCAACTCGATTGTTGCGCTCCAGTGAACACAATCATTTACATGTACCACTTGCAACGCGTCGCTGGGGTGATAGATCCTTTTGCGTGGCAGCCCCAACACTATGGAACTTGCTGCCGCAAAAGCTGACTGCAACAACAATGACAAACACTGATTTTAAATCAAACCTTAAGACTTATCTGTTTTCCCGAATATTCTGTAAGGCGCCGTGAGCAACGATTGTTGGAACGGCGCAATATAAATGTCACGATTTGATTTGATCTGACGTCACATCTCAGCATCCCGAAAAGTGCCCCAAAAATATGCATATCTGAATATGTCCGGATGCACAGCATTAAATGTGGAATTTCTAATTCATTGAATTTTGTTTGGGCTTGGTGGACATGGAAATAGATAGCAGGATATAATATAACATGAATTCAAGCAATAGGTGTTTTTATTCCCTTTAAGTCAAAATTGGCATTTTATAAGAAATTCCTTGCCCGAGCCTATATTAGTACTGGAAAAGAACTATTTTATCCAAGATATCAAAATTTTCATTTGCCAAAATATTGAATAATGTAATTTTTGATTTTGTGATTCAAACACAATGGAATTGTTATCATACAATTAAAGCTGTTGGGAGCACATTGAATTAATTTAATTTATTTAGGTTCAGGAATTCTATTTAAAACACCCTACTCACATCAGATCCAATATTGGCTCAGTTCAAACATTAAAAGTAAAACCACTGTCGTAAATAAATTATTTATTTACAAAAGTTTGTACACACATTATTTACAAATCAGATCATGTCACTGACTGCAACATCAACAAAAGGATTAGGGCTATATCATCTACTGGGGTCGCCACTTGTTGTTCTTGATAGAAGATCGACTAGGAGGCACCACTGACTATCATTATCACAGCTGGACATCTGAGCCCTTGCAACTTTAATCGACACTACAATACCATACTAATATGGCACAAAAAGACACATCCACTTCTAAACGTATGTTACTAACTTGGCGCAAATTTGTTGAAAACACAATTCATAAAAAATATGGTAGAAGGCGAAACAAGTTTACACAGCTATATTGATATGTTTTTTTGTGTAATAATGTTCTTGAACACCTTCATTTCACTTCTTCCTGCATCATACATGTTGCTTTTCATAGTACCGAATAACATTATATTACAATCGCAAACCGCAGTGTAGATTATAATGACGAGCACTGTAAAATGGCGCAACATCAACGCAGTCAGTTTTGACTATGAAACAGTGTATGTGGATTTGTTTGTGGTCTCTGGAGGAGTTTGTTGTCTCTCTTTCTCCGAGAGCCGCTGCTCCAGTTGGGAGATTCTTTCTTGTAGTAACTGTATCTGCTCCTCTTGTGACGTCACCTTGCAGCGCAGACCAGCTATAATCTACAACAAAACGCAAGCCGAGAAACTTACACCAGCAAAAACTATTACGCACAACTCATAAAACCAGCACACCATACAATGTATATGATTGTGATATTATGAATGAGAGCTTGATGGAATGTGCACAAGAAAACTAGAGATTATGTGTCCTTTAAAAAGACAACACAATATCTGAAATTAAATAACTATATAATCACTTAAGTTTATCTGTGTGTGCATGCGTGTGTGCGTGCGTGCGTGCGTGCGTGTGTGTGTGCATGCGTGTGTGTGTGCATGCGTGTGTGCGTGCGTGTTAATGTTACAGTTTGATTACTTTCAGGGATTAATCTACGACCTTCGGAACATAAAAACTTAATTTCTTAGAAATTCTCTGTTGGTTAAGGGTTCTTACCAGTTTTAGGGTTCATGTCATGTTATTTGAAAAAAAACGTTAACATTTATCCTATAACAAACGTCATTTATGAATACATTGTGTGTATGCCGCGCCATCTAGAGAGGATGGGCATTTCTGCTCGTTTAAATAAGTGAATTGTTGATGTTTATACATAGACCTGTGAAGAAATGACGCGGCAGTAGAGGAAAAAGACATACCTGATCCTTGGAACAAAGGAATTCTTCCTGCAGAATCTCTGCAGCTGTCGGCCTTTCTTCAGGTGCCCCAGTCAACTTCTCAATACATTTCGCCTGAAAACATCACAACAAACAAGTTAAAGGTAAGTTATACTTTGTATTGCAGGAGTTGTCACATCCATGGATATAAATATTTCTTGGTACATCCATCGTATAGTTATTTTCACATGAACTCCGTAAAGATAACATGTGCAAGTCTTGTCTGCCATGACTTTAATATAGTACAGGTAACTTGATAAATAGTGAAACTAGATAACAAACCCATGGAGTCCTCAAATATTATGAGTTTCAAAACTGAAATAACTGATATTGCAATCCCAGACAGATTAAAATTCTTTTAAACAAAATTTACTATTACGTACCTAACAAATATCTACATTATTCACAACTTTTTATGTATTTGTTCCAATAACACAGCAACAGTGTTCATCAATGTTGCTCAATATGTATGTGTGAAGATGAAAGAAGACTCAAGGAAGGAGACAGATGTACACACATCACATCTGTCTCCTTCACGTGAATTAAATAAGACCAGACTGCGGTGGTTTAGACATGTGGTAGAGAGGACGAGAATGTGATCACGACGGTATGGAGGACGGCAAAGGGTACAAAAGAGAGACATGGTGAGGAGAGACATGGAGGAGGTAGCAATGGCGGACCACGACCATAGCATTGGCACAAACCACCACCTACCCCAACAATAAAATTTAAGATTTTGAATAAAGGACTAAAGAATTTGTGCATAGGTGGCACCACTGCAACAATTTATTTTCCTCGCATTATCTGGTGATGACCAAACCATTATTACGTAACGCTATACTTTTTTAGGATGTTCTAAACTGATGCGATCTTGTCAAAATAAGATGGCAATAGACGGCGGGCGGCCTGCCACACCAAAGTGGGTATTAATTTGCAAAATGTGTGATATGGAGTGTTGTACTTTTTTGGATTCCACAGATCACAGGCTTTAAAATGATATTTCATTTGTTGATATATCTTCAGTAGTTTTCGGTTTATTGCTAAAATTGAGGCAAACTCTAAAAAGTGACGTTCTGGGAAACAAGGTCATTTTGATTCGTATTGTCTGTCGGTTTTTAATCTGTTAACAAATGTTTTTTAAGTTTTGGATTATTTGTCAATGAAAATACACTGTACATTGAAAAGTGGGATTATAAGATATGTATTTCTGTTAAAATCAACAACCTAGACAGCTATTTTTGGCTCATGTGCAGAATAGACCTGTGCAACTTAATACCCTCTTTGCTGTGGAGTGGCACACGTAGACAATACGACTGCGTACACACACACGCACCTGCTCGGGCCAAGCATCAGTGAACTCTGGCGCCACCTGGTGACTCTCTCGGAGCAGCTGTAAACATCCGGACTTCTCCATCTCGGTTAAGAAGGGTTGATACAGCTCAAACATGATGAGACCAACGCTGAACATGTCCGACTGAAACCAAGAGGAATATCACTCAGTCCACCCATACGCCACTGGCCCACTACACAGCTGGGACTGGTTTCATGAAGCGTACTTAAATTTACGCAATTACTTAGCGTCACATGTTTGCGTAAACTCCTACATTTGCTTATATTAAACAAACGCGTCATTCACTAAGACAATCATCTTAGCGCTAAAAACGTTCTTAGCCGCTTCATGAAACTGGCCCGTGGTATCAGTAATTTATCTTGTACTTGAGGAAAAGTACAAGTAACTGAAAAAAGATTCTCAAGAAGACGCACTTGTTAATAAAAATGACTTGATGAACAAATGAAAATAAATAGTTGTACCTGGTACCTGAAGTTAACATAGTACTAGTTGTAGTTTTTATAAACTAATTAAGTGAATGTACTTTGTTACAGTTGCTGTAAGTTTAAGGTATGTTTGTGCTGCAACCATAGGCGGATACGGAGGAAGGGGGTAGGCTGATGGGCACATGCTCCCCCTAGACTGCTGAAATTTTTCTGAAATATGTCTGCGTTAGAGTGGCGTACTCCCTTTAGAATGTGCCCATGGTTTAGGCGTGTCCCGGGGGGCAATTGGAGGTTTTTGGCGAGCTTCCGAAATCGTAAACGGCTCCGAAAAATGTACAACAGTATACTCCCAGACCCCCAACTTCCAATGTCAAGATCCGACTGCGGAGTCATGCTGAAACCCCAACTCAGCAAACCCAATATTCATTTGGTTCGGCCGCCAGTGAAAGTTTTTTTTTTAGCGAGCCTCAAGGGGGTGCAATTGGAGGTTTGGGGCTGCCCTCAATTACCATCTCTGGATCTGCCCCTGGTAACATGCTTTGGTGTTGTAGGATACACTGTTGCTGTAACATACCTAATGATGTAACATACCTTGATGCTGTAACAGCAGCCGCTTAGTTGCTCTGGAGCTGCATAGCTTGTGGTGCCCACTCCGCTTGTGTAACAGCCATCAGTGTCTGCAGTAGCTGCTGTAACACACACTGTTAGTGTAACAACCCAGCTGCCGGAACAACACAATGATTGTGTAACAGCCACAACTGTCGTAACAACACAATGATTGTGTAACAACCATAGCTGCTGTAACAACACAATAATTGTGTAACAACCATAGCTGCCATAACAACACAATGATTGTGTAACAACCATAGCTGCTGTAACAACACAATAATTGTGTAACAACCATAGCTGCCATAACAACACAATGATTGCGTAACAACCATAGCTGCGGTAACAACACAATGATTGTGTAACAACCATAGCTGCTGTAACAACACAATGATTGTGTAACAACCATAGCTGCTGTAACAACACAATGATTGTGTAACAACCACAGCTGACGTAACAAAACAATGATTGTATAACAGGCACAACTGTCGTAACAACACAATGATTGTGTAACAACTACAGCTGCTGTAACAACACAATGATTGTGTAACAACCACAAGTGCTGTAACAAAATGATTGTGTAACATTATTAATATATATCCATATACACAGATGAAAGATTCCATCGAACTGAGGAGAGTGATTCACCAGTCAGTTCTCTCAGGTAGGAAAAAGGCCCTTTAGATAAGCACACCATATTGTAAACAATAACTATTGTTGTGTTTCAAAGCAAATGAACATAGAAAGAGGCGCATTGACCTCAATGCCTGGGAGAAGATGCCTGGGAGGAGATGCAGTTACAATGGATCACAGTTAGCACATTGATGCATAGATACTATTTCCAAGTTTCCCGTGCAGCTGGTACCTTGGTGGCCTGGACTGGGAGTCAACGGCATGTCTGTCGCAGCGATCCTGGACAGACCGAAGTCACCTATCTTCACCTGAATCTCACTGTTGTCACCAATCACAAGGAAAATGTTCTTGGGCTGAAAACAGTTCAGCATAAGTACAGCTGGGGTCGAGCATTGTAAAAAGGAAGTTCTTATATAGCACAGTATCCAGTCCTCGGGACTGCTCAAAGCACTTTACACTTGACTCCCCGGCAGACCTGTTCGATGAAACACCATCTTGACTTCTCTGGGTAGCATTCAGCCACGCTGCAATTAATGTGCGAAGACTATTCGTACACAAATATCCACCAGTGTCTAGTGTTCTGTTGCAGCAAGGTTTGTTACTCTACAACTGTCACGGGAAGAGTAATTGTTCAACCAACGTCACTGAAAGCGAACCATCTTCAGTATAAAATTGTAAGGCTTAACGATGGACCGTTATTATTGTAAAATCATGTTATGTACTACCGTCTTGCCCCTCTTCCCGTTACGTGTGCTGACGTTCTTTGTAAGGATATATTGCATTTCTACAAAAAAGACACGGAAATGTCATGTTTTGATAACAAATTTTTAAAAAATTCAGTCTTTGCTACCATTCTCTTTGATTTTGGACTTGTAATATATTCAGTCTTTGCTACCATTCTCTTTGATTCTGGACTTGTAATATATTCAGTCTTTGCTACCATTCTCTTTGATACTGGACTTGTAATATATTCAAATTTCCCATACAAGTTTTTATTTCAACTTTGAGGATGAAACACAAAAGTGAGTTTTCTCTTAAAACCAACAAAAATGGATGTTGTGTTTTTCCCTGAAACACTTCATATATTCTAACAAGTGTGTTTTTGATGAACTACCGGTACACTAAAAAAAATTTGTTTATGAATATCGACTTTGCCTGTCAGTATATATGTGCAAACAAGTGTAAACAATTTTCAATATTCGGGAGTGAGGGGTTCGCAGGGTCACATGACTGGTATCATGTACAAAAAGATGCAATGCAAACATACTATTTGCTTGATACATTCCAGTTAAACAGATAACAGTTAACATATTTGTTAACTTAGTTTATTAAAACACACTTGGGTGATTATGATGCTAAATAGATATACAGTACAATCTAGCTTATCCCTAGATATACAGTAATCCTTCTTTCAAAGCTAATCTAAGACCACAATATATTTCAGTAGGTATCAAACTGTTTGATCATCCCATAACAGCACCAAACTATTGACACTACAGTGTACCAGGCAAACTGGCATACAGAGTGTAAACTTATCTCATCTGTTATTGAGTTTATCGATATTATATCATTTGGACTGTAAACACGGCAGTTATTTTTTTAACAAACACAGCTACTAAGTAATGACATCCCATCAAGTTGGGTATAAAACTCACCTTGAGATCTCGATGAATGATGTTGCGGCCATGAATATAATCTACTGCCTTCAAAATCTGTCTCAGAATCTTTGTGTTGTCCTGTTTGTTTACCAATGAATAAACCTCTGAAAGACAAGAAAAGAAACATTACAAAATAAATACCATATTATCCCCAATAGACGCGCACTGTGCGATTGCAAGGGCTTGGGTGCGCGTCTATTGATTTATCATAAGACATGCGTAGTACAAGCTGCAGACGGTGGACGAATGCACAGATTGCATGCACGTCATGCGTGTGCAACTCTAACATAGGCAATGCGTAGTAAAAACAGAATCAACACATCTACCAAAACATCTAGTTTTCGGTTGCCAGAAGACGGTACTCGACGCGCCACTCTTGACAGACAGCTACTGACAGCAGTGCTTGTTGTTTTATAACTCTGGAGTTCGGACAAATGCCACATTGATATTGAGCAGTGCTAAACTGACAAATATCGACTAGCCCGAAGACATCACTGGGCGTTGCAGGATAACCTCTGTCTTTGTTGAATCGGTGCTCAAATAATCAAAACGCCAACTGTGGGTGTGAAGGAAGCGATTCTTGAAGACGTCAAGTCAGACATCAGAACGCACTTCGTTATTTTGACCCTGCCTCGTGGCTACAGACGGCTACGCGATTGTGAATATCATGTTATTTCAACCCTTCATCTGCAGTATTAGGAAGGTTTAAATGATTATGACAACATGCCTGACTTCGCGAACAAAATGAGTCGTTCAAATTATAAATGTGGTGCCACCTTATGGAAAAAAGTACAATAAATTGTTATCCAGACAGTATCTGCAAGGTTGTGCTAGGAGCAGTATTATTACCATATTTTGCATTTTTGAAGTGCATGTTCATTACCGAAAATCAGTTTTCGTGGGTGGTTTCACTTCTATAAAAGGGTGTGTGTGTCTATTAGGCAGTGTGCATCTATAGGGGATAATACGGCAAAAATATTATTGATTTATCCAAGTTTACATGATTTGCTTAAGTTACATATGTCATGTTCTATTTCAGAAAGAGAAGAACGTATCAAATTGTGAAACTGCAGAGCAGTGGAAAAATGAACAGGCATAGTAGCACTCTCTATTGACAGGACCAAAGTTCATGTACAATTACTGCTGTTTCAAAGTTTCAACAATTTTGTTTGTTTTACATTGCCTCAGTTCACTATGCTGTAATGAAATGTTTAGCTGTAGACAGTGAGTGAAGTCTTTAAGTTGTAACTACAGCATGGCTGAATGCTTCCCATGGAAGTCCAGTTGGTGTTTGAAAGAAGTTCAAAGAATAGTTCAGCTGGGGTGAAATATAAAACACACCAAGTGATGTATGCAGACTATACAGTACAAACAGGAATATATTTAGGGTGTCCAAAACATACAGCGTCCGAATACATACATTGGTTGTCCCTCCACATTTTAGTATGCTGCAGTCACTGACACGGGAAACACGTCGGTTGCTATTTGTCATAGAATTATAAGCAGTCTGTCCGAATGCACGTACATGGGAAATTGGTATGGTACATGAGAAAACATGGTATGGTACATGAGAAAACATGGTATGGTACATGAGAAAACATGTTTCATTCTGACTGCTCAAATCACAACACTTTGCAAAAAGTAAACTTGTGTCAATTTACCGTGACTGGACAGTGTTGATGAGATGTTCGTGTTTCTCTCTTGCAGCCAATGCCACAGTGTCTGTGTACACAGTTCCATCTGAATGTGTAACACCACGCACGCATTCTGTAAGAGAACACACATCAGTAGTCTGTAGTTGACACCTTCAGAGTCTCCAAAAACCTCCCACTCTCTTGCATTTAATATGAAAAGCACTCACTTTTATCGTATCTGATTTTATGTTGCTTTTCAGGTGTTGAATAAGTTTATTTACATACGACTATAATTGTCATATAATTCTTCAGCCATAGAATTGAGAAAGGAGGAATACAATATCACAAAGAGAGCATTGAGATGGATGCCTGAAGGAAAATTAAAAAGAGGATGACCCAAAAAGCTTGGAGAAAAACTATGCAGGAGAATATAAACAAATGCACATAAAGTTGGAGCTAGACTGCGAAACAAGCTGCAGACAAGAAGAAATTTCTGCCCAGCCAATAGAAGAATAAGTAAGTATAACATAATTAAATGAGCTACAGATGTAACTAAATTGAGTAAAGCCTAAAAGCTGAAAGTCATTTAATTGCAGATGTTCTTTGTGTGCAGGTACAGTGGCACCTCCCTATTAAGGTCACCCTCGGGACTGGACAAAAATGACCTGAATAGTGAGGTGGCTGTATTTCCAAGGTGACCGTAAAGCGTGGATTATGTAGACTGTAGTGACCCCTAGCTTATCTCCTATGCATGTTGTGCAGAATTTTGGGTGAGACATTCACAAAGTGGTGCCACCAGTGGGTAAATATTTGTCGAACCTCCTCAAGAAATCCTCCCGTCAGGAAGTGCTACATGGGAGGAAATATCCTTCTAGTTGGTGGTGCCATCCTCGCAAGCCAGGGTGTGACTGTGTACACTACCCCTAGCTTATCTCCTATGCATTGTATGGAAGTTAGCTGAATCAAATTATTACTGACTTCGCCGACCACTCGTGAGAACAGTGCAGACACCCATCTGACTTACGCCCCATTTCCATGAATCCCAATATAACTGCCCGTTCGACCATTCTCGCGAGCCAGTGAGCGGTATTGTGTATTCAAATAATTACGTCTACTTCCCAAACAGCTCATGAAGACCACACAGAAGATCACCGGAACTTGCCGGCAAGCGATGTTATTGGCTGAACTTATATTCCGAGCTTCGGGAAGCGATCTTCCGGGGGGTACTGAGACTGGTGTAATCAGCAGCGCCCCCTGAGGATGGGTGGTGCCAATTAGGAAGATGTGTTGTTAAGTGATATAAACACTGACACTGACAGTGTAGATGGGACATAAGAAAGAATAAAAAAATGTGTCTTCGGCATACTATGAAAACAGGAACATTCAGATATACAGAGTTACAACTCTGGATTGTGTTGTGCATGGTGATGAGGAGTTTGCTATGCTGTGAAATTCAAATGGTAACCTTGATCACTGAATAAACATCCCAAGCATAGTAAGCCATAACATGTACACCAAACAGTGCACCAAAAACGGTCAGATTCATTTCAGTGTGGCATCTCTTGAACAAAGGTTGGCATGAATCCAATGAATGAAGCTACCTTAAACTGCAAAGATGTTCTCATTATCATTCAGCAATGTATATCAAAAATCTTCCTTTTGATCAGAAGAAGAGTGGAATGCCCTAGTGTACAGGTTAATGACAGTGAGAAGTGAGATCTAATTGTATACTGCTATGTCCACAGTATTCGACAAGATTAGAATACAACTTTATTTCGGTCACAATACAAATTTCTGAACATATCTATAATGGATTACAATAAACACATGCTGAAACCAAGGAGATCCTCTGGAAACCCCAAGAGGCTTATGTCGAGGACCACTAGGACAAAATCATGTTACAATCAGTTTCCTTGTTGCATAAAATTACAGCATAACATTAAAACAGTACATTAATCTGGAACAAGGAGAATAGGACATACATGAATAGGTACTTTTTTTTAAATAAATAATTGGATTGCCTACTAAATATATAAATAGTTTGTTATCTGTAGCTAATAAACAACTGCTCTAACAAGACACACTGTGGCTATAGTTGTAGTAAAGTTAAAACAACTAACTGCTCATCTTCTGCTGTCCTACCTTCAGTATCCCGGAAGTAGCAGTTGAACACCAGGGGGAGTCACCAGTTGCTTCATCATCCCAGCCATGCATTGAGTTGCCATGACAACGGGAGTAACCATGGCTGTGCTGGTTGTCATGACAACTGTTGTCATGTGGTGTGGAGGCAGAAGTCTCGAAGGTGATGCCATGACTACTGCTGTCTGATTCTCCACTGGAACATAGACACCGTGGAGAACTTAGCGAGATTTCCTCATACTCTACTCAGGGTTTGTATACTTGAGCAACTATAAAATTACTTGGTATTTCCAGGCTTCCTGGAGGAGGCAGCCTGTTCCTAGTTCCTAGTTTATTAATTAATATAATATTCTTTAAACTATAGTAACTATGTTGAAGATATACTGCCTGCCAAATTGTGTTTGGTAAGCTTGTAACGATGGTTGCAATTTGGAGGTACGACCATGGATATATGGTTCAATAGTAAACAAAATATCCAGTATTAAAACAAACTTTTTTGGCAATACGGCCGAGTTAACTCCTATACCCTTTGATGTCCTACTTTCCCATGTTCAACACAGCAGACTTCCTGTTATTATGCCTGTTAATTTTGGGTAGATGAACAGACTAAGTCCCTTTAAAAAATCAATGCCAAAACGGACTTACATTTGAGTGCAGTATTTGCATAAATATACATTTGAAGCTTAATTATAATATACCTGCACTAGTTTACATGGAACATACAAAGGGCTGCAGTTATAAATCACCATTACAGTATTTCTCTATATGCAGAGGACTGAATTATGGGTGTCTGACATTTTATTTATGAAAATTCCAAGCTTTCAAGACCTTGATTTTTAAATAACGAACTTCCATGTTATTCAAGGATTTCCATGCTGGATGCGAAACCAGTTCATTCAAGCCCTATGACCCATTAAAAGCTGTGACATGATTTAAACACAGAACTCAGGCAGTGAATCAGATTTGGTTTTCTGATGCACAGTAAGTTAATCATTTCAGTGTGAGATTTCACTACAACAAGGTTTACGACAGCCCACTGTAGCTGGACTAGCAAGGCAGTGGCTTATTCCGTTACTAGTTCAAATGCACAGAAATACTGTGCCACCTAACGACTATCACTAGAACAGAAAAATCATGGCTTCATGGCGATATAAAGTTAGTAGGGAGTTTTCATTTAAATATATTTTGTTTTTTGATGTGATGGTTCAACATGATCATACTGATTGTTGACGTGTGCGTTTATTGTCATGACACTGCACTTGTGTTTGTATCACAATGCTTTGGAATCAATTGTTCTAATAAAAACCACCACCGGGGTGAACAATGATAGGGCTACAGTCAAATAAGGATGCATTACATGCAAGAAAGACTTTATAATTTCAATATAAGCACAACTCACTTTGTAGATATGGTTTCTGCTTCACACAGGAGTGCAGGAAGGTGGCTCGGTTGAAACCGTTCGGCTAAAAGAACAATCAAATGCTGCAATAACACAAAGTAGGCCTAACTGTATTTTTGACAGGATTTTTATGAATATTTATTATTAGAGACGAATAAAAATTCTACAACTTATTACACATGCATTTTCAAATACAGCCGAACCTCGCTTTAAGGTTACCTCAGTAATGCAGCCTCTTCACAATTTAGGTAAACCGACGACAGTCCAAAATTATTTCCATGAGTAAAGTATAGAAACAAGTGACATTAAAATGGTCACCGCACTATTTTGGTCACTCTCGGCCACTCCCAAGGGTGACCTTAACAAAGATGTTCCACTACACATCTAGATATGTGTAATCTTTAATTAAAAATATGATGTGTAACACGCAGTGATTGCATTGCAGGAGGTTTTGCAATGTATTCTATCCCAATTGCTACAGTAATTACAAATGTTCCTCGCAAGAACAGAATAGTAATACTAGTTGACAAGGATACTTACTTGCCAATGCTGTGAATGGGTTGCAATACTCAAGCCACGATGCGTAGTATCGTACTATGTGCTTGTGAGATAAGCCTGCAAGATGTTTTGCCTCCCGCAAAATCTGTGCAACAAAATTACATTATACAAAACAAAATATATTCAGAAACAAGTTGGTCTAAATATTCACATGGTATACATCTCCAGTGACCATTATACTATTCACTGAATTATGGCAATATCACTATTATTATTATTAGGATACTTTTATAAAGCACTATATATCTGGGTTAAAACCTGCTTATAAGGCGCTAACAATATAAAACAAGTAAAGCAAAGCAAGCTAAATAAGTTAATTAAATATGTCAAATTAATAAATTAAATAAAAAATAAATAAGTTGAATACTCAACTAAGTTGACTAACATTGAAAAAAACCTATTCGTATTCTTTTTAGCTGGAAAATTTGTCAGCACACATGTTCTACAAACCTTCTACAGATGCTACATAGAAAGCTCTATTACATTTGGGTCTTGTGTGGTACGGCGGCCTGAGTACCGTGCATCGTAACACTCTGGCACGAACAGTCAGGGTTAGTGGCAAGGTTGTGGGAAAAAAGCAGACCAGTCTAGAAGATCTATACAGGCAACGGGCAGAGAGAAAGGGAAGGAACGTCTCCTCAAACCCCGAACATCCCCTGTTTGCATGTTATAAACTACTTCGTTCTGGCCGCCGCTTTTAACTCCCTCACTACAAATTGAACCGCACTCGAAACTCTTTTGTCCTCTCGTCAATAAGACTAATGAATGCATAACTGACCTTCGTTCCCCTCCATCTCTGCCAGTCTGACACTGAGTGAGCCTGATATGATTTGTGAGATGATTTAACTTTAACTTAACTTTTTAAAAACTGTTGTAATTTATTTAACTTATTTAACATATTTAATTTATTTATTTAACCGATATAACTTTTATTACTTTTACTCTTTTAATTTTTATATTGTGTATATTACATGTACATTTGTTTTATATGTCTTAATATGCTGCTCTACACTCAAAATGAATTTCCCTCACAAGGGACAATAAAGATTGTGATTGATTGTGAAATCCCTTTACATTTATTACATTTTACATTTATATGAATAACACAACACAATACAATTTAACAAATTGATGTTTAACAATCATATCACAAAACAAGTATAAATTTAACAAAATAAAGCATCATCCAGCCTAAATATAGCATATCGGATAAAAAAACTGGTAAATTTACCTTAACCCATACAAAGACGTTCTTGTCACGGAAGTATATTTTCTTTATTGCATAGTCGCAATTGTCCAGTTTGTTTCTAACCTGTAATCAAAGGACGCAATGACTGGACAGAATATGTTGTTATCATTAATTAATTAATGTACATTATAACACAGGCAGAATCAAAATAACGGTATTCACTTTGTAAGTTTGTAGTGATCAAACAAATGTAGCCTTGCCCCAAGTACATATTACTGCAATTTTTATAAACTCATCAAAACATTTAGTTACATTTAATTTACTTATTGCAGACTTTTCATTGATAAAACAAACGCTAAATTAGAACATTAAATGCTATAAATATAATAACTAAACATTTTCTTTATTTATTACATTAATATCCAACAATTTAATACTATTTTGTGAAATTATTACAGGTTAATATTACTGGTTGCGAACAAACTAAATTTATTGTACTTGTAGCTTATTGAAATATGTGCAATAACAACATTTTGAATTCAACTTCTTATCATAAAACATGCATAATAATTGTTCCTCTTTTATTATTATTGAATAATGAATGTTAACAGTAAATCCCACGTGATCACCAGAATACCTTCAAAACTGTACCTTTGACTGTATCCCTGGTAATTTAACTGCAACTGGATAGGTACAATATTTAACATAGTGTGCTAAATATTTCAGTGTTTGTTACCTTGTGAACTTCCCCATATCCTCCTGTTCCAAGCTTAGATATCTCAGCAAACTCGTCCTCACACCGAGATGTGTGCAGTCCCACGTCTAACACACTCGGTAGTCGACCTGGCACCTGCCTACACAAATATTTATTTTCTGGAGGTGAAGCAATTAGTTCATTATTGTTTATACATGCATTTATAAACTGTTCACTTTACTTGTGCAAAGTTGCTGCAAACAGCTGAAAACTTACACATATATTACAACATTTTCTGAAGAAGGTAGTTCATTTTTGTACAAACAGACAAACTTTCAGCCTTATTCTTGCAAATAGCTCAAACACCACATTATGTGATGGTATAACAATGAACTCTTCCATACAATAGTGTACAACATGTAATATTATTAATAATGCTGTTATTGCATTGTATAAAAAATAGATAAGCGAGGAAAAAATGAACAACTCGAAACACGTCCAAAAACTTTAAATTCTAAAGACTCATCCTAACCCGACAATCTTAGCATGAAGTTATAACAACGTAAACAAGGTAAGTTCTTATATAGCGCAGTATCCCATCCTAAGGACTGCTCAAAGCGCTTTACACTTTACTCTCTGGCAGACCTGTTCAATCGATAACCATCTCGACTTCTCTGGGAAGTATGCTGACCAACAGAGACTAAGGGTAAAAATTTGTTGTGTTGGTTGGTTGATAAACGTGATTGTGACATCACGCCTACTTTGAGTATGTCAGTTTCGTTACCACTTAAAAGTGGGTGGCGTTTATAGCATGAAATCAGATAGTGGTGCCTCAATCGGTAGATTGGTGAACTGATGAACCAACATCATTCGCAGTATCTAAGCAGCCGGAACGGGCACGGTTGTAAGTTCGTTTATACTTTATTTTAGGAATGATTATCAAGACACCATTAATACATTTAAATAGCAGAAAGTATAAACTTTCAAAAGATATAAAGATTGTTGGGATTGGATGAACCATAATGGTACTAGCAATCGTTCCAAAAAGCATTTTTGGGACGTTTTCCGAGTTCTTAATTTTTCGCTCGCTTATCTATTTTTGATTGTATGCAGGTGTAGATTTGACTGTATTCTAGCTACAACAACAGTGGTCACGTAATCTGCTGTAACCTATTAGAAACTTTGGTTTTCTAAATGATGTGACTATTGATTAAATGTGCTATGTTACGCCAGCTTTCTTATATTTGGAACAGATTTCTAATATGCATGCTTTTATATTCTGCTTCAAAATCTGGCATCCACAGCATACTGAAAATTAAACTGAACCCGATTTCCGCTATTTATATGTTTTCTCAGCCACACACCAGGGACTGAGGAACACTCGGACTCTGTCTTGGCCATCCGCTGACAGGGCTACAGGACTCTCCTGTCAAAAAATAAAGTAAAAAAGGGTAAGTTCTCATACAGCGCAGTATCCAGTTTTCAGGAATGCTCAAAGCCCTTTACACTTCACTCCCTGGCAGACTTGTTCAATCGAACACCATTTCGACTTCTCTGGGATGCATCCAATCAATGCACGAAGACCATTCATACACAAATATCCACCACTGTCTATAGCCAGGTACTCATTCATACCGCTGAGTGAACTGGAGCAATGTAGAGTGAACGAACTTGCGGAAGGTTCAACACGACAGCACAGGATTCGAACCCGACAGTCTAAAGCTCTTGCCATTGTATCACTGCACTCCATGCAATTTGTCAACACGTGGTAACCATGACAACCTCATCTGCTGCAAACACATACAACTGGAAAGATGTAGAATAATACATTTAACTTGAAAAGACCATCAGTGTGGTTTAAGTATAACATAAAGTCACCACCACAGAACCTTTACACTGTTAATCTAATCGCAGTATTTCGTCATTATATTTTCACGTGTCAACATAACATGTCATCCAATTATTATTTGTACAACTAATAATTACAGACAATACGGTTAACACTGTCGCACACACGCATGCACACACTCAAGCCCACCCACACAGAATCATACACGCACGCAAATACACACACTCAAGCCCACCCACAGAGAATCCCACACGCACGCATGCACACACACTCAAGCCCACCCACACAGAATCACACACGCATGCACGCACTCAAGCCCACCCACACAGAATCACACTCGCACGCACGCACGCACTCAAGCCCACCCACACAGAATCACACTCGCACGCACGCACACACTCAAGCCCACCCACACAGAATCACACACACACACGCACGCACACACACACTCAAGCCCACCCACACAGAATCACACACACATGCACGCACACACTCAAGCCCACCCACACAGAATCACACACACACACGCACGCACACACTCAAGCCCACCCAAGCAGAATAACACACATGCCAGCACGCATGCGCATGCACACACACACAAACACATGCAAGCTCATTGCAAACACAAACCTACATACAATCACGTTTCAAAAGGCCAAAGGCTACAGCAAAGTTCCTCCAACCATTCAAGGGCAACAAATCTGACAACTGTGGTTCTAATGTCAACTATAGATTCGAGTCTATTTGTGGCACAAATTTAATAAAATGTTTCACTCCATCAGCGTAAATATTTTGTTTCTGCTGTACCTCATCCACCGTGGCCAAAGCCGCCTGCACCAACTTCATAAAGCCGACTTTGTACTGACTGCGGATGCTGCCTAGTTCATCTAGTCCAGCCACAGGACAAATAAGCTTCATCTTCTTCAGCTGACCATATAACACTGCAAACATCAAACATTTTAGCCAGTCCAAAACTCATCATAAAAAAAATAGTTAATCAAGATAAAATCTATGGACAGGGATGTGCAAAGTTATCGTTGCAGCGATTGCCAAGGATTTAGGGTGGAAATGCAACGTATGCCTTTATATTTTATGGAAGCTAGACTACATCAGTGAATCAGATGTAAACATTTGGATGAACTGTACATGCAGTCCAAACTGGCCATGATACACTAACAACTTGCACATTTTGGTTACCTCAATTGTTTCCAAACATTTTTTAAACCCAAGAATAACATGGAAATGTGAAATTACTTTTCTCTGATTTAACTGTTGTCAGATGTTTTCTGTACATTTCATGCAGTAACACTCACATGTGAAGAGATGGTTACGCCGTCGATGGTCAGAGACGTAGAGTGAACACAGGTGCTCGAGTAAAGCAGCAAGAAGTAGGTCATTGCTCGACTCGGCCCTTCCCGAGTGTGGCACCACTGTGCCATGTTGTGCATCTTTTTCACCTGAACTACTACTTTCCGTTGAACTTTCACCTGTAAATCAAAATGATGTAAAATTATTTAAGGGTAGCTGCTGGTTCTAAATAAAATTTTCTGCCATTTGGGGATTTCATCATTTGCCAATAGATTGACATATTAAGCATTCCCAATTAACAGATTGTTCACGTGCTCAACAACCTTCACCAAACTAATATAGTCCTCAAATTTTATGAAGGTATGATGAGTTTTCATCAAGATATGTCCTGTAGTTACTACAGGATCAACGGATATCCTTAATTCAATACATTCTTTCATAACATGTTTATCTAAAATACAGAACAGAAATTTACTCCTCAAATGGACGTACGACGCAATATTCGTAAAGATAAATACGCCTAGGATAATGTTGAATGATGGAACTACCTCACGGAGGTATCAAAGTTAGGCAAAACTCAAGTTATAACGGCAAAATCAAGGTGGGTCTGGAGTCAACACGAGTGTCCACAAATCTATTCAACTAATGTTCTATGCCGTGTTTTTAGCAAAATAAAGAATGTGATTCGTAAGATATCTTTGTGCTAAATATATAAAATACATATTCCGACAAAATTTTGCAAACAAAGTTTTGGGAAAGTTGATTTGAGTGAAGTACTTATGAATATAAACCACCGAAGTTCATATCTCATAAAAAGACGCCTATTCCCCAAAACCGTGTATATTAACGGGTTATCAATTACTTGGGTGATATGTTTGCACAGTAATTGGATATACTAAACAACTTACACTGTTTTATAAAAAGAACACAATTTGATAAATGTTTTTGCGATTAATAGAAACATACTTTTTTGGCATTCCAGAAATGACTGTTTAATTAATTGCATAGCATGCTAGCAACAAATAAAATATAATCTTTGGAACACAGTCTTCAGATGACTGGAAGTTTCCCAGAGAAGTCGAGAAGGTGTTCGGCTGAACAGGTCTGCCAGTAAAGTGCTTTGAGCAGTCTTTAGGACTGGATACTGCACTATATAAGAACTTACCTGTTACTGTTTTACTGACTCTGTCAGCGTGGTAACAAAGCCTAAGGTTAGGGTAAGAAAAACATCACCACAACCAAGTACCAGTGGTCAAGTGAAAACCACACCTCAACTGAGTAGTGAGTACCAGTGGTAAAGTGGAAATCACACCTCAACATGATGAAACAATCATGATTACTGACTTTGATCAATCATGATTACTACATTTACAAGTCTTGTTGTTTTATATCTTCCTCTCTATATTCAAGAGTAAAGGTTAAAACATACCTCAGAACCATTTTAAAGCTTATTTAAAAAAAGTCAAAGCTTTGTGCCTGCGGTGCTCGCGTAGCCCACTCCTATCATCTTGCCCATCATTTTACCCAGGGGAAACACAGCTTTTCATTAAAACATATTATTGGTGCCTTTTGTATTTGTGTCTGAAGGTACTGAATGATGGTTTTATTAAGCTATATAAATTTAACTTATTAAAAATATTTAACCTGTGTAAGCCCTCAACATATGCTGTTTGATCGCTCACTTCAAGCACCATGCAGTAATCCACAGCAGTGTGCCAGTGAGCGGATTCGTTTAAAGGCAAGCGCCTACTATTTACACCACAACATTACTTAAAATGCAGTATTTTATAACATGATATGCACATAAATTGATGTGGGATGATTAAATGAACACATTCCCAAACCCTATCACAATGTTTGCTTGAACGAATTTGATTAGTAATTAGCTAATTTAATTGCGGATACAGATTTGGACAATTCCACGGTAACGGAATTACAATTCACAATACTTTTTGGCATATAATGTTAAAATTTTCCAGTTCATCATGTACCTAGAAACTTAGAAAGGAAACTTGAACATGCTTTGGAAGTACATACTATTCCCTCTAACAAACAGTGGTTCTTATTAAGAAATGTAACAAAAGATTGAAATTATAACCGTTTCTATTTTGGTAACGGAATTACACAGAAACTTTCAAAATCAGTTGCTAACAAATGTCATAACAAATCGTCTGAAATATGCAACCTACTAGGTCTGACAGCTGGCATTACTAAATAGACATATAACATGACCTTGTATTGGACAGAAGTTTAGTTATGGTATGTGCACAGTTCTTTTACATTGAACAGGTTTCTTTCGGTAACAGAATTACATAGCATGGTAACACAATTACGCGTCTGACTATTTTTTGAATAAAACATCAAATAATAATTGATACTTGCTGTTACTCTTTTGCATGTTTACAGACAACTTTATCTCCATGTTGTAATGCAAAAATATCCTAATTATATTTGGGCAAAAATTATGAACATTGTAGAATGATGTGTTTCATGTTTAATTCATATTCAGTTAAAGGCTGCTATTGAATGCCTGTCCATCTGTAGCCCTGGGCCGATATTATATTAAATGACTGATATTTACACAATAATGATCTGTTGAGGCAGTCAATATATCATCAATATCAGGTCAGAAAAATTTACAGAGTGCAACGCTTTTCAAAGAAGTTGTCATCCTCAATTTCAAAACCATGAACAACAAATTTCTTTGGATTTTTTTGGCCGGAGTACTTCACACCACCCACTTCACATCCAGATTCTTAGGCAAGGCCTCTACTACATTTTCAGTGGTGATTGCCAAGTCCTCCGACACATTGTTGTCCTCTTCATCATCTTCATTGCTTCATTGCTTCATTGCTTAGTCTCTGAAGTAGTCCAATGTGGAAGGTGTTCTATATTGGTTTTGTACATCAATCGCAAATGATGTAACCACTGTGACTCTGTGCACCAGCTTTTGTTTTGGAAATTGGAATGATCTCATTCCAATCATTTGACCTTTGGAATTTCCAGTTCGTACTTGGCTTACTGAAATATTCAATCAGAATATTCAAATTTCCTCTGCAAAATCACTGGATGCAATCACCTCTGCTTTACCTGACATCACTTTGAAGGATACCAGCACTGGACCTTTCCCATGACTGCCAAAGACTTCCTCACTATATTTCTTTCTAGCAGTATGATGCCAGATAGCATGAAACATTGCTTGAACTGACTGGAAGGACCATCACAAAAGATGACACTTTTATTTAACTGGCGGACTGTTGAATCAGTATGTTAAAGAGTGGCCTTGAGGAACACATTCACATCATATTAGTTGTGTTGTAACATAAAACAACCACCATTGAATGTGCTCCTCCCTGCTCCTAAAGTTCCCCAAACACATACAATGAAAAGGGAAACCGAACTGTAGGTCCAATTGTTGCTTGAATTTCATTTTTAGTTTCAGTGTTAAACTTCTCAGCAAAGTCTACTTATATTAACAACTGTGCACCATCTTTTACTATCGCCTGACGCCCATCCTGTAGTAAAAAACATTGCCTGGACCTAATTCACAAATCTATGATGCATAAAATAAGGTGTTTGCTTTCAACATTCATCAAAACATTCTGAAACTGGTCCTTGCCTATCTTGTCGGTTTCCATAGGCTACTGCTGCCATTCAGTGTTGATAGTATTATCCATGTCAGATCAATGGAACAAGTGTTTGAATCCTTGGACAGTTTTCACAAGTACTATCCATGGATTCCATATACAATTAACTGAAACATTGTCCTGGTGTCTGTGTAGACCTCTAATGCATTTAGGTCCCATTACTGGCTTTTTATACTGGAAGAGAAAAATCATGTACTTCTGTTACTGTAATTCCGTTACGTAATTCCGTTATGTAATTCTGTTACCATGTTTACCACAAGTTGAGAGAAGATACACTAAAAGTGTAAAATCTAACCTGTTCCTGAGTGTATATAATAAGAGAATTTCAGATAACTTGCAATTTCAATGACTAGTTAGCTCTCAGGAAAACTTTTTTTGTAACGGAATTACGAAAAAAACATGAAAATATTTGACTGTCTATTTCAAAACATAGGTTGTGCAGTACATATTGCTTTCTGAATTTTGAATAAATATTATATGAACTTAAAAAATCAACAAAATAAAAGTAAATAAGTTGAGTTAATGGTTAGATGGGCAGGGGTTCTGTTGTGTGGTATTTTTCAATATCTTGATTGCTAAAAATGCACTCCATTACAAGAAATGCAATTTTTTTCTAAAAGTAAACTGACTGCACTTAATTTTTTTTGCAATCTGATCTCTCCAATACGGAATTGCCCATTTAATGGCTGTCAGTGTCACAGATTTTATCGTTAATACCCATCAATTATCGCCCATACACCACTTGAATGCAACAGCATTTACCGTCAAATTCTTTCAGAGTGCTGACAACTGCTGTACCAAATTTGAAATACGGTGTCATTGTATAAAAATAATAACTCTAAGTTTACATATCAGAAGCAAGACGTTTCATCTTCCAACGTTACGGCTGACGCAACGATCACAACAAATTCCAGGTTTAAGAAAGCGACACCTGTTGGCATATGATTGGTTTCCAATGTATCCGTTAGGGTTTTATGTAATTTCGGGCGCTAAGTCTTTCTTTTCTTTCTTTCTAAATGCATTACATTTAAAAATCGTGATCATTCGTACAGTCATTATGGTCACCGAGAACGTTGTGCTGTTGTATTGTCGCTTATGTTACATTACATTATTCTACATTTTAATCCGAAATACCGTTACTTTTCCAAGTTTTCACAGTTTTGACATACTATTATTTTTATTGTGCGTGGCAAATTCACGACGTTGCAATCGAATGCCATCAGCCATGTACATGCTATGACATGTGGTCTGTTATCAATACTATACCTGCCAACTTTGTTGTTCAAATCCGGGAGATTCATTAGTGGTTCAGCACGCTTCTCGTGTCGCGCTGTCTCGAAGACGGGGGTAAGGTGCTATCTTATAGCTGTTGAAGATTTTTCTACGGAAAAACTAAGCGGTTCGATCAGCACGTCTCTCGCGCTGTCTCGAAGACTCCTGGATTTTCGGTGAAGACGAAGATCTCCCAGAAAAGAAGGTAATCTCTCCGATTTTTGCATCATATCTCTAACAACACCCCTCTCGTAGTGGCGTAATACGTGAAGGTTGTCGGCGCCTGGGTGCAAAACATAATTTGGCGCCCCCCACCCACCCCGACACATACTTTACACACTTCCTCTCCGAGCAAACTGAACAGTTCATGCAACCGTGCATTTTGAAAATCACTTGTATGTCAGATGTATATACATTAAACTTTGTTTTATTGAAAATACTTCTTCTTCACTTCACTTTCTCATATAACCCTTAAGGATCGTACGTTGGGGTATCACTGACAACTTTTTTTAACCAACTCTCTCCTCATTTCCTTATTTTCCACAGCCCTCTGGGAGTCGGCGAACTCCAGTTCTGTCCACTCTTTGATGTCTTCCCACCTCTTTTTCTGTCTATACCTCTTCTTCTCCCCCCCCCCCCCCCCCTCTCACGGTACCTTGCAAGACGGTCTTTGCAAGGCCAGATGATCGTGAGACGTGGCCGTACCACTTCAGTTTGCGCTTCTTGACCGTTGTAAATCTTCGTATGGTCCGATGGCTTGTTTGATCTTGTTGCGAACATCTTGGTTGGTAACATGGTCGTTGTATGATAAGCGCAAGATCTTCCGAAAGCACCTCATTTCCCTGGCTTAAATTGTATCCTCATCTGTAGATCTGCTGAAAGGGTCCATGTTTCACAAGCGTATAGAAAGATGAACACGACAAGGGAGCGCATCAGCCTTATTTTCGATCTGACATTGATGTTACTGTCGTTCCATGTAGGTTTCAACCGTAATTGTAAGTGGTGCTGTTGTCTGTGCATGCAATCCTGGCAAGTATCTCGTCTGTGATGATTGATCCCAAGTACTTGAAGCATGTTACTGTTTCAAGTCTCTGTCCGTTAACTTTGACCTCTGTGCTGATACCAGAAGCGTTGTATGTTGTTTGTCATCTGTTTGGTCTTGTCGGCGGTGATCTCCACGCCGCATGCTGTAGAGGTTTTGTCGAGGCACTCCACCAAGTTTACTAATTCTTGTTCTTCCCCTGCTAAGCCGTCGATGTCATCAGCGAAGCGAACTCTGGTGGTTGTCCTGTCAATTCTGATAGTGCGTTGATGGTTTTCCAAGGCATCATTCATGATCCTTTCCAGAAAGATATTGAAGACGGCGGGTGATAGTAGGCATCCTTGTCGAACTCCCACTGTTGTTCGAAACCAGTCTGCTGTGACCCACGGTTTCTTTGTTCGACAGTGTTTGCCGAGGATCTCGCTGGCTGCGTCGGTCAGTATTTTGTTGAAGGTAAGGTAAGTGGTGCAAATTTCCCACCTATCATTGCTTTGAATGCTTCTGCTACATCAGGATCCTTAAGTTTCTCGAAGTCAAATGTGATTCTTGTGTGATTTGGCTTGCTGATCCTCTTCATGCGAATGTGGAAGGTTGTCATCAACAACTCCTGGAAAGCTTCGTGTTCGGGCAATGTTCACGCCTGTGCGAAAGCGACGTTTCATCAATATGTAGTCGATCTGATTTTGATGTTTTCCGTCTGGTCCATCTTCTGGATGCTTTGTATGGACCAAATGTATTAGCCACTATTAGTTCGTTATATGCCATCTAGAGTTTAGAGTCAATCTTATTAAATTGATAAGCTCTACTGCGGTGCCCGCCTGTCCATTAGATGTGGGTAAAATATCGCCGTCCGAATCAAATACACCACTATCACCACCGCTATCAATGTCACTTGAGATATCACTGTGAAAACTCCCAGATTGGACGCTGGTTTCCTCAAATTCCGTGTCGGCCATCGCTATTTATGATCGTCAGATTGAGTGGGTAGGGTTATCAGCTGTAGTTTTATACTACCATTACCGGTAATTTAGCCCAAAAGGTAGGGAGATTGGGCTTTTGCTTTAAAATACACAAATGGTAAAACATAATCTATACTACGTACGTATTTAAAATATACATTTGTAAAGAAATAACTTACTTTACATGAAATAAATTATCGGATAAACAAGTATATACTGTTGCGTTTTCACCTATACTGTTAGCATAACGCAAGCGAACATTTGAGTGACATTATGAACTGTCAAACTGACATGTTTATTGCAGTCGCAGGCCACGATGCGAAGGGATCATTCCGTAATACATTTTAGTACAATGAGCGGGGAACAGTCATTGTCATAATGCAAAATCCTTCCATTTTTAAAGAAAAGCTAGATTAACATTGCATAAGCATTAGTGTCAATAAAAGTCCTTGCAACAGTAGCAATTACTCAAAAATAGCAACCAATAGTGTGAACGAGTGAACTGTCCTTGTTCGGAAGTATTCACATAAAAATAAAATTACGCTAGTAGTCTAATCTGACTAACACATTAATGTTCATAATAGTGAGTCACTGGACGAATGAACCATACTACTTACTAACAATAAGCTGTTACTAATTTAAACGTCAGCTCATGGGGAATCAAACAAAATTAGAAATATGCTGAATATATACAGTCTGTAGTCTTCACTTGCAGTCGTAATCTTTGAGGTAGTCCGGCGATTTCACCTGACGACCCGATCTCGATGTTACGATCTGCGGACGGACGTCTCGACGGATCGGCGTAGATGCGGCTTCGGCGACCGTTATCGGCATCTCGACTGGCGTAACGTCTTCCGCATCCACATCTCGTTGAGGGTTGATGATGTCGTCGACAAGCGGTGCGCGGACTTGCAGCGGAGGTTCAGCCGACTTCCTCAGCTGCACGCGGTTGCGCCTGTATACCCCGTCGCCTGTCTCAACCTCGTACGACCTTTCGTCTAGACGTCTGTTGACGACAGCTTTCCTCCAGACACGACTACCCTGAACGAATGGTCTCATCCGCACAGTATCTCCCTCCTCCAGAACGGGAAGATCATGGGCAGATCTGTCGTAGTGTGTCTTCTGTTTGGCTTGGCTAAACTGCAGACGTCTCTTATCAACTTCAGTGGCTGTCGCGGAGCGCGGTTTAAGCAGTTCGCTCGTCATCGGAAGCAACGTCCTCGTTCGTCGGTTCATGAGCCGCTGGACCGGGCTGCTTCCAACACCTTGTGTGGGCGTGTTGCGAACGTCTAACAGTGCAAGAAATTGATCAGTGTTCGTGTCTTTGTTTTTTCTCATCAGTCGCTTGGCAGATTTCACAGCGGACTCTGCCTTGCCGTTAGCCTTCTGGTTCGCTGGACTGACCAGCAAGTGCTCGAAATTCCACTCGACCGAGAAGTCGTGAAACGTCGATGCTGTGAACTGAGGACCTGGATCTGAGACAACATAACAAGGTATGCCGTATCTGGCGAAGTGACCCTTCAGCTTGCGAATGACTGTTGTCGTGGTCGTGTCCTCAAGACGATCAATTTCTCAAAAATTTGAGAAGTAGTCAACTGTGACTAGGTAAGACTTGCCTTCGAACGAGAAAATATATGTCCCGACTTTTTGCCATGGTCGGTCAGGGACGTCGTGCTGCATGAGTGATTCTCTTGGCTGGTCGACTTCGTATTTGCGACAAGTCTCACATGTGGAGATGTACTCTCTGATATCGGCTGACATGCCTGGCCAGAACACGCATTCTCTTGCCCTTCGCAAACAGCCATCTATTCCGACGTGTGAGGAGTGGATCGCCTTTTTGATTTCAGATCTCAGGCTACGTGGTATCAGAGTACGTTCTCCTTTGAAGATGATGCCATCTTGCATGGACATTTCATCTCTCACGTGGAAGTACGGATGCAGAACTGTATGCAGCTGACTTCTGTCATCAGGCCATCCTTGGAGTATGACCTTGGAGAGTTGCTGCGATACTTCATCTTGTTCTGTGGCGTTCCGTATCTGTTGTAGTCGTTCGGGGCGGATTGGAAGGAAGGACACCATGTTCACTTGTTCCAATTCTGCTTGGCTACAGCCGTCGTTTGGCAGATACGCACGGGAGAGCATGTCAGCAATGTGCATTTCTTTTCCTTTGCAGTAGATTACCTCGATGTCATATTGTTGAACTCTCAGTAGCATTCCCTGCAGACGTCTGGGTGCCTTGGCAAGAGGTTTTTTCACAATGGCTTCCAGAGGCTTGTGATCGCTGTGGACAGTTGTGTGTCTGCCAAAGGTGTATTGGTGGAACTTCTGCAGTGAAAAGACGATTGCCAGCATCTCCTTTTCAATTTGCGCGTAGCGAGTCTCGACGTCCGTAAGCGCGCGACTTGCGAACGCGACAGGTTTCCCATGCTGTAGAAGAGCTGCGCCAAGTCCTTTTTCACTGGCGTCGCACTGTATCACCAGTTCTGACTCAGGATCGTAGAAGCTGAGTAGTGGCGCTTCTGTTACCAGCCTCTTGACTTCTGCGAACGCCTGGTCTTGAGTGCGAGCCCAATTCCAGTGCACGTCTTTGCGTGTGAGTTGCCGAATTGGTTCCATAGCAGCGGAGAGCCGTGGCAGGAATTTGGCTAAGTAGTTCACTGTGCCATTCAGACGATGAACTTCTTCCACTGAGGACGGGAGTCTGGAGTTTTGTGATCGCTTCCACCTTCTTGGGGTCGGGTCGGGTCGGAGACCAACGTCTGACATCAGATGTCCGAGGAACGAGATTTCGGTTTTCTTGACCTCTGCCTTCTCTCTGTTGAGCGTTATTCCCCTCTCTCTGCATCTCCTCAGCACTTCTTCCAGATTACGGTCGTGATTTCTCGACGCGTCCTCTGAATTGTCACCTGCACCGTACACGATGATGTCGTCGGTGATGCATATCACGCCTTCTAGTCCTTCCAGAGCTTGTAGAAGACGCTTCTGGAAGATCTCAGAGCTCACGCTTAAACCGAATGGGAGTCGAAGCCATCTGAATCGCCCAAATCCAGTCTGGAATGTCGTTAGGATGCTCGAGTCATAGTCGAGGACTACGTGCCAGAATCCCGAGGATAGGTCAAGTTTGGTGAAGTATTTTGCCTTTGCCAGTTCCGGTAGCACTTCATCCATGATTGGCATTTGGTACCGCTCTCGTTTCAGCGCACAGTTCAGAGGTTTGGGATCGATGCAGATCCTCAGGTCGCCTGACTTCTTTGTCGCGACCACCATGCGGCTGGTCCAGTCCGTTGGAACGTCGATTGGCGCGATCACTCCAAGTTTTTGGAGTCGATTCAGTTCAGCTTTTACCTGCGAACGCGATGCCACAGGTATGCGCCCAGTAGCAGAGGTGACAGGGGTGACTGTCTCATCAACATGTAGATGGACTTTCCCTGGTAATGTGCCGATTTCTCGATCAAAGACATCTGTGTACTCGGCGAGCAGTTTCTCGCAAGAGTCAGTGTCCTTTGATGAAATAGACGCGACTTGTGCGAAGTTGCGATAGTTCACTGTGATCAGCTCCATTTGTTCTGCTAGACGTTTTCCGAGTAAGGGCAGTAGGTCTTCCTGCACCACTACGAACTCGATGCTGTACTTCTTCCTGTTAGTAGGATTGCGGATATTCATACGTCGCTTGCCTAGGGGGATTAGAACTGTACTGTTCCACATTTTTAGAGTCTTGTTATAGGCTTCAAGTTCTAGGCCGGCTGCGAATTTCACTGGCAGTACATTTACTGTTGCTCCGCTATCAATTTGAAATTGAACTTCCTGTTCTCCAAGCAGCATCTTGGCAAGAATTTCTTTGCCTGTGCAAGCTGAGAATACTTTCTCTGATTTGTCCTCTACACCAAGTACATATTCGCTGTCGCTTGATTCAGCTGTCTGTTGCACGGAGTAGACCTTGCCGTGTTGTCTGGGCCTTGCATTTGGCCTTGACCTTTGCTCGCATTTTGCAGCGAAGTGATTTCTGCCACCGCATTTGGTGCACTTCTTACCCCATGCCGGACACTCTTCTTTCTTTCTGATGTGTCGGCTTGTACAAAATCTGCATTCGATCAGATCTTGAGGGACCTTAGAAGTGTGTCCGCCTGTTTGATTACCTCTTTTGGGCTTGGGCGTCTGCTGTTTGTGAGTAGGTCTTGTTTGTACTCTGTGTACATGATCTTCGGGACCGCTCATCACTTTGAAGTGGTTACTGGCTGCTTCAACGCTGCGGCATATATCAATGCACTTTTTGAGTGTCAAGTTGGACTGCTGAAGTAGTCTTTTTCTAGTCTGGCTGTCCTTCGTGCCGCGTACTATTCTGTCTCGTAACAGAGAATCTCCGAGACAATCGCAGAAGTTGCACGTTTTCGCCAGAGTGCGCAGTGCAGTGACGTACGAGTCAATGCTCTCTGTAGCGTCTTGGTTTCTTTCGTTGAAGATATAGCGCTCAAAAGTTTCGTTTGTGTCTCCAATGATGTGTTGGTCGAACTTTTTGATTACTGTTGGTAGATCGGTCTTGTCTTCTTCCTCATTGTACACGAATCCATTGTATATTTTTAGCGCTTCGGTGCCGACACAGTGCAGGAACAGCGCCGTCTGGTAATCGCGTGGCTGCTGGTCAAGATGCGATATGTCATATGAGACTGTAATTCTTCCACATCTGCTTCCAGAGTTTCCACTGATTTGCAGTATCATTGTGTAGTTCGAGTTTTTCGGGTGGTGAAATGTGCGAGTTGAACGCAGGAGCCGGTGGCCGTTCAGTAGCAGGCTGCGTGTCAGTCAAGTTCGCGAATTACTGTACCAGAGCGATTGCGAAACACTGACGCAATACGGGCGATAAATAGCGAGCGAGCGTGATTAGGGCTCTAAATTAAGTCACTAAAGGTGTGTACTCACAGTTTGTTATGCGAGTCGTTACACTTACACACCGTTGCCACCATGTTGCGTTTTCACCTATACTGTTAGCATAACGCAAGCGAACATTTGAGTTACATTATGAACTGTCAAACTGACATGTTTATTGCAGTCGCAGGCCACGATGCGAAGGGATCATTCCGTAATACATTTTAGTACAATGAGCGGGGAACAGTCATTGTCATAATGCAACATATACTGAATAAAGTAGGTATGTATCCAGCGTAATATTAATGTTTAGTTTATATAGCGCCATGTCTATTAATGTTCGTACAGCATTGTACATAAAACAAAATAGATAACAAATACAGACAGTAGCTGCTTTAAAAATAATCAAGTAATACAAATACACGGTACATAATTAAAATGCAAAACACATCACGTCAGTGGCGGTGTGTATTATAAACATCAGGCATAATTATCAGAAATACAGATTGCTGGTCATATCGTATGTTGCAAGTGGATAACCACATTTTTGCCAGTTTCAAACGAACATCGAAAGAAGGAAGGCCGCAATATTGCAGTCATCTTATTAACTATGTATTCGAATATCTTTCTACGATTGCAGAATACATTTTCGCCACAGGGCTGTCATTTTCTAATAGTTTATTTGTTGGAAAAGGTGCAGGGGCTGCCATGTTTACTAATGTACGACGCGTTTGTTTGCCCGTGTTTTCAGCAGTTCCGCGCGCGTGCTAAAATAGAATGATGTCATGCAGATGTGACGCGTTACTGCCTCATTGCTGGCTAATGCTATTGGTTTTACACAAATAAAACTCTTCGGGGATAGTAAGTAAGTAAGCAAGTAAGTAAATCATTTATTTCCAACATTTAACATTACACGTCACAATTAAACAAATACAATGTTGAATGTTGGAAAGGGGGTGAACAGAAGTACAATACTTATCAGTGGTTCACCCCCAACCGTTTTAGGAGCTGACGATGCAAATACAATATGTTTTTATAGAGTAAAGATTTACCAATCAAAAATTATTGTACACGGTGCCTACAACATAAGAAGTTTATATTAATTTTGGTTTTTGACATTTTTGATATTCTTATGGGTCTTCATTTCTCCACATAGTACCACGATTACAATAGTGCTGTATATCTGTCAATTATAAATTATTTGTACTTTTTTTAAACATACAAATATGCTGACACTTTCTTAAATCTTCAGGTAAACTATTCCACAGTTTGACTCCAATATTAGACACACACTTCAAAGTTGTACGAACGTACAATTGTTTAAATACATCTCTCTGTCTTGTTACATACCAACATTCGTTATTCAAGTGAAAACAGCTTAGAATGTTTTTCGGAAGTAACTGATATTTCATCTTGTACATTGTGATAGCCAATATAATCAAAAAACTTCATAACTTTAAGATCGACAAACAAGTTGTTTGTATGGTCTTGAGCTTTTGCTATATATATAATACGTATCACTCTTTTTTGCATGGGAAGGCAGTTTGATTTTCTGTGGACATATAACATTCCGAGGCCATTGAGCCGTCTTTCTGTCATTGTTGCAACGATTCCTATTGGTGTGGAAGGAAGATGTTTACGATTTTGCTGATGATGGCAAATGATTGACCACACGCGGAAATCGGTTCACGTGAAAACGACAGTCGTTGAACTTGATGGTCATCGTCCAACTGTCACCACTTTGCGATTTTCTCAGGAAGCTTGTTTTGTTCAGCCGAAATTAGATACCTACTGTAGTACTCAGTTAGTCTTGTGTCATCTAGTTTCTGTAGGTTAGGCATGAGGAAGTCTTGAGCTGCAGTAAGTCCACTCGAAAATCGTTCAGCCAAACTCGTCAAGGACGTGATCAATAAACGGATAACATATATTGATGCGATAATAGTCACCTCTTGATTGATCCGTGTCTCCTGTGTTGGCGCTGTGTTGTTCTGGGTTAACGAATCTCAACACCTGTAGAGTTAGCCACCATCCCAACATGGCGCCATATTCCATCCCACCCTGATGGGATGGTACTGCACGCAGTCCCGGATGCATTTACTCTCCAAAGAAATGTCCTCGTATGCATCGCCTAGATTGCACTGCTTGGCTTGGAGGTTCTTGGGGTCATGGGCCGAAGAAAAATGAGCACCTTCTGGGCCACCATTAGGGACATGCACGATTAATTGTGAATCTTCTAGAAGATGGTCATATACGCGGCTGCTTCATTTTGTGCGTCACCGATACTGGCTCGTTCGATGCCGTCCAGCACAGCTAATACAGTTTTGTATTTATTCGTTATTGTGTGTCATTTTAATCGTATTATTTAATTTTAAACGTGATTAGATGTAAACAAAATATTCCTTAGTCTCTATGCATATACCGTCTTGACCAGGGCAGATCTAACGGGACGAAATTGTCCTTTTAAGAAAAGGTGCCCTTTTTATATTGGGAAAAGAGAACTTAAAATACGGAGTATCACTTATCGGGAAAAGAGCACTTAACATACGGGGTATATTGCTGTGTTTGAAGGAACTACCCGCACCCTTCACTCTGTCCCTTATCCACGCCTCAACCCTGGGCTCGATCGTTTTCAGGCACATATCCAGAATTTTGGGATATATACTGTGACAATATTACTTAACGATGTCTCCCCAGAAAGTGAAATAACAAGCCACTCTCTTGTTGCGGCAGCCACGTTTAATAAAATTTGGTTTAGCATAACTATCGTCTCTCTTCTGCCTGTATATTCTAAAGTCCATACGCCCGAGTAAATATCGTAACATGGTGGCGTCGGTGAGATATCGAATGTAACTGGGTATGGCAAGGCAGTCCTGTCAACAATTACATTTGTGTTAAAGAGTTAACTATGCCTGACGATAATTCAGCTGTAACGGCTGGCGTGGCTGCTGTCGGGGCACCTGCTGTGGCTGCTCCAAATGTCGATGACTCTCGGTCTCAGAATGACATCTGTATGAACTTGCCCAGCGGCTCGCCTCCACCTGCATTGGAACTGAAAACCAGTCAGGTCGATAACTGGAAGTTGTGGAAACAAATGTGGGAAAACTATCTAATCGTGTCTGGACTTGACAGTAAGCCAGACAGATATGTGACGGCACTTCATCTACACTGTATATTGGGAAAGATGCCCTACGCGTCCTCAATGGTATGGATTTAACGGAAGAAGAACGTGTCAAGCCTGCAGAAATCATCAGAAAAGTTAACAAACATATATTGGGCGAAGTAAAAGAATTATTTGAAAGATATAAGTTTAACACCCGGAATCAGTCAAATGAGTCGTTTAAACAGTCTACCAAAAACTTGTGGGTTTTGCAACTGTATACGAGACAAGTTGATTGTCGACAGGATAATCTTCGGTGTAAGGAGTGACAACATCCGCAACGAACTCATTTCACAATCGAAACTTGATCTACCCAGAGCAGTAGACATCTGCCGGTGCATGCAAGAGGTTGAAGAACAATACAACATTCTGAATAAAACAGAAGCAGTGAACCGAGTCGACACCAGATACAGGCGCTACACTACCAAGTTCGGTGGAAGAAAATCTGCTAGTCAGAAAAACTGCAAATTCTGCTGTAAAACGCACCCCATGAAAAAAGAACTGCTCTGCATGGGACAAGACGTGTGATGCGTGTAGGGGCCAAAACCATTTCAGAGGTTCCGCACAATGCCCCAAGACTGTTCACAGTGTACAAGATGGGTCAAGCTCAGATAGCTCCGGTGCTAGCTTTGGTGATATCATGCATCTGCGTCACTGCCGATGTGCACGCACTCTCCTCCCATCTTGTGCAACATTCTGGTTGAAACGCAGTCAGTGAAGATGCAGGTTGACTGTGGTTCAACTGTCAGCATACTGCCCAACAAGTGTGTGAAGGAGAAAGATATCCGCCCAGAACCAATCACTCTGAAGATATGGAACAATGTGAAGACTGAAGCTCTCGGCAAGTGCCGAGCTAAAACCGTAAATCCTGCTACAGGAACCAAGTTCAAAGTGGACTATGTCATAGGGGATCATGACGAACTGACACCACTAAGAGTAGAGCTGCTGAATGCATGAAGCTCATCACGGTGAACTACAAGAACATTTAAACCATATCTTCAGTCTCAGGCTTTAGAGTTGCTCAAACCCCATGCACTAAAGACTATACTGAAGTGTTCGACGGTAAACTTAGCTCACTTCCTGGTGGGAAAATTCGTCTTATTCTGGAACAAAATGCTGAACCGGTTGGTCCACTTTGACTATGACACACTGGTGTCATAGTCAAAGTGGACCAACCCACTGATTGGGTGAACCAAATGTCTGTGGCCAAGAAACGTTCTGGGGCTATCATGATCTGCATTGATCCTAGACCTCTCAACCTAGCCCTAAAGCGTAAACGACATTCTACCGAAGCTTTTGAACTCCAAGAAATGTTGTGTGTGTGACTTGCAACAAGGATATCTACACTGCGAACTGGATGAATAATCTAGGCTACTGACTACTTTCGCAACACCGTTTGGGCGGTATCGTTGGCGACGACTACCTTTCGGCTTGAAAGTCAGCAGCGACATTTTCCCAAAGCGTCTGCAACCGGCACTGGGAAGGGCTGGAGAATGTTCACTGTGTTGCTGATGATATTATCATCTATGGATCTGATGACTCTGATCTCTGTGTCAAGATCCAGAAGCTGTTCCAAAGATGCAAGGAACATGGGATCAAACTGAATCGTAAGAAATGTCGCTTCAATGAGAATGAAATCCAGTTCTTAGGCCATGTTGTCACAGCTGATGGTCTGAAACTTGACCCATCCAAGGTCGAAGCTGTTCTGAAGAGTCCGTGTGACAGGGAAGCTGTGGAGAGGTTAAGAGGTACGGTAACTTACCTGGCGAGATACGTACCCAAGTTGTATATGTATTCCGTCCAATTGCTGTTCTTGTACAACGAGATGTTGCCTGAATGTGGGGAGATGCTCAGAAGAAAGCGTTCACAACACTGAAACAACTGGCTGAGGCACCCACTCTTGCTTACTTTGACCAGAGTAACTGCCCTCTAAGTAAACTTTTTGTCTAGGAGCCAACTGGCTCCTACTTACATTTTTAGGAGCCAAATTTAAAAAGTAGGAGCCAAGTGTGTGCGCATATGTAGTTGTGTTTTCAGTACCAATTTAATCCAAATTAAACACAGACGTCCGTTTAAAATATAAATAAATTTAAAACGTATGAATATGTGACCAGATACTAACTTTATGCATTATAACACGGTACACTGGCAAATTAATAACAGTCATATGTGGAATACTTGAAATTGCGAATAATTAACAGTAAATATACATGTATGTATAGGGACACTGATTTTCCGTTTCCAAAAAAGGCAAATTTCGTTTCAATTTCATTTCAAAATTCTTTTTCCATTTGAAATTACGTATTTTCTGTTTCAGAAAAAGGTAAATTATCTGCCAAATGACGCATTTTCTGTGTCAAATGACGCATGTTTCTGTTTAAAATGAAAAAGAAGCCCATTTCTGTTCAGAAAAGTAATATTTTATTTCAATGGTAACTTTGAGAAATAATACATTGTATAAAATATTTAAATATTACAATGTTATGATCTATGCATCAGTATAATACTGTTTTACTGTGTGGTTAATTTTTCTAACAACATTTATTTGTGCAATATTTGCAACACAGTATATATTATAACAACCGTACATAATCAATTTAGATAATAAAATAATTCCTCTCACGCAACAACACAAATGACTGGTTGTTTCTAATGCAGAAACAACTTAAAAGTCTTAAGATGTCTACTGAATGTATTTCTTACAAGTAGGCACTTTCCTTTGGTTTGGTGTGGAATATAGTTTTCTCTTTTTGCGCAGAATTATTGCATGCATATTTAATCAAAGGATAGTTATGTTTCAAAATAAAGTTTTGTCGAAGCTATTCTTAAATTCTTGTGCTGATAGGAAACTGGGAATTATTTTATAAAAGTAAAGTAAAATTATTTTATGTGACCTTATTGTGAGATTAAATATGTTTAATATTTTACACATTTTGTAGATACTAGGCATTGTAGAATGCGGTACCTTCATTGAAGAAATTAAATATTTGTACGTTAATAATCCAGATACTGTCAGAAAGATTGAAGTGGCAACATTGCCACTGACTGCAACATCAGGAGAACATTCGAAAGTACTCCAAGACTGCCTTTGACGGGAATGGTGTTAGACAGCATCGGATGAAAAATGCAGCTGGATGTAGCAGAAAACAGTTTATGGACAATACTAATTAAGCAGCCTTTTCATAAAATATTTGTGTTGTAATGTGCCGCACGAATCAATGGACACTAATTGCAACTTTGCTTTTTGATTTTTATGTATTGATGTCTTCAAAGTCTTCTGGAGTCGCGGCCGTCTATGCAGCAATATGAGAGAGATATGCTGAAAAGGACACAACGTCGTCAAGCCAAGTACAATGACAAATCTGCTACAGATCTGGCGATACCGTCCGAATGAAGCCGTTCAAGCTTGGAGTCAAGTCATGGAAGAAAGCAAAGGTGGTCCTACGAAGTTGAAGATACTGAGGGAGCAATGTACCGTGTACACCTAAGAAGAACACACGAAACACCACCTCATGTGTAGGTTGAGGAGCCCATGGATATCCCATCCCAAGATGATCATCTGGTCACTTCAGTTCTGGCCGACACACCGGTTGAAATTCAGCCGAACACACCGGTTGAACAACAACACCAGAGTGACCAGACAGAGCCACGTACACTCTCCTATACGTCCAACGATACCTAGGAAGACCGAGAAAATCAACAAGTCCAAGCTACCCAGCAAATACAAGGACTATGTTGTATTTAAATGAACAGTTGATTATACTTACATGAACATATTGCAGACTTGAATGATACGGACTCGCATGTATGTTAAATTGTGGATGCTTCATCCATGTGTTCATACAAGTACTACGTTGTGTCTAAATGAACAGTTGATGATACTTACATGAACATTGATGAATACTGACTTGATTGATGCGGACTCGCAAGTGTGTTGACTTGTGGATGCTCCATCCTATTCCATACGTTCTTTTTTGCCATGTTTATATGCGTATGACATGTTTTTTGTGCTATTTTCATAATTGAGCGTTTGCATGTTGACCATGCCAATTTGGCTTGAAAGCATGACATCAGGAGTGTTGTCGCGGCAGCCACGTTTAATAAAGTTTGGTTTAGCAGAACTATCATCTCTATTCTGCCTGTATATTCTAAAGTCCATACGCCCGAGTAAATGTCGTAACATATAGATAGACATTATAGTGCGAGCTAGTTTCTGAAAATAAGGCACTTTGACCAATAAGTGGGCATGTAATCAAAAAACAGCAATGACATCGGTAATATTGGCTAGAGAAAAGGGCACTCTTAAACTAAAAAGGCACTGTTTTGTATTTTCCGGGAGTCCGGGAGATTCACAACAACTCCGGGAGTCTTCGAGACGTGCAGAACCGTAGTTGTTCCGGCGAAAAATCTGTGTCGGGGGTGGGTGGGGGGCACCAAATTATGTTTTGCACCCAGGCGCCGACAACCTTCACGTATTACGCCACTACGAGAGGGGTGTTGTTAGAGGTATGATGCAAAAATCGGAGAGATTACCTTCTTTTCTGGGAGATCTTCGTCTTCACCGAAAATCCGGAAGATTTTATTATTTTCCGGGAGTCCGGGAGATTCACAACAAATCCAAGAGTTCGAGACAGCGCGAGAGACGTGCTGATCGAACCGCTTAGTTTTTCCGGCGAAAAATCTCCAACAGCTATAGCACGTACCCTACCCCCGTATACAACACGGGAAGCGTGCTGAACCACTAATGAATCTCCCGGATTTCAACAAAAAGTTGGCAGGTATAGTATTGATAACATACCACATGTTATAGCATGTATATGGCTGGTGGCATTCACAAAGACAAAGTCGTGAAGTTGCCCTGAATCCTGATATATATAATTATATGTCAAAACTGTGAAAAATACTGTATTTCGATCGGATTAAAATGTAGACAAATTTAATGTAACATAAGCGACAATACAACAGCACAACGTTCTCAGTGGCCGTAATGACTGTACGAATGATCACGACTTTTAAATGTAATGCATTTAGAAAGAAGAAAGACTTAGTGCCCGAAATTACTTTAAACTCTAACGGATTCATTGGAAACCAATCATATGCCAAGAGGTGTAGCTTTCTTAAACCCGGCCAGAATCTGTTGTGATCGTTGCGGCAGCCGTAACGTTGAAAAGTCTTGCTTCTGACATGTAAGCGTAGATTTATTATTTTTTATACAATGACGCCGTATTTCAAATTCGGTACAGCAGTTGTCAGCACTCTTGATTGAAAGAATTTGACGGTAAACGCTGTTACGTTCAAGTGGTCTGTGGGCGATAATTGGTGGGAAATAACTAGCCTCGGTCACCCAGGCGCCGTGAGGTGGCAGCACTTTCTCGCCCCTCACAACTGCCTGAAAAAAATGTAAAGCTCTGCCAATGTTATCGGTAGGGCAGCTTTACCTCAGATTCAGGTAGAGACGATGCTTGGCTCTCAGGCCAAGTATGAAATAAATTAAATAAGGATACATTTGTATCAGATAATACTATACTATAAGAACTACCCTAGATAGCAAGACCATGTTAGCCAACGTTGGCCCAACTAGGGTACCGTTGGCACAACGTGGGCGTTGGGTGAACATCGTTGGGCCAAAGTTGTGCAATGAACACAATTTTTAAGTGAACCGAGTGCAACGTACCAACGTTAGTTCAACGTTGGGTCAATGACAGACCCAATACACGTAATTAGACATTTATATATTCGGGTATAACAATGTATAGTAAAGTTAGGCCAACATTGGTCAATCATCCTGAGCGAACGTTGGGCCAATGTTGAGTCAACCATCCTTGGAGATATTGGGTCAACCATTCTTGAAGATATTGTGCCAATGTTAGCCAAATTCTAAATTTTCCAAAAAGGAACAAAGTATACACCAGGCATGGGGCCATTATCTTTAAAAAGTGAATTAATTAAATAACAATTAACTTTGAAATCTCAATTAAATTAACCTCACACATTTATCCGATCAATTAAATTAAACTAACCTCTTTTTTAGAAAACATATATGTACACTGTCACAGAGGTAAGTAAGTTTTCAGGATGGAAATATATATATTTTTAATTTAGTATCAAAACATCTGAAATGATCCACTGAGCGTCTCTCCTTTTCTGTTGGTACTGTTTGAATTTGCATTGGTAAGTCCTTCAAAGCACAGATGTGTATCAATATATGTCTTTAATCACTACAGTCATCTCCTTACAAGAGTGTCATCTTGTGTTACCTTCATCGACCACTAGTATTAAGAAACCATTTTGACCATACGTTGAACAGTCACTTTGGACAGTTCTGATTGTAATTAATGATCTTAGATGGAATTTTCATATATTTCAATGCTCTCTTGGTTGGAAAGGGGTGGTTTTAGTCATGTCACAGGTTGCCAACTAGTTCAGTATATGGTGTGTAAGTGTAATTCTAATAGCACACTGTGAGATGTGTATGCCAGTCATCAAATGCTGTGTGATCTGTGTAGGGATTAGTGGTATTTTTTTCAAAGTAACATTAGTTGAAAGATTTGCATGAAAACAGCTTTACTTTTGGTATATGCCATGAATAGGTTGTATATTAATAAACATTTATTAACAACCAAGACCAATCATGCCATATGCTTGTTGCTAATGCACGATATGTAATTGTAACGTACAGTGTCTCGATCAACACAGCCAAATTTGTACCAGCACAAATACTAGCCAGAATTAACACATGGCCCAACATCGGGCCAACGTTGGCTCAATGTAAATATCACACATGGCGAATAAGCTTACATTGGCCCAACGCAAAAACCACGCACATGAAATAAGCTTACGTTGGCCCAACGTTGACGTATTATAACCCAACGTTGGGCCGATGAACAAATTGACGTTGGCCCAACGTATGTTGCCAACGTTTGTCCCAACGTAAAATGCCAACGTTGGCCCAACGTGGGTCTGCTATCTGGGATTAAACTTCTATTGAAACATGTCACACACAAAATAAACCGACATTAAACTTTTGTTATAGTTATTTTTATACCATATCTGCTTAGCTGACTTAATCACATGCATATTCACTAAGTGGCAGATCTCGTGACTGTCAACTATTTCGTATTGATTTTGTCTTGCTTATGCTCGAGCAGAAACAAAATACTAAGTGTGAATAAGAATGATATAAATATCAAACAAGGACAAATTTAACCAAAGAAAGTGTAATCGATGTCGCGCGTGACGGTTGGACTCCTAACTAATATATGTAGTTGCCAAAGTACAATCAGATTCGTTCAAGCAAATATTGTGATGTAGTTTGAGAATGTGTTCATTTAATCATCTTACATCAATTTATATGCATATCATATTATAAAATATTATATTTTAAATAATGTTGTGGTCCAAATACATGAAATAGTAGGCACTTCGAACGAATCCACTCACTGCGTTTTTTGTGTGCGCTGCGTTGTGTTTAGTGTTTTGTTTTAACTCTCAAATTGGCATGTTTTTTCCGGTAATTGACGTCATCGGCTACTGGATCCATTTTGTTGGTGAGCTGATGTTTATTTACGTCTCATTCTGTTTCAAATTTGACAAAAATTAAGCTACATTTCATCGATTTTACGACCTAGCTGTATTTCATTTACAAGTTTCATATTTTCAAGGGCAATATATTCGAAGGACTATGTTTCTAATAAATTCTATAGGTTTACGTTAGTACGTGTTGATAATTTCGCTGGAGTGAAATGTGTTTTTGTGCCGTTCAAAACAAGTGACATTTACCCAATTTGCTTCGGTGAGTCCGACGACTCGTCAGGGGCAGGCCTGGGGTCAATTACGTTGCAATGTAATCTATTGCTATTACTTTGTTTCCTTCCTATTACTATTACATGCTGAATTCTTCCTATTAGTATTACATTTGAAACAATTACTATTACATTTTTCATCGAAACATTTTACGGTTATAATACACTGTATGCATAAATACGATAAGTACTATTGTTTGACTCACAGTCACAAGAAATTAAACAAGGCATGTGAATAACAAAATCTAACTTTCCACTTATTGATACCCATGCCCAAAGTATTTCAAATAATATTTGAGAATGTCAAGTACTTTCGTCATCATCATCATTAGGGAAGTATTAAATACATAAATATTTACAACAAAATATATCTATATAATATATAAATATACCATATTTAGTACAATCTAGTAACTACATTGACTAATGATAGAAAGGTATCATCCCACTAGCCCCTGTCCCAGTAGACCCCCAAGGTGTGAGAAATAAGTGCCACTAGCCCCCAAAGTGTGAGAATTGAGTGCCAGTAGCCCTCCCAGTCAATATGCTGCAGGTTTAACATACCCCCTCTTTCTAGATATTTCTAATTGTACGTGGAGTTAATCATTTGAAGTCCCATATAACTTTCACACATCAATATTGTGTGGTGTTGAAAGCTCACTGTCCTAAGAGTTAAGGTAAATCCTCTACGTAAAGCTTGTTTGGTGTGAGCACTATTATAGTAGAAAGTCAGTTGCCTCCACTTTTTGCTTAATAAACTATTAATTGTGGATTTGTGGTGCTCTATTCCTGCCAGTTAACACATTTCTAACCAATAAGGAAATTAGATGTTGAGCTGCTCTGGTTTAGCTGTCCTTTCATGTTCATTTTATAATTGAATTCGGAATGACACATGAAGCATGGTTGCTAGCGTTGAGTTCATCGAAGATGCTAGGGGACACCCTGTCGCTGGTTTGAACAGTTCTACCTATCACAAATAGAAATCATTGGCAAATGGGATGAAGCCCCAGATATATGACTATTTTCATATTTCAAATCAGGATAAATAGTGCCACTAGCCCCCCTACTGGAATGAATTTAAAAAAAAGCCGTAGTCAGTGCCACATAACTTGGTGGTTTATATTACAGTTTAATTAAACCACATTGCTCTCCTGTTGCTTGGACAGTTAATTATTGGCTCAAATACATGAGGATGTTTTTTTTATACCCACTAGTTTAGGCTGAATTCTATGCACCATGGAGGCAGTCATTAAACCCATAGGCTTACATGAAAAGGGTAGTTGGCAATTTGGCACTTGGCAGAGCTGGCTTCAAAGCAGTGAAAGCCCAGTTTAATCGTCAATGCAGCAGTCACACTGTGCCAGTGACTTTTGACATGTAAACGCTCATAAAACTAGGGTAAAACTTCATCAGGGCCATGCTGAAGTTGACAAGGGGGAAGCAACCATAAAACCTGGAGAAACTAGAGGAATCTACAACTTAGTAGTTGAAATTCGGTTTAAATATTCAATAGTATTATAAAAGTAACATATCAATTACTATTACATTGCTTCCTATTACGTTGGGTTTTTGCTCAACCTACAGTAAACCTCTCCTAATTCGGATTCGTCTAAGTCAGATCTTTGCTCAACTCGGACAGAATTCCAAGGAACGATTGATCTGTAATATATTTCCCATAAAAATCTTCATCTAAGTCGGTTTGTGTAAATCGGATCTTCGCCTAACTTGGACTAACTGAGTCGGTCCATTTGATCCGAGATAATGTGTTTTCCTCGCCTAAGTCGGATCGCAGTACCTATTCGACAAAATCACTTGTTTGCTTGGAGTAGCATCACAAACCCAATGGACGCTATACATAAAAAGCACACCTCAGTACCCTGTATAAATACAAAACAGGAGCCATCACAATCAACTCGCTGTACCTGTCCACACAATCCGGTCCTCGTAAAACAAAAACGAGGAAAACCCACGACATCGGGTATGACTTTCCCCACCAGTAGTACACGGTACAGGAAGATTCTGTCCAGGCTCCCTCTGAATGTTATAAACCTCCCTACCTTCCCCTCCCCCTTTCTACCTAACTCCAGTAAATCGCACCACTACATTTCTTCTCTTTTTCCTGATGCCAAAGATTAACCTCCCCAAATTACAAAATCTTCAACCTAATGAAGGTGGTCATAACATAGAAAAAGAAGACGCTGTATTACCAAGAACATTGGGTTCCATTACCGGTAGAGGAGATTCGAAGCATCAGAAGGACTCGGATCATTTTCTGAAGAAGTTGGACTATTTTAGACGCCATCACTGCCCTGAAATCAGCGTGGTACAGAGTGAAACCGGAAACACTTCTAAACTGCTACAAAAAACGGGATTCGTCGAATGTGTTGAACGTCAAGACGATGGCGACGACGAAGCAGCAGCTTCATTCAGAAACGTACAGGGGAAGCTCCGCGAGGTGTATCGAGATGCTATATGTACGATGGATGACTGTGATGGTGTGGACAACACAGCCGAAACTCTGGCTATTTTAAATAACGAGCAGATCATTGAAACCGTACAACATCCCGACGCACACGGTTTACTGAGCGACAGTGAGGGCGATGAAATGTAGGTGTATGAAGATAACAAAACTCGGTGACACACATGCAGCGCTTTACGGACACTAAGACACTATGGTTTGACGCTCGGCAACAGTGAGATCGAAGAGTTAACCGAAAAGTGCGAGGCCATTTTCGTGAGACAGTCGCAATAAAGTGCCAAAATGAAACACAAAACTGTTATAATACTGCGTAACTATAATTTAGAAATATAAATTATATTAAAACTAATTAACAATCAGTTGTTATTATTAAATAAATTATTTAATTGACTGATTGAAATAAGGGACGAATGTTTTTATTTGTTGTACATATTTTTCTAGGTTAAATGCTTAACTTATTTGACTTTTAAAAGTTCTTTATATGACAAAGAGTCAATTGTTACAACGTGTTAAAAATATCTTGATCAATTATATATATATATATATATATATATATATTAAATCAGTGTTCTGCCTATGTCGAATTTGCAGGGCGTTACACCCTGCCGTTTTTCAGTGACGCCCTGGTACAAAAAAAAGCAAAATGAACGCCCTGCCTTTTTATACGACGCTCTGCTTTATTTGCATCGTAACCTTACTCCTAGTTACAGATGGTTACACGATTGTGAATATTAAATTTTAAGAGTGTCAGCAAGTGCCCCGATCTATATTTGTGATGTAATACATATAGCATTTTACACTGTTATCTTAAGTAAGAGGGGGAGGGATATCAATAATAATTCACAATATGTGCATGTAAAATCAAGATAAGTAATCTTTATTATAACAAGATGGCTTTTTATTTCAGTTCCTTTTCATTTACACCCAGTGAAGGTACCGAGCCTTCAAAGTCATCTGAAAATGACATGTCACCTGCCTACATAATTACAGATTTCATCTGGCAGTATATGCCGCACTGAACATATCTACACTGAACACATAGTGTCATATGAATATGACACGTACATTACTATGATTACTCATAGACCACATGTTGAAGAACACATTATTTTATGGCACTGAAATATGAACAATGCTGCGTAGATCTTGCACCTTGACGTTGATTCATAAGACGTGGTGCACAGTAGCGCATCAGTAAGAGCTTTGGACTCTCGACTGAGAGAACCTGGGTTCGGATCCTGTGCGGCAGTGTCGAACCTTGGACAAGTTCGTTTACTCTACATTGCTTCAGTTCACTCAGCTGTATGAATGAGTGACGGTGGTGAATATTTGTTTACGAGTAGTTTTTGTATTAATTGCTGCATGGCTGAATGCTTCCCAGAGAAGTCAAGATGGTATTCGATTGAACAGGTCTACTAAGGAGTAAAGTGTAAAAGCGCTTTGAGCAGTCCAAAGGACTGGATACTGCACTATGTAAGAACTTACCTTTACCTTTACTTTTTAATCCTTTGGGCCGAAGGTCCAACGAACGTATGCCATCACTCTGTGTGCGTCGTCCGCTTGGCAACCTTTTCTCTAATTTTGCATAGACGTATCTTAGGGTACTGCCACTATGCACGAGAAATCTGTATTTCATTGAATCATTCAAACCCCCAGGGCCCCCCAAACTATTAATTTTCACGTTTTGTCTATTTTTTTCAAAAACTTTTTTGGGTAAACATTTATTGTGGTAGTGCCACTATACACAAGAAATCTGTATTTGATGGAATCATTCTAAGGACTCCCTAGGGTCTCCAAGGACCCCAAAACTGGTCAAAATGTAACATTTTGCCTATTTTTTCAAACACTGTTCAGCAACTTTTTCTCTAATTTTGCATAGACATTTCATGTGGTAGTGCCACTGTACACAAGAAATCTGTATTTGATTGAATCATTCTAAGGGCTCCGAAGGTCCCCTAAAATGTTAAATTTGCTAACTAAATGGTCTACTGTAGCCGCAGATCTATCATGCTTCCAGTCCTTTTGTTCAACTAATCCCTTTTCCCACAACATCTGTCACACCTCACTGTGGCTGGCTGGTGAAAGTGTGACTAATCTGTAATTGGTCACTGGCAGAGGCTTGGGTCACTGTGGCTGCTGGTGGAAAGTGTGACTAATCTGTAATTGGTCATTGGCAGAGGCTTGGGTCAACAGACACAGCACCCTCTAGACCCCTGGACAGTTGTGCCTACATTCTAAGGGGTCATCCTGAAACAACCGCATGTCAACCATTAGAAGAGTTGACATAGTTCCGCTATACACAAGAAATCTGTATTTGATTGAATCATTCTAGTATCATCAGCATATAATAGAACATACATTTGCAAGAAAATGTCTACATCATCATCACTAAGGTTGTAAATTTCACCAGCTGCCATGTCAAGTCCCTTATAATTATGACTAACAGTGTTCAAACTCATTCAGGTAAATAGCAAATAACAAAGCAGACAAGTTTTCTCCTCGTGGTAACTCTACATCACATGATAAGAAGGCTAACACAGCCCCCCAAAATACAAAATGTTTACACTATCTAGTGATGTGGTTTTGAGAAGGGCCCTTGAGACTATCCCCTAACAGCAGATTTTGTGTATTGTACCAGAAACAGAACAATATTCCCCTTCCCAAACCATCTGTCACATGCGGAGTCTGTGTCTTGTATGGATATATATATTTTTATGCAGTTGTTTTATATAAGCAGAAAGTTAATTGAAATTAGTTATTCTTAGGCCACAGAAAAGTAATTCCCGGTTTCTCATCAATGCATGTATTTAAAAATATGTGCCACAACATTTTATTTTCTATTATAATTATTCCTCTAAATGCAAGACGTGGTGCAATAAGTGAACAGTAAACATGTCAACATTTTACTTCCATCTTAATCCTTAATGATCTGTAACTATGAATCACCAAAATAACATTTGATTAATAATTACCTACAGGGTTGTTTGATTTATGGCGGGCAGAAACTGTTTCTGCCCGGCAGAAACGGCAACAATAGGAAATACATGCCATTGATAGGCAAACGTGTTCTTTTTATAGAAAACGTCAGTTTCTTTCTGTACCTGTCTACGTATGATAACCATTTGTCCGCCCTGCTCACAATAAACATCACATGAATTATAAAAGGAAGATCACTGCCACTTAACTTGTGGATTATTATAAACTGTTCTGCTACTGCTTGGTGGACAGTTAATTAATGGGTCAAGTTCAAATACATCAGCACGTTTTTCACACCTGCATGGTAGTTTAGGCTCAGTAGTGTGCTGGCAGCTACTAAACCTATAGGCTTGTGTGAAAAGGAGAGTTGGCAGAAGAACTAACTTCAAAGCACCATTGCATCCATTTAGCCAGGCAGCAGTTACACTGTCCCAGTGTCTGCTGCTATGTTTATATAATAATTATATAGGCTTAGTGATCCCAAAACACCAATCTGTTGGCACAGTGTCAGATAATAGAACTAGGTTAAACATATTAACAATAACTATAATTGGTTCTGTGGGGCTGTTTTTTTGCAAAAACTGTTCAGTAACTTTTTCTCTAATTTTTCATAGACATTTCATGTGGTAGTGCCTGCTATTGTTTGATAGACTCCTGTTAAACTGGACAGTTGCCTGTGGGTTTTAAACTGTGTCAGACAGTGAGTCTACCTTTTGCTCTCAAATAATTTGTCCTCTTAGTTTTACACATAAAGACATAATCTAGCATAACTTGATAAGTTTTTGTAGCAGCACACGTGTGCTTCCAGTGTATCATTGCAACATAACATACACACTGTGTGCCACATTTGAATGCTATCACCATTCTTCAATTTCACTGAAATCACCGCATAATTTCCAGTAACCCTACCCCCTCCCGCTTTCTTTATACAGCCAGTCCATAATATGCACGTCCCATTGGCAGCCGGCACTGTCTTACATCTAATTCTGTGCTCATACTCTGTTATGAAGCTGTCATCCATCGTGTCTGATGATATGTTGTCAAGGAGACAGAAAAGTCAAAAATCTAATTTGGGGTGAGACCACATTAGATTTCCCCATAGGTGGCCATTATAACGTTCCCTTCATTTCCTGTAAATTTTACCCAACAGTTTTCTTTAAATTTCTACACCATATTTACCCTCTATTCATACACATGCTGTGCAAAATTCGTAAAATTCTCATACCTCAATTTTCCATAAACCACTTTCAAACCTGATACCCCTTCATTTCTGCTAGAACCAGACAGTGATTTGCCTTAATGACATCATACAGCCAAATGACACCTGTGCCTATACGCAGAAAAGCACAATTTGACAACTGTCATAATTTGACAGCTCTGGTACCACGCTGCAGAAAAACATAATTTCTACTCAATCAACACTATACAAGTAGTCTCAGAAATTCACACAACCTGCATAATGCCATTTCTATTGGGAACTCTCTCGGGTAATGGCGGACGAATCCTTAATGTGGTCTTACCCCAGACAGGCAGAGAAAAGAATGGACTATGACACTAGTCGTCTGCTGCCGGTAGCGATGTAACCAGACACCGCGTAGCTAGCCGACACGAGAAGAGGGCAGCCGAGGTCAACATACGCATAGATAAGGAAGGACTGTGACACAACATGTATATTACATTGTGGAGAATGAGAAACGTGGTAAGTAGGACATAAATGAGTAATATTAGTATTAGTAAAAGCAGGTATATAATCGTTGAACACTTACGTGCACTGTCATCACGAGACTCCTGTTAAACTGGACAGTTGCCTGTAGGTTTTAAACTGTGTCAAACAGTGAGTCTACCTTTTGCTCTCAAATAATTTGTCCTCTTAGTTTTACACATAAAGACATAATCTAGCATAACTTGATAAGTTTTTGTAGCAGCACATGTGTGCTTCCAGTGTATCATTGCAACATAACATACACACTGTGTGCCACATTTGAATGCCATGCATGTAATATTTCCATGCAGTCCATTTGCATATATACTATAAAACTTCAATAGCCGTTTTCTTCATTTTCACTTTTTGACCCCTACCATGTTCAATGCTCCATAACTTCGCCAATTTTTGTAGCGGTCATAATTTTTGAAACCGTGTAAAGCACCCTACCCAACCTTTACAAGAATGTAAGAAAACAATGTTACAATGTTTCCGACTTATCACTCATTTGGTTAGGGATCACATATAGACGTATTAGTCCAAAGGACTTCAGGGCTACTTGACCCATTTTTTCTATATCCTGATCTCCACTTTCAGAAACCCTGACACGCCACTGAGTTCATTCTTATTCCCACGGCTTACACCGACCGCATTCGTGGGTTGACAGCAAGACTTCGCAGCCATGTTCGGAAGAATTGCGTGTGCACTGGCTGTGTTGGTCGTCGCTTCGGTCCTTTGGCCTGGTCCAGTGAACTCACAGTGCACAACTAAACACTGTAGCATCGGGGAAGACCAAACAGATTTGTGGACGATGGTCCTACGCCTCCAAGATTCCGTTGATAGGTTGCAGCAACATGTGGAGAAACAAGATGAGATAATACAATCTATGAAAGAAGAAATGAAAGGTATGTATTATACTACTACTTAGAGTACAATCCCGAAGGTAAACATAAGGCTTCAGTGGACACACAAGAACTTGTGCGTGTTAAGGTAAAACAACACAAAACGGTCATGATGAGAACAAAAACATGATTTGGTCATTGTTGTTAAAAATAGTGTGTTTGGACGAAGTTACATATACCTTAAGCTAATACTGATATCGTGTGTGTTGTGAGTACACACACAGAAGCTATCGGCTTTATACATGAACTCTTTCCACTCACCTTGTTTTCATTCTCCACTCCTCTCACAAATATTTCCCTTTCATTTTTGTGGAGAGCTTTCATTACGCACACACGCACGCACGAACATAAACATACACACGCGCGCACTAACACACTGTAGGTAAACCGATTACAGCAACAAAGATTATAACATGAAGCATATAATTAATTATTGATTTATATTTACTTTAGTTTGAAAACGTCAGTGAATTGAGGCATTAATTTTGTAATTATGAGTAGCGAAACCCCCCACTAGGCACTTTAGGTACTTCAGATATTTCTGCGTTGCTTGTCTTTGACTATGAACTTCGGACATTTCAGGGCCGAAATGCGAGTCGACAAAGGCTACGCTCAGTGCAAACATTACCTTACCGAATTTCTGCACGAAGTCCTACCAATACGCTCTGAAGGGAGACTTCAATGGGGACGGCCATGTGGACGTTTTATGTCACGATTCACAGTCGGGCAGGAAATGGATTTACTATGGATCTAGTGATGGATATGCCGGAATCGGTTGGGAGAAAAACATGGTATGGTGTAATCATCGAGGATCCTCTGTTTACGTCGGAGACTTTAACGGGGATAACAGAACTGACATGCTCTGTCATGATGACATTGGCCGAGTGTGGATCGCTTACGCTGATACTGCTGGCCATTTTAGTGGCACCGGGTGGCATAAAACAATAAACTTCTGCACGTGCACAGGATGTGCGCTCTGCATAGTCGACGTTAACGAAGACAATAAATCTGACATGTTATGCCGCGACTCTACAGTACGCCCGCAATGGTGGTTGGCCTTCGCTACGGTTAACGGCAACTTCGAAAACCCTTAGCCGTTATTAAAGTGTGCCGTGCAACGTAACTCGCACCAGATGACAAGCCGACAACTAAGCCGATGAAAGGTCCGAAAATGTGTCGTTTTGTTGCTTTGCTAATTTAGTAACGCTTTCTAAGTTTATGATATATTTAGATACTTTTGGTGGTAGACGCCCTTAGTTCACTCCTGCGATAAAATATTTAAACTGTGCATAATTTTGTTTAGCCAGCCGAAGTGGCTACACGGATCCACTGTTTGAGTAGTTTTGGAGGACCAATGCTGCAAGCCACCAGTCAAGGGTGCATTTAAGCGGCTCTTTACCGTTATGACGCACCTTTCAATTGTGCGCGAAAAGCTTTAGTAAGTTGTAGCCAGTTTGTGTACTAACATAATTTGTCTCAGGGCAGAGGTGTACCAATTTTACTACCAAATATGAAAGTCAATAATAAATGTATACACATTTTTGTATCAAATTTGGTGGCATCAAACCAATTAAAACGCTAAGTCCTCTACCAAAAAGTAGTAGTGAGTACTGAAAGAACTAATAGCACACACTTACTGTCACAATAGCATTTGTACATGTTGCACCACTGTCATAATGATATTTTAAAAATGCTATGACATTTGGTCTGTGTCCACCGTACGGCTGGATGATCGTCAATGCAAGATGAACATTTGTGTGCACGTTTCTGAATACATAATGAAGAAGATTGCCTCCTTTGTGCTTGGTCCCACGGCATCAACCCAACGTACACTCACCAAAGACAAGACAAAATTCGCCAGACATTATCGGACTCTCTCGGACTCTGTGTAGTGCCGTGGTGCGGTTGCTAGAGCTTCTCAACCGACAGAACCCGGGTTCGAATCCTGGGCGGTGATGTCGAACCTTGGGCAAGTTCGTTCACTATACGTTGCTCCAGTTCAATCAGCTGTAAGAATGAGTACCTGACTATAGACACTGGTGGATATTTGTGTAAGAGTAGTTTTCTCACATTAATTACAGCGTGACTGGATGCTTCCCAGAGAATTGAGATGGTGTTCGATTGAACATGTCTGCCAGGGAGTAAAGGGTAAGGCGTTTCGATCTGTACGAGATAAGACAGCCTCCCTTTGTGATTGATTAATTTCAAAGAAAATATACATCCTTGCTGTAACTGAGACCTGGCTTAGACCACATGATCCGACTTTCTAGTATCACAGCAGTTCAAAGTTAAATGACATTTCCACCCTGAATACTCTCGCTTTGAGACCATCTGTGCTGAAATTTCAGATTCTTCTCTCTCCGCATACTTTGTATCTATCGTCCTCCAGGACACCCGGCAAATTTCTTTGAATACTTTCAGGATCTGTTGGAAAATCTGGTATTCATTCAGAATTTTACATTCTTGGTGGTTTTAATCTCTATTTGGATATAACTTCTACAACTACGTTTGATGATATTCTGGCATCATTTGATTTGAAACAGTATGTTACCTTTTCGACACATATACATGACCATTGGCTTGACCTCTTAATAACCCATTCAACTTGTAGTAATATCCAAACACCTACTTTTTCAGATGGGTTATCAGACCACCATACTGTCATTGTTAACGTTTCTATAACCCCATTAGAGGCAAAAGACTATTTGTGTTACAGAGCCATTCACAGGATTGACATTACAGCTTTAATCGCTGACATCCTTAAATCTGACCTCATCACATATCCAAAAGAACATCTATCTGACTTATATAAACAGTACTGTCAAGTACTAAATGCATTACTTAACAAACATGCACCTATAAAATCAAAACATGTGTCAGAAAGGCCACCGGCTCCATGGATGACTTCCGAAATTATACTATCTAAAAGGCGTCGTCGTTATTTAGAGCGTATGTAGCCAAAATCACGCTTTTACACACGCCTTTAGCCAGGTCGCGCTATTCTAAGCAATGTCACCTCTGTAACAGACAAATGGCCAAAGCTAAATCAGATTATTATATAAATATGGTCATAAATAAGTATGATAATTCGCGTCAGTTATGGAACTGCATCAATAAAATTCTACATAGACGGCCTGCTCCATCGCTAGATGATCAAGTATCAAGTAAGTCTTGTGATTTGCTGAGCAAGCGTTTAGTGTCAGGCCAACTCTGAGCATTCCGTGCTCCTTGGCGGTCTTCCTTCCCAAAGAGCGGCATGGTCGCTTCTGACCACTAACAGTCGTGCGGCATCGACATCTTCAGCTCCTTGAACTGACATGCCCATCACCTCCAATGGCTCTGAGAGGCGTAAGCGTAAACTTGACTACTACAGCTGTTCAACTTCAAATCTGACATCTTGCGGAATACGGCTTCTGGGATTATGTCGCAGCTAGAACCAGAGTCTATAATCATGTGTACACACGTCCCCTGGATGTTAACTGGCAATGAAGGCGCACTTTGACTCACATAGAACAAGTAGAACGTATCACGTCCCTCTACTTTATTGTGTCGTTCGTCAATGGCTCCGACTTTTTCTTCCCCACGTCCATGTGATCTCCACCTGCTTCTGCGACTACATTGGGGCCCGCCAGCATTGGTGGCGCCGCCCTGTTGACGCTTTGTGTGACAACAAACTGGAAAATGTCCGATTTTCCCACATTTCTCACATGTGTGCTTTTTTGACCTCCTACAGTCTTTTCCCGTGTGTTCAATACCGTCACATTTCCAGCATTTTCCATGGAATTTGCTGTTGGGAGAGTTAGTGGTGAAGCTACCCGACTGTCCGGTGCTTCCTCCCAGGCACCAGTGGGCGCCAAAAGGAAAGCCTCCAGCTCGTCAAAAATATTCACGACTTGCTGAAGTTTGGCAAGGGTTAAATCTTCCTGTCGATAGACTTTCATCTTCAACACCGTGCTACAGGACCTGATCTGGGTGTCTTGTTCATCTCCATACTCACAATATTCAACCTTTTTCTTCAGTCTGACAATGAAATTGTTTATAGTCTCACCTTCTTCCGGTGCAGTAGCCAGGAGGTTTTGTCGATCTTTTGGCACAGTTTGTTCAGTAATTCTCCAGTGCATGTAGACATTTGTCATAGCCATTAGCTACGTTCCCAGTATCACGCTTTGAAACAGCTTCTGCAGCTGCTGTCCCCCATATGGATAAGTAGCGCCCACTTCTGTGTATTATCTGTCACACCAGATGCGATGACATACATTTCGAAGAAAGACTTCCAGTTTTTCCATTTATTCGTCAATCCAAAAATATCAGTTGTGTTAATTTCGAACACGGGCATACCCGCCAGTCCACTTAATACTGCTGCCATACTAAATCAAATTCACCAACAGCAATGATTCCCCTCGCCGTCTGTAGCTATACGTACGTCTGCTTTGAACGTCAGTTCAACATGTCATCGATGTATATGTGTGCTTAATACCTTTTAGTACATGTTCATACCAGTTTATCCCATCCTCGTCGCCAAATGTGGTGTTCCGTGGGATTAAAATACGCAAGAACGACAAGCAACAACTTTTAGTTAACACGTATTCGCCGGCACAATACAATAATAACCCAGCTCCATATACACGGAAAAGTCAGCACGTTAAACGGTTAGCCGGAAACGGGAATACACTACAATACTGTTTTCATGGTTCCGACAAAACGGCACGATGGACGGACAGACCGTTTTAGACCAAATTACAGCAACACAAGTAATTCTGCGAGCTCCCACACATTGCGTAGGATATCTGCCAGGGGTAGTGTAGTCAACTAACTACCACCACTGGCTTGCGATAATGGTGCCCGGTTATTTACTCAGATCCTCGGACAGCTTCTCAAATAGCCCCACAATGTTGTCATCGAACCATTAATGGCTACGACAGTCTCCACTCGGGTATTCCAAGGCCTCCAGCGGTTTTTGTCCTCCGGTTTAACAATGCTGGGCCCCATCTGCCATTACTTGATCGAATCGCACAACTGAATGTACAAAAAGATACCGTTTCAAATGTCCCAGAACATGTCACAAGAAGTCGTTTCTGACAGGCAGACTGAACAGCAGCCAAGTGCGACTGCACTCCCTGCCCCCGGGTCACCACGCCACCCGTCTTCCCAATATCCAACCTAACAAGACTGTTGAGACTCACGACCTATGTCAAATTTCTGATTTCGGAAGTTGGCAGGAATGCAGTACTAACCCTGACACTGTGACAATTGTCAATACGTTGTTGATAATTTTTTCGTTTTGCATATTTAATGTATTCCGCCATTGAGGAGCGACTTGTCACAACGCTGCCGCTTGCTTTTACGTAATATAATTCCATAAAAAAATCGATCCTTTTAACATTTGTTTCAAGTATTCTACACAAGCCCTGTCCATAAATATCCAATTGAAATTAAAAGACAGGTGGACAATGATTAGACGTTACGCCAATACATACTTAAAGAAACCCTATTAAAGACCACAATGTTAACTTTGTGTAGTGTTGTGTGAGTACACATTATGTTTCTGTGCATCGCGGTATCATGATAAGGGCAACATATAAATAGTTATCATACAGCATATATTGCGATGGTTTGGCAAGACAAGCGTGCGCTGCATCTAGTGATTGTGCTGTTGATAAGGATTTATTTATTTAGTGTTGTTAGTTTGCAAAAGTATATGTCATAAATAAATCCTTATCAACAACACAATCACTAGATTCAACGCACGCTTGTTTTGTGTTCCCGAGAACTAACGACAGCAAATATATCGCCTGCACGAGACTGTTCTATAAATAGCCGCGGACGCCAAGCGTCGGCCGACAAACTACTTCTGCCGTGGAATAGCGCAATCTATATAGTGCCCCTTTAATGATAAAGGTTGCCAAAAGCCAGGTATATTTACATTAACATAATTGTGAAGTAATTCTATACAACGTCTAGCCATGCATGCATTTCTAAGATGTTATAAATAAATAACTGTTAATAGAAGTGTTCGATCTCTACCTCAAAAAGGTGCTGGTCTGCCGGACCACCAACTTAAAAATACAGCAACAGTAATGATACCATCACTGCAAGAGTAAGAAGACCTATAACTAATATCAGACAAGTCAGAGTCGTTGTCATCAGCACGACCGGCTGCGTTAACTCCATCACTTGGTCCTGCAGCAGTGAATTCCAACTGGTCTATGTCTTCCTCTCCTTGGTGCTTACTATCACCAGGTGCTTCGAATAGAAACCGAAGAGCCGTACTCTTCTTCTGCGTCGTTGTCATGTGTGGTCTACGCGATTTCTTCAGCCTCGTCTCACGAGAATGTCCGAGACTCTCGTCACCGTTTTATTTGCATTTAAACAGTTTTTTCCCGTTTTGGTATTGGAGTTTTTTTCCCAAAAAAATACGATGAGCGAGTAAATTACCGTACTTTTGTTTTGTGGGCTTTTTACGATAAAAATCACTAAACATGCGCTCTTCGTAAGCGTCACGTTTCGCCTTAAAGGCCATATCCTGGAGGGACAAAAATTGCTAAGTATGAAAATATGCTTGTACATATATGTTTTCTGCAATATAATGACAACCCCGAAACCACACGTTTGCTGAAACATTTCTAAAATTGTATACATTCGTTCACATACAGAAATGGTCAACAAATATGTTGTTGGAAACTGCAACAATTCGAATCTGACTGGCCATTCTGTGCACGAATTTCCCAAAGAGCCAGTTACTCGGCAGAAATGGGAACGTTTTGTTCGAAACGCCAGGGCCGATTGTTATCATTATGCTACGGCAACTAGCATTATTTGTGGTTCGCATTTCGTTGCGCCTGATGACTTCGACGGCTTCATACAATGGAAGATGGGTTTCTGGCGTAAGTTAGTAAAGAAATATGCCGTTCCTTCGAAGAACACAACAGAGGCGAAGGCGAATCGGTTACCGGCGAATCTGCGCAAGTGGGCCCGGTCAGTTGTCGGAGCTTCTTCACTGGTTCGTGTCTATATACTATACGGTGCCACATCGTGCTGACTAACATCAACATTGTCGATCTCGGCAATGTCATCCTCACTGTCACAGAAATATATATGATCAAACGTTTCGTGATCCGCGTCAAAATTGATATCGCTCTCTGAACTACTCGAGTAAGCCGCCATTTGTATAGAGTTGTTTACAAGACACCGCGCGACTGTGCAGGCGTGAAGCCGCTGCACTAACTCACGGCGGAACCACGACTGACGTCACGTTTCAGCAACAAATGCAAACCCGGCAACGCTCGGGAGTTTCCGTAAAATGGCAAATTTAAAGGCTCTTTTTATGTCGTATGCACATATACGATATTTAAACATTTTGGCAATATCATCATTTGAAAGGGCATCAACCATTTGTTATTAAGGGACAGAGCATATTGTATCCCAGGATAGAGCCTTTAAAGGAAATAATTTGGCCAACAATGAGCGTAAACCGAATTTTTATTTAAACAAAATTGTTGTTTGCTCGTCTACGGGTGGCGAGTGTGTGCGTGCGTGTGCGTGTGCGTGCGTGTGTGTGCATGTGTGGCGTGTGTGAGTATAAGTGTTCTGAATTTCATTTATATTGACACAATGGGTGCTATGCACAGTCTGAAAGTACTTTGTGCTTTTGCCTGATAAGGGGTTGCTCACTCACTTATTCCACTCAGGTGGCACACAAGGCATCAAAAAGAGAACGTCACTGTTGTCGGTCGGCAGCCCGTATGTTGATCGTACTCCATGTCATCCTTTATTTCCTTTCCACTATTAATTCGTCTCTTTCGGTCGGACTCCTCTCCGACTTCCGTCCGCTGTCCAGCATACGGCTATCTTGTCAGCTTCCAGCATTCAGAGCCACAGAGAAGTACGCTGAGGACGTTACTATTGTATAGCCCCAATTTAGTTTTTCAATCTCAGCTGTCTTGACAGCCAGGTGGATTTCAACATTGCGAAAGTCTGGTTGGCTTTGTTGATTCTAGCTGTGGCATCTTTCTCGGGAGTCTTCATCTTTGAAATTTGCGGATGATACAAATTTTTTTAGAAGGATTAAACGTGATGGAGATAGACAGCATTTACAAGATGATCTTGACAGGTTGATAAAATGGTCTGAAAAATGGCAAATGTTGTTCAATTTTGGGAAATGTAAATGCCTCCACACAGGATATGGGAACGAAGATGTACAGTATACAATGGGGGTTCTGTACTAAATACTACTGTAAAAGAAAAGGATTTAGGGTTAACCATTAGTGCTGATATGAAGGTTTCAGAGCAGTGCGATATTGCCGCTTCAAAGGGAAATCAAATCCTTGGATTAATTAAGCGAAATATAACGTATAAGGAAAAAGAGCTAATAATACCGCTTTACAAAACAATAGTTAGGCCTCATTTAGAATAGTGTATTCAAGCGTGGCCATGTCGCTAGAAGGACATAGATATGTTAGAAAGAGTACAGAGGAGAGCAACTAAAATTACACCAAAACTGAGGGATCTTAGTTACGAAATACGCCTAAAAGAATGAGGTTTAACAACATTAGAGACCAGGAGATTTGAGAGGAGATCAGATAGAAGTGTTTAAAATATTGAACGGCTATGAAAATATTGATAGAAATATTTGTTCTCAGTTAAGAAAGGTATAAGGACCAGAGGCCATGAAGTTAAATTAGTAAAGGAGCAGTGTAAATTACATATACGAAAGTTCTTATCCTCACAAAGGACTGTAAATGAATGGGACAGATTATCTCCTGATAGTGTTTGTGCTAGTAGCGTGAATATGTTTAAAAATAAAATCGACACACCTTAAAAGAGGGGGTGCTGGGGGTATTTTCGTGATCCGTGATTAGCAAAATTATTTCCTCTTGAAACGTGAAAGCTCTGTGATTCGTGATCAGGTGCAACAGCGTGATGCGTGCTTTAAAATATATTTTCCTTGTGAACCGTGATTGAGGTATCACTTTCTTTGTGAAATTGACGACAGCCTAGGACAGGTGCCTAAAAATTTCGATCTCTTCGTGAAACAAGAAATGGTATTTTATCAAATATTTTCACTGTGAATTGTGATCCAGGACCCCCCCTGCACCCCATCTTAAAAGGGCGGGATACACGTAGATAAAAACAGTATTGGACTCTCGATAAACCAAAATAGTGGAGCAGATATGTGTAAATAACAAGAAGAATTGTGGGTTTTGTGGTAAAAGCACCAAAATTGGCGTATATGATGTTAAGGGAGTACTAAATGTTTTAAGATATAGTGTCAAGCTGAATTATTTCCGTGACGCCCGTAACATGGGAAAATCCGAAATGGCCGCCGCACGGATCTAAATATCTATTAATTGTCCTATCTTCGTGAATAGTTAACATAAATAAAGTGTCTTTTTATATGTTTTCAGACATGCCGAATCCAATGGCGTCATCAGTTCATTGAAAAAATGCATACATTTTAAGATAGGGCACAGGTTAATAATAAAATCAAGATGGCCGCCACCTGAATTGTGAATATCTACCAAATGTCATTTCTTCCCAACTAGTTAACATAACACCATGGTTGAAGTGTCCTTGTATATTTTTTTCTGTCATGTCATATCAAAACAACACTTAGTTGGAGTCATAGTGGAACGGCATATTGGTTTGCATTTCAGAGCAGCCCTGACACACTTGCATTGTCCTGTGCACCCTTTCTGGCTTCCACAGCATAGCAACTCGGAACATGAAGCTGCTGCTTCTGGGAGTAATGTCCACAGTGGTTCTCATCCTTATGTGGCACTCTTACGCCATCCGCAGGTCTCTGGAGAAGGAAGTTTTGGAGTACGGACATGTGCCTGTCCCCACACATGTCCACCTTGGTAAATAGCCCTTTTGTGTGTTGCAACAGTGCTGCTCCTGTGGGTGGTATGGCGTCGATGGACTTGGCTTTGGTACTGAAGATATGTTTTCTGGCAGAGTCAACACTAGTTTCTGTGCAGGTTCGGTCATACAGTAGCACAACGTAGGACTCTAGCACAGATATGGAATCTTCAATGAAACTCGGTGGATGTGTCGACAAGGTAGAGAATACTGGGGTGACTTCATTGAAAGATTTCCAGATGTCGAATGCAGTCTTTTTTTACCCTGCCTGCAAATTACGACACCGTATCGCAACCTGTGAAGGCATGGAACATGGGGAGTGCACGTGCCTTCTCACCACCCAGTGTTGTGGCGATGGTGGTAAGTAAAAGAACCAATACATTGTATGTTGTTGTACATGTTGCAGATAATGATATTAATATTAGAATATATATGTGTTCTAGTGCACCAAACTTCTCAAATGACAACTGCACTAATGTGGAATCAAATCCCTTTATTGATGTTCGTTCACCAAGTTTGGCGTTACATTTTCACTTCAATACGAACAAAGAGACGGCAGAGGCGAGTCATCTGCCAACACAATGATACTAATGTCAGCACAATTGTTTTAAAAGTAAATAAAACACAAACATCGTTCCAGTGAACTATATCCCATCTACTCACAAAGTAAGGGAGCAGAACCATCACCATATATTCAGAGAAAGACGACAAGTGTCAGTCTTACAACAAAGGACACAGTGATCACAACTGTAACTGTTTCCATATTTCTCAAGTAAGAAATATGTCATTATTCTACCAAACATATTGCGATTGTAAAGCATTGAGAATTGGCAACGGACCAGCTTATATTAAACTGTCATGATATCAGTTGTACGTACTACACACAGTATCAACAATTATTACAAAAGATAAACAGCATGCCAGTGTGATCTAACAATTTACAGATAGAATAATGTCTAGGTGTGGAAATGGAATTAATGCAACTTGTCACAATCCCAACTATTTCCCTACACACAAGTCACAAACATTTGTTTATGAGAAACACAACATCTATAGTGAAATCGAATCACCACTCTTAATAATAACAACGCAACATTTAGGTTCAATATAATGTCAACATATGACTAGTACGTGCACAACATCAATAGTAACATTGTCGTTTAGGTAACCATCCCGGTCCACACCCGTTAAGTCATAAATCATCCCAACAAATAAAAATGTTTATGCGGGACAACACTACCAAATAAAGTTGTGACTCGTGACTCGGAATCGTGGCTTGTTTGCTGATAACACAAATCAGATGTATGTTTGTATAAGAGCTTAATAGTCAGCTAACTCTTTATGTATAACTAGATTACATAACTACAATAATATACAATGTCGATACCTAGTTATACATGTTATAACAAATACACAAAACTGACAGCAAAGGTGGGGGAACCAACCACACGCAGGTGGAGGAAACCCACCGTCTTAAGTACATGTGTGAAATTCTGTGATTCAAAAACAAGGGGAAAGCGTTAGGTACATGTGCACATGTCCCCGCCCTAAAACCCCTTGGAAGATGTATCATATACACAGTGTACTATTATCATTAGCCAGAATCTCGTAAGACAAACTATGCTACAGAATGGATGGCTATAGTTGCAAGAGATATCAGGGAAAACATTGATATCACAGAACACAATTATACATACACTGTAGCTTAATAGAAACCGTGTATTTAAAATTATATGCAAAAACACACAAATAAGTAAAAAAAACACCACCAGCCATATAAATATTCAGGTGAAGACGGGGTAGGAGGGTGGGAAAACAAACTTCAAAACTCGAGAGCTGATTCTGGAAATTTTGAGAGGGAGGCTGCAATTGGAGAGCCAGTTTCATGTTTCCGTCAGCCTCATATTTTTTTAAGCTTACCGTATATTCCAGAATAGAAGCATTGGTTTGTTGCCCACATAAATGCCGTTTGAATTTCATTCAAAAGGTGTTTTTATGCGGGACAACACTACCAAATAAAGTTGTGACTCCGTGACTCGGAAACGTGGCTTGTTTGGTGATAACACAAGTCAGATGTATGTTTATATAAGGGCTTAATAGTAAGCCAACTCTTTATGTATAACTAGCACATCTAACACATTAGGAATCCACACATTTTGGTAACTGAAGTGCTACACAGTATTGGTCTACATTAACCACCGAGAGTGCATACAAAACATTTCTATTTCACACGGAATGCCCCACCTAAGCAGAAAGCACCCGTGCAACAAAGCCAAAACAAGGAGTATTTCTCTACCAGGAGTGTAACACAACACTGATATTTACCGGTTTAAGTTAACATATTAACTGTGTAGCCGAAATGGTGCTTACATTACATGGAATGCCCCACCTCAGTAGAAAACATTCATGCAAAATGTTTCCGTTGTTTGTCCGAAATGAATGAATACAAGCATTGCTGCCTCATATGCCCCGCCTAAGTAGAAAGCATATTTTGTGCACCTGCCACCTTATGTGAGCATAACCACTGCAAAACAAAAAGAGGTCACTGCAACTGCAACATTGGAATTCGAATATATTTTTGAAAAGCGTGGGATTTCCATCGTCCCATGCGCTGGATTTCGTCGTCCGAGATCCCCTGCATTGCAGCTGCTGTTTCAGCGCATATCCGAAAACTATGACCTTTATAGTATAAAGTCGAGAGACCTGCCCATGTAAGACTTTTTTTGTTGAGTAGCAAAGAACGATTTTGTAACTGGAGCTCCTATTCGAAGGAAGGCATGAAAGGCTAAAGTTAAAATGTTGTTATAATATCGTGAGATGTGTGGTGTAGAACACACCAACTTGTGCAAGACCGATTTTGTGACTGGTTCCCGCTGATCACCTGATGACCTCAATTTTGCAGCCCCATGCAATACTTTCCGAACAACAAATGTATCAGCTGGATCTGCAAAAGTGTGCATTTTATGCACGTATGAAATTGCTGAAATCACACTGGTAATGGATGATGGCGCATAACCTTTTTGAAAACAAAATGCTATAAAAGAAATTATTGCTGGTGTTTTTGCTGGAAACCAGTGTGTGAGGTGAAGTTCAGATTGGCAGAACTGGTGAAACATTGTAACACTTTTTTGATAAGCCTGTGTGGTGAGGTCAGACAAGGAAGCATCTAACAAGTGTTGAATGACAGTTACCAAGGCAGGAGATCCGACCGGATGACCAACTGCACTGGCTCGAGGCCATACTGCCTGCGCAGTTCTGGCATGTCCTGAAACAGAGACAGCGCATCAGCGATTCTATTCTGTTTACCTGGGACATGTTTTGCTCTTAAAATCAAGTTGTTTTTCATGAGTGCTACAGTCAACTTACGGATAAGTGACATCAGTTGTTTGTCTTTACTCGTTTGGTTATTGATAACATGTACCACTGCTTCATTGTCACATAGCACAAGCAGTCTCCTATCTTTCAGAACTTGCGGCCACAAGAACAAGGCAAGTACGATAGGAAATAATTCCTTTATGGCAATATTGAAGTTCTGTCATGACAAAGGCCAATGACCTTGAAACCACTGGCTTTCCAATAGACCAGCAAAACCCAAACCTGAAGCGTCTGTGAATAATTCAAGCTTTTCTGAAGACAGCCACTGATCATTAATGGGAAGTGATGACCCATTAAAGTTCTCCAAAAAAATAGACCACGCAGCTAAGTCTAGCCGTGCCTCCTTACCCAGGCGTATGTGAAAATTAGGCTTAACTTTGCCCTGGGTTAAATCATGCAATCTTCGGAGAAATGGTCTGCTGGAAATTATTACTTTACAACAGAATTGTAAAGTTCCAAGGAGACTTTGTAGTTCTCGCAAGGTAACTTTTTTACGGTGACTGAAGGACTTGACTAACTTAATCGCTGCTTCAAGTTTGTCCTGTGGGAGCCTAGCCTCCATCTTTATAGTGTCTACTTCTATACCATGAACAACCACACAAGTAGATGGCAACACATTTTTTTGCTATGCTTGATCGGAATTAACAACCAATTAGCCATAAAGAAAATTTTTTGCAGATAGAAGTTGCAAATCGACTGAGATGGCAAGAGAAAAATGTAATCGTCCAGGATGTGAGACATATGCATAACATGACAATTTGTTTGTAGAATCCACTGCAAGGCAGAGCTAAATTGTTCAAAAATGTTGCACGAAATGGAGCAACCCAATGGAAGGCATTTATCATAATAATATTGACCTTCAAATGAAAAACCAAGCAGATGATAATCGCTAGGTTGAACCGGAATAATCCGAAATGCAGATTCAATATCAGCTTTGGCAATAAAACAACCACGACCCACTGATGTCAGCAATGAAACAAAGTAGTCATAATCCTCATATGTTACAGAACAACACTCTTTTGGGATTCCAAAATTAACTGAATTTCCCTTTGAGAATGACAAGTCGTGAATTACCCGAAACTTGCCTTGCTCCGCCTTTAGAATAAGCCCTAATGGTGATATAACCAAGCAATGCGTCCTAAAGTACATTCTTTGATAATCATGTCCCTTGCCACTGAAAGGTTTGCTAGGAGAGATGGGTGGTTGCATGGTACTGTCCTATGGCTTAGATCGCCTTGAAAAGAAAGTGGAAATCCATGGGTAAATCCTTGGCAAATTTCCTCCGTCAAGGCTGGTTCATACCTACTTTCCTATAGGAGCTGCCAGAGCCGGGCGGCATGGATTGGTGTTGGGAGGTTGGATGCCGGTGAAAGCAGGCCGTTTGAAGGGGGTGGCAGGGCGATGGAAGGAGGTGGCAGGGCGTTTGAATGGGGTGGCCGGACGACTACCGTGACACTGTGACACTGCATGCTGTCCATTGCAAGATGGGCATCTGTGTGCGAAGGTACATTTCTGATTGGTGCAACGCCATCACTGCAGTAGGCAAAGCAGTAGCCAGTGGGAAAGGGCTATTGCATGGCTATGGGCTGTCTCCACTGGGGAAAGGACGACTCTGATTTCCTATGGTCTTGCTAGCCGAAAGGAGGAGTTCCTGATGTAATGTACACCACGGCATGGTGAAGTGTGCCCTCAACTTCCTAAAGTCCCTGTCATATGTAAGAAAAACCTTGGGGGGTGAATTGGAAGCCATGGTCCGGATGATCTGCATGTATTTCATGACAGCCTGTATCTCTAATGGGCAGTGTTGTGTATATATGGCCATGAAAATGAGGAAAGCATCTGACCACTGCTCGATGTTAGCAATTTTCTTGATGACCTGCGACTGAGGTTGGTCAAAGGTGAGATTGGGAGACATATATGTTGTTTCATGCGCTGCTTCACTAATTAGTAAAGCCAAATCAATATATTGGTTGGACCAAATTTTGTCTTTAATCTTTTGGTCCACCAGGCTACCAAGCGGTACCGCTGCCAATGCCCTCATGTTAGAGGGGTATTGAGGTAATTCCTCAACTAGTTCACCATTGCAGCTGACCCAGCCGCTGCTGCTGACCCGGCCGCTGCTGGTGTTGCTAATGCAGCTGCCACTGGGGTCGCCTCCCTCGCTACCTGAGAGGATGCAGCCATCCCCATGACCACCTCCCGGATTGATTCCACCTGTTCCTGCATAGACCGCATCTGGTCACGTAGGATGCCAATCTCACCAGATGGAGGAGGTGCCGACAACACTGGGGCTGGTGGAACCATCTCCATCGCTGTGGATGTCCTTTCCTCGGGCCGGTCCCCATCAACCGTCCTGGCTCGTTTGCGAGGAGGTCCCACGACTGTCTCGCGATAACGAGCTGGCGCTTGTGCAGAACGTTTACGTTGTGGAGGCATTCTGAAACATTGAGAAAGGAAAACCGGACAGACACTGGGTCAAATTATAATGAACCCATACCGCTAGGTAAATTCATACTAGCTAATATGGAAGCAGACCAAAGTAGGAAAGAAACACAAATATACAAACGTTACACACTGTAATTGCATTGATATGTACTGCCTCCAACAGTATGTTCTGTACCATAAAACCCAAACCAGGATATTCACAAAAGCATATGGGTAATAATGCCAACCTCTGTAACTAAGGAATTGCAACGGAAGAAATAATTACAAAGCCACCGAGGGTATCTCCAGAATGGCAGAACAGTTACACAGCCACCAAGGGCACACAGCCAGAATGGCAGTACATTTACACGGCCGATAGAGGCACAGCCAGAATGGCAGAACAATTACACGGCCACCCAGGGCACACAGCCAGAATGGCAGAACATTTACACGGCCCCCAAGGGCACAGCCATAATGGCAGAACATTTACACGGCCCACAAGGGCACAGCCAGTGGCAGACCATTTACACGGCCCACAAGGGCACAGCCAGTGGCAGACCATTGACACGGCCCACATGGGCACAGCCATAATGGCAGAACATTTACACGGCCCACAAGGGCACAGCCAGTGGCAGAACATTTACAGGGCTCACAAGGGCACAGCCATAATGGCAGAACATTTACACGGCCCACAAGGGCACAGCCAGTGGCAGAACATTTACACGGCCCACAAGGGCACAGCCAGTGGCAGAACATTTACACGGCTCACAAGAGCACAGCCATAATGGCAGAACATTTACACGGCCCACAAGGGCACAGCCAGTGGCAGAACATTTACACGGCCCACAAGGGCACAGCCAGTGGCAGACCATTGACACGGCCCACAAGGGCACAGCCAGTGGCAGAACATTTACACGGCTCACAAGGGCACAGCCATAATGGCAGAACATTTACACGGCCCACAAGGGCACTGCCAGTGGCAGAACATTTACACGGCTCACAAGGGCACAGCCATAATGGCAGAACATTTACACGGCCCACAAGGGCACAGCCAGTGGCAGACCATTGACACGGCCCACATGGGCACAGCCATAATGGCAGAACATTTGCATGGCCCACAAGGGCACAGCCAGTGGCAGAACATTTACACGGCCCCCAAGGGCACAGCCATAATGGCAGAACATTTACACTGCCCACAAGGGCACAGCCAGTGGCAGAACATTTACACAGCCCACAAGGGCACAGCCACAATGTCAGAACATGTACACGGATCACAAGGGCACAGCCCTAGGCCCAGTGGCAGAACATTTACACGGCCACATCATCAAAAATTTGTTAGGCAGTAGTAAATCCAAAACAATTGTCAGAAATTGTCAAACTTTATATGTCCAAAACACCTCCGGCATTAACAACTTTACAACTTATTCGCAGCGGTAACAACTGCCCCTCGAACACTGTTGATATACTTTCTATTTCCCTCGTCATTAAAATGTACACCATCAAGTAGGTACTGCTTCCAGTCGGACCACACGCCACGATGCGACCAGAAATCAAGTGTCAAAATATTTGGTGGCCTCGAAAAGACCGGCAGACAGTTTCGTCTACCACGAGTACTCGAGGGCGCGCAAATATGTGTCTGAGGCATCATTCCAAACACATTATAATACATAAAATGTTCGTATTCAATACTGCGTCAGAAACTAAACTCGGTGTCAGATAATTGCCCTGCATCGCGAGGCTTCACGCCGTTGGACGTAGTTAACGCGTCGGTGTCGCTCCTAGATATCGGCCGCCGACAGGTGTCTGCTTCTCCTGTGGGTCTACTTACGACAAAAATATAAGAGCGTTGCAAAATATCATTTTGTGATAAAACACATTGAAACAAGTTGTCTTAAATCTTACACACAATCACGCACGCACGCACGCACGCACGCACACAGTCACACACACATACGCGCGCGTGCACACACGCACGCACATGTACGCACGCCTGCTATCCCGCACGCACGAACGTACGTACGCACGTACGCAAGTGCTTGACCCTATTGGCACAGGTCTACTGCTATTGTCAAATGCAAAATTCCCACAACGAAGCAGTACAACCCTTAGCAAAAAATTCTATAGAAAACTATAAATTTCCTATAGTATTCTGTAGTATTCTATAGTATTCTATAGTATTATATAGTTTTTCTATAGTATTCTATAGTATTCTATAGAAAACTATAAATTGGCTATGGAAATCTTAATTTCTTACAGAATTATATAGAATAATTTATAGAATTATATAGAATATGCTATAGTTTTTAAAGAACCTATAGTTTTCTGTAGGATTCTATAGAAAACTATAGAATATTCTATAGAATCCTATAGTTTTTAGTCAACCTATAGGTTTTTTGTAGGAATATATAGAAAACTATAGGATATTTTATAGAATCCTATAGTTTAAGACAACCTATAGGTTTTTTTGTAGGAATCTGTAGAAAACTATATAGAATATTCTATAGAATTCTATAGTTTTTATAGGTTTTAGAAAATTTCCTATAGTTTTCTATAGAAAACTATGCGCAAAAATCCTGTAGTTTTCTATAGAAAATCTATAGGTTTTTTTGCTAAGGGTTAAATTACTCCAAAGAAACAAGCATCTCTCACCAGCACTCGGCGGTGTGGCATTGTGACGGTGTCGCGCTTACATTTATCCGGGCGTTAAATAATATCCGGGTGGCGTTTCTGCGCGTGCGCGTATCTAGGGGAACGAATTTAGCGTTTTCACTTATCCGGGCGTTATGTATGTTTATATATATGTCTATATATATATATATATATATATATATATATATATAATGTTTGCTTCCCACAGACATAAACAATTTCTATCGTAAAACAGTTTCCTCTCCACGCACACGTCACGTGACTTACTCTTATATTTGGTCACAACAGCAAATTATAATTATGTACTCTATCTATAACGCCCGCATTACGCCAACAAACGAAACATATTTAACTACTGGATATTATTTATCACTACGTGATCTACTGGTGCAAAATATTATGCCTTACATATACATATAAACATCACCCGGATAAAATTTAACGCCCGGATAAATGTAAGCCCGACAACGGCGTCAGCTTGGAAATTATGCATTCACTGTGACGTCACCACGATACGGTCGACAAGCCATCTCTTGCGTGCGTAGCTGCAGCGGCATTTCTGACGACGTCATGTAGAAAGATGGCAGCTTCGTCAATCTTGCTTTCCTTTGTCTTCTTCCATTCTTGGAAGGGAATTTAGCATTGTGGTTCATATGCAGCTGTATTGTGGGACAGCGGCCTGTGCACCAGATATTTAAATTATGATAACAAAATCAGCTTTAAACGTTAGTATGGGAGACCGGGGATAGTTGTCACACTTTTGTGTTTGTTCTTGTTTTTTCTTTGTAATAACGGCTCCCTAAGTTTTGTTGTTGCTAAGATTTACTTTAATCTATAATGTATGTATGGGTGTAGCGTCGACATTGCCTTATTAGAAGTATGATATTTGGATCATTCAAACAATGATCTGTCGTGTGTGAATCTGCCCATGCGCGGGTTTGTCACACACTGCGGGGTTGGTTGTCACAAAATGTTGTGACTTCGATTATGGAAAATAAAGTAATGTGTTCATGAAAAATAATTCCACAATGAAAGAAGCATTGTGAAAAGTGTCTGGTGGCGTATCGATGCAAGTGGCTAAAAACTGCGATATCAAACGTTTCACGATAAGAATAATTACTGTTTTTTTAATGCTATGCTACATAAAAAGTATTTGTTTGAATCATGGCCCATTTCAGCGTGACATACCTTGGTGTGTATACTTCCAAAGTATGAAACAGATCGAAAGAATTTTCCAAAATTCGAAATTGTATAACGAGGTCTCATACGATGACCCGCCCCTCCATCAAAATTTGGCATATGCAATTCTTGAAGTGACACTTGTTATGCGAATGAGTTTGCTGTTATATTATACATTTGAGAGCTCAAAATCTAAATCTCATACCTCATACTAAATACTACTCGGTGCTATATCATAAATTGTAACATATCAAGATTTTACTTATGACATAAAAAAGCGAAAACACGTCGCCAACGCATCAATATTGAGTCGCGGAAAAAATACAAATGGGGTTGCATGTCACTACAGTGATAATCCCGAATGCTCTCGTCATCTAGGGGAAACACGAGAGGAATTTTGACAATCAATCCGTGTGATAACCAACCCCAGTCTCCCCTTAATGCTCCTCGGACACAACGCCTCCACTCACTCTGTCGCTGTGTCCACAGCTGTTATACATTCCGACGTCAGCTTTGTTACATATATGATAGATAAACTTCCATGCGCTGAAAGGAATCCAAGTACGAAATAATAAGATACCTTTTCATGAAATCTAAAGATTACAATTTGTGAAGTTTTTTTGTTTTTTCGTCCGGGACGATCGGACGGGCCTCATTTCGTAGCTTGTGATAGAGCTCTATAAAAGTAAAAGTCATCCTCAGAGATAAGTCCCATCCTCTTAACTACCTCCTTCAGCCTCTACCAGTACCATCAGGCAAAAGATGGCAAACTATAATGACAAGGACAGAGAGAGAGGTATGAGAAAACATTTCTGCCTGCCACATGCTACCCTCATTTCTAATGCAGAGCACCTGTGACCTTCCATTATCTGTGACCTTCCATTATCTGTGATGCTGCCAGTTTTGCGATGTAATTTCAATTTTGTTGTACCAATGATAATAATCTTCAGGGATTCCTTTGGAGCGCGGAAATGCGTTAATGACGCGTTGTACGCTGGCATGCCGCATGTGCCAAAAAGACGCATACAAAAACGTGTCTGAGAAATCTGAAAAAAATTTAGGGGCACTTGTGTAGAATCGGGGCCCACCTCTATTTTGCTGTTATTAACTGTACTTTTGCCCAAATTGTTTACGTCGATGCGATAATTAAATCATTCCACATCATCACAGGCACATTTACGCTATAAAAATACTACGTCTTAGCCTGGCTTTAGCACATTTTGAGGCCCAAATAGCGCTCCGGTTTGCTCTAGTCTGCGCCGGAACACAAACAACGGCCGCGCGGACAACAAACAGAACAGTGGCCTGATTGGAGTTATTTAAATCATATCTTACATTGATGACTGAACACTGAGAACAGTCTAATCAATACCACTGTCCCTTGCCTGTCGTTGACATTGTTTGTAAGCTGTAGTCGAGCGCTCTGAACAGCGTTTGTTGCCGTCGACACCATATTATCTTCCATCGTCAACTTTCAACTCTTGCCGAACAAAGTGCAATCCGTTCATACCTATGCAAAATAATATCCATCCATACATCTGCAATATATGCACGTTTTTAAATTCATGTATGTTTGCTAAATAATACAATTGGAGTACATTATAAACGAAAAATATACATTTTTAAAAGCATGTTTATCAATCATGCCTCTGTCACCAAGGCTCACAAATAGTATATTCATTACAAATGCCCCAGTCAGCTTGGGTCATAAACTTTCGAAAAAAGATAATGCTATGTTCTAGTCTTACATGTAATAGTCTTACTGTATAGTATAATTTAATTGGGCTAATTTAATTGGGTGATTTCCCCACAATTTATAACGTAATTCCCTCTCAAAAGACTCCACCGACGCAACCTCAACAATATACTGAGTGAGGCTATTCCGTAGACATCTGTTCACTGGTGTATTAATGAGTTTTTAATGTTTAATCAACATGGGTCTTTGAATATTTTTAGTTGGTTCTCTCTCGTATGTGAGTCGTTGTCACCCAATGTCACAAATTGCTGCATCGCATTTCTCGGTTAGAATCTCCCTGGAGCAACAGACTGTAGTAGCATGACCAGTCCACGAAAAATGGCCCGGGGCACACCTACCCAGAATATATCTAGTTTTGTAACGGTACAGATTTTGAGAAAAAAAACCTGAATATTTCTGAGCACTTTGATATTGATGGTTATATATTTTGTACCCAGCAATATGTCGCGTAGGCAGTCCTGAATATAATTCAAAACAAGTTAAAAAATAACATGATTACATGTGTAATATTATATTACAGAAATGTAATGTTCATATTTACCAGGTTATTTAAGCGAATTAATTAATAAAATTGCAATCAACTGATTTGGGGCACTTCAAACTTTCGAAAAGGCACATAGTTTTATCTCTTTTTTCAGCTTTTCTTGGTTTTGTATAATTATCGTATGTTTTCTTTGCTTGATATTGGGTTTGTTTCCTTTGTGCTCATATATGTTTAGCATATTTAGCTGTGATGGCAAACATAATTCCTGTACTTCAGGCATTCATCATTATTAGTATGCTGTAATCGTAAGCGGGGCTTACTTCTGGTTGTCAGATATTTCGTTACATGTCGAGCGCGACTGGCACGACACGACCACGAGCGATCTTTTAGGCCTACTTTCTGACCTACGCCAGACGAGCGTGACACTTGGTCTTTGGCCAAGTCCGAGCCACACCGACAAATCGCTCACTATTCGACCGTGCACCGAACCGCGACCACACCTAGCCGAATATCGAGCGTCTTTCCGCGGCAGCCACCACTTATTATAGGCGCGGGAACGGGGGGGGGGGGGGGGGGGGGGTGCAGCTGCTACCTGGAATTTCTTCGGGGTGGGGGCAGATATATGGTTGTGACGAACGAGAGTCAATGGCGGGTGGAAATCTAAATGTTATGAGACGATTAATGTATATTTTGTCGACGGTGAAAGGTTTGTGCAATTGGAGGGCAGACATATGGTTTTCTGGCGGCTGTATGGGAACTGTTCAATTGCAAGAGTGAAGTATGTACTCCTGTACTGATGCGAGTTCTGGATGCCAACAAAGACACTATACAAATTACATGGGTGTTACACAACAATGTACCTACCCATATTCAATATTACCTGGAAAGACCGTCCAACAGACGTAGAGGTATATATAAGAATCTGAACACAGTTCAACAACAGCAAAGAAAGAATGTTACATTTTTCCGGATATTCACGCAGACATGAAAATGAAATTACACCCAAGACCATCATTTGACAACTAGCGCATGGAAGAATAGGTAAACAAAAATGTTTCATACACAGAAACCATACAATATATAAATGCAAGTCAACAGAAAAACACACTGATAACATTGTAGGGCATAGCATGAACATAAAAGACATAGCGTATGTCATATAAGGAAGTCGCAGCGCTGGCCCAATAACAACTGAGATATTTAAGATATTCGACCTTCTCCAAAATTGTTCCTTCTCTTGCCACAATGTTAATGCTTTCAGGGTGGTTGTAGGGAATGCACTTCGTTTTCATAGAATTTATGTTCAAACTAATTTTGCACACGAAGTTTCAACTCTCATGAGTAATTCTTGTGCCTGTGAGAGCTTTTTTATTGACAAAAAAGCGATGTCGTCGGAAAATTCAACACCTGTGATGACCGTCGGCTTGACACGTCTACTTTTTATTCCTGTGGGTTGAATCCCGGTTCGTCTTGCCGTCCGCCCTTGGCTTCTCTCGGTGCATAGTCAATAACTACTATGAAGAGGTGTGGTGCGAATGAATCTCCATGTAAAACTCTCAATGTTATTACATAGCCGGCTGTAGTCCTCCCTGCCCGTAATCCATTTTGATTTGCTCTTAGAAAGTGATTAATTTCGCAATGTATGCTGTTCAGTATCATGTTGTTGCAAGTCTTCACAACGATGGAGTTCAGACTACTTCCCCTGTACACCAATTTCCTCCCCATATATAAATCGCCAGAATTTTGTATCGGAATTAATTTTAGGCTATATAATGTTAATAATCATCAACAACATGTTTAACTGCTTCAATTTATTTCTAATATATGACATAGCTGGATTCAACAAAGTCTAACCCTGTGCTCTTTTTACATTGGATTGTCTGAGTGTAGTTATTCTGCTGCAATTAACATTGTTGTGATGAATTTCTCATGACGTCATACAAATAAGATAAAGGCAGATGTTTAATTGGAAATGCAAGCACATCTAAATTGAGCGTGCGCGTGATATGATCATAACGCTGAGGAGTCGGCCATGCTGGATATATGCAAATAAACAATAAAGGACCAACCATATCATTTGTTGCAGTCGTAGAGGTCTTAATCATCCAGAAAACACGGATATGGATTTATGTAAATTAAAAAATGTTCGATCATAATTACTTTTTTCAATCTTTGATAGCATGAGCCTCCGGACATTTAATGTATTTAGAATAATCGTATCAATTCCAAATATAATTGGATATATGAACAAAGCGCTGATAAAGAGGCGGCCATATTGGATTTATGCCAATTAATAAATGCCCAATCATAATAGTTGTTTCAATTTTTATTGGCACGAGTCTCCAAACACTTAATATATTTAGAATAAATCTGAAATTCCAACTATAACTGGATAGTGGATATATTATCAAAATACTGATATTTGGGATTATTGCAAATTAAAAAAAAATGCTCAAAGATGTCAATGTGGTACCCGGCGGATTCTGCTTCTGGACCCTTTAGTGTCAATAATCCGTCAAAAAACATAGTTCATACTCAATTTCTATGTATACTCCCTTGGCTGCCCGACCATATGCTTTCTCCCGTCATCTTCTCTTCAAAGGGCTAAGCTCTTGCTAACGAGTTTAGCGTGGTGGTGCATATATAGTTGATTAGGTGGGAACAGTTTATTAAGTGACTATTAACCATGTCCTACATCAACATTATACAGTATTGTTATTTACCAAACAGTGTTCAGCATGCCTGAAACAAAATGCAACCAAATATAGTTGTTTCTATATTTGTAAATACCATATTATTTGGTTATACATATGTTCAAAATATAATTTAGTTGTAGAACTCATGTTGCAATTTATTCAGAGTGGACACTATGTTGGACAATGCACTCATTTTACTTTTACCATATCCCTTTAAATTTAGTCTAAACAAAAGTGTTGATCAATCCAGTGAGTCAATGTATTTTAAACTATGATTGCTAAAATTATTTATTTTGTTAAATAATGACGTGTATATGTGGAGTCGTTGGTTATAAACGCTATTGTATTCTTGCAGATGTTCTATGTCGGCAGTGTAACACTGAGTGTGCAGCACGGTTTACAAGCATTGTTGCTGGACTAGCAACGCTGACTCAAGATGCGCTCATTGGCAGTGACCACATGCACCCTCAGTGCCAGCATAGAAAGGTCGGCTTGGCGGTTTATTTGATAAAGGCTGACTAGTTGAATAAGACATCATAAGACCATACAATTATAACCACAATATAATATTATACAGCCTAGTCAGTGAATAGAACGTTGCCGAGTGGTGAAAACAACCAGAACTAGAACTAGTGGCAATGTTAAGTCAACGAGCTAGCCAAAAATTTTTTGAAGTACCGTCGGGCCAACCAAAATTGCCAACGTTACGCCAACGTTGCACGGTTGGCACATTATGATTGGCTGATGGTCGCTAGGGCTACAGACATAGACGCGGGAACAGAGGGGCAAAGGGGGCAGCTGCCCCCTGGAATTTCTCTGGGGGGCAGACATATGGTTCTGCCCCCCCCCCCATTAAATGTGAGCGTCAATGTTTGTTTTTGGGGCGAGTGTCAACGCCGGGTGGAAATGTAAATTTGATAAGACGATTAATGTGTATTTTGTTGACTGTGAAAGGTGTGTGCAATTGGAGGGTAGACATGTTGTTTTCTGCCTCCCCCCGCCCCAATAATAGGTGGCGCGGTGGAGAAATTTTTTGGAAAGCCCCCCGCCCCCTCCGTCTTTGGATGTCATCATTTCAGCGGAGACAGAAGAGAGAAGGTGGAGAAGGTAAATTGACAGCAGCGGCGCCACGTAGAAAGATATCTTTTTAAATAGCACTGACCCCCTCCTCCCGTCTTCCGATGTCACAGTCGAGCCAACCGAGAAAGCACAAGTGTAAGGGAAGATGTGAAGATATGCGGCGGCGAAAATTGGTCAGTGGTGCTGAAGCTCCGTTAGCCCCCTCCCGCAATATGAATATTTCGTTCCCGCGTCACTGGCTATAGATGGGTTGCAAATCGTGGTTGAATGCTTCCCAGAGAAGTTGAGATGGTGTTCGGTTGAACAGGTCTACCAGTGAGTAAACTTAGGAGAGGGTAATACGCTTTAGCCAGTTCTAAGGACTAGACACTGCGCTCTATAAAAAAAACTTACATTTATATATATATATATATCATAAAATGCATGTATGAATGTGCACAATAAAATAGACCTACTAACCTGTAGCACGGTTGATTTATGTATAGAGGTGCATGTTTTATTTGCGACTGCAGGTTCACCAAAAACCTCAAAAACTGCATGCTCACCAAGACTTCCAACTAAACCCCGGTTTTAATTGAAGTTCATCAAAACCTCCAACGGCACCCGGGCCCATTGAAACCTCCAACTGTACCCCCTTTGAAGCTAACCAAAAAGTCCAACTGCACCCCTTTGAGACCTCGGACTGAACTCTCCTCTCAAGCGGAACACTTTTGCTTCAGCGGGTGGAGTGAGTATGCATTCATCGCACCCACTGTCTGCGGGTCTAGGGACCTAAACTTTGCATGCGTGCGGGTGTGTGCGTGTGGACTGTTTGTGGAATTGTGTGCGGGTGACAATCTGTAAAGAACTGCCGTGGCTAATTAGATAATTATTACATATTAGAGGAAAGTTTAACAAGTTTTAACAAGATTTAACAAGATTGCCAACCAGAAAATTACTCTGGATGGCAGTTGGACAAGGAAGCCTTTTGGCTTATCGAGAGTCCAATACTTTTTATCTACATGTATCCCGCCTTTTTAAGGTGTGTGTCGATTTTATCATATTCACGCTACTAGCACCAACACAATCAGGAGATAATCTGTTCCATTCATTTACAGTCCTTTGTGAGAATGAGAACTTTCTTATATCTAATCTACACTGCTCCTTTACTAATGTAGCTTCATGTCCTCTGGTCCTTCTATCTTTCTTAACTGAGAAAAAAATGTTTCTATCAATATTTTCATAACCATTCAATATTTTAAACACTTCTATGTGATCTCCTCTCAATCTCCTGGTCTCTAGTGTTGTTAAACCACATTCTTTTAGGCGTATTTCGTAACTAAGATCCCTCAGATTTGGTATCATTTTAGTCGCTCTCCTCTGTACTCTTTCTAGCATATATATGTCCTTCTTGCGATATGGCCTCCATGCTTGTATACAATATTCTAAATGAGGCCTAACTATTGTTTTGTACAGCGGTATTATTAGCTCTTTTTCCTTATACGTTATGTTTCGCCTAATTAATCCAAGGATTTGATTTCCCTTTGAAGCTGCAATTCCGCACTGCTCTGAAACCTTCATATCAGCACTAATGGTTAACCCTAAGTCCTTTTCTTTTACAGTAGTACTTAGAACAGTACCCCCTATTTTATATTTTACCTCTTCATTCCCATGACCTGTGTGGAGGCATTTACATTTCCCAAAATTGAACAGCATTTGCCACTTTTCAGACCATTTGATCAACCTATCAAGATCATCTTGTAAATGCTGTCTGTCTCCATCACTTTTAATCCTTCTAAACACTTTTGTATCATCCGCAAATTTTAACACCTTGCTTGTTATATCATTGTCCAAATCGTTGATATATATTAAGAATAATATAGGTCCTAGTACTGATCCCTGTGGTACCCCACTCAATACCGATTTCCAGTTTGAAGCCTCCCCATCAACTACTACACGTTGTCTTCTGTCATTCAGCCATTTTTCTATCCAGTTTATTATACAATTTCCTATGCCATGGGCCTTTAGCTTAAGGAGTAATCTTTGATGTGGTACTTTGTCGAAAGCAGGCGTTTAAGTTGTAGGCGTTTAACTTCTATTAAATTCCAGACTCACAGTTACAACAAGACAAACAGGTGGATGCCATTATCCTGGATCAGCTTAAGTCGGGTATGGTAGGAGAGTGTTTGTTTTAAGTGGGAGGACAACCGACAACAACCAAACACCGTGTCCGCTCAACATAGCGTACACGGTGTTTGACTAATGGTCAAACACCATTAGTAGCGAATTTCTAGGACGGAAGTTCACCACCCTTGAAACCTTGTCCTGGATTTAAGAGTTTTCCGGATGCATGTAGTTACGTAAATGTATGCAGCCACGATCCACCTCCGTCCCCACAGTATGACGTCACACAACTACGTATGCGTAGAGCCATAATTTCAACTGGCGCGTTACCAGGCGTTTCGATTTATCCTAGCTTGAAATTAAGCGCTCCCTAGACTAGCTTAGCCTAGCGCCAAGTTAGTTTTGTCTAAAAGGGAACTATATCAGAACTTCGAGGAGGGCGGCACTTATTATACAGAAGGGAGGACGTTTGACGCTCTCCACGAGGAACTACGAAAATTTTCTCCACATTTTAGAACTTGCGAAAATTCGGTAATTATAATTACCGAAGTATAGGCAAATAAACTCAATATGCATAATGAATCTGGAAACGGGTGTTTGTCTAATTTATTGACAAACTAACAGAACCTAAGCCGTGAGGGAACAATACAATAACAACAACACGACGGTAAGTTACACACGGCTTGGAGAGCGACAACACTGTGAGCTAAGACTCACGTCTTCTACATCCATTGCGCAGCGCCCAAACTGCTGAAGGAAGGAAGGAAGACAGGTATGGCCTCTGCTAAGTACACGAAGAGGAGAAACCTTACAAAGCGACTGCGTGGACGGCACCAAAGCGACGGTTTAGGCAGTGGGGTGATATCGTATCTCTGCCTTGGGCTTGGTTGAATAAAAACAAGTAATGCGACATGCAACTAACGTTCTAAAGCAGTGTCTAACCACTGGCATTGTATATGTGCGACCTGAACCCCGGGAAAGACGTTTTCATACCACGCATATCCATGTCAAAATTGTACAGGGGCGGATCCAGAAAGTTAGTTTGGGGGAAGGAGGCACAAAACGTCCACTGGCGGCCGAACCAAATGGTGTAGGCCCTAGTAGAGATGTTGCGCGCCGGACTCTAGGGGGCACGTGCCCCAGACCTCCCCTGGATCCGCCTGTGCATTAGTTGATTGGTCAATCTGATATCATTTGTCGTTCCGTTTGACCGACTCGACTGACGCGTTTGCGTTGCAACGGTTATTGAATTGTCGAGTTTACTTTTTACCACTTTTACCTCAGAATTGGCGCTTCCGATATCCGATTGTAGAGATAATTATAAATTAAGACAATATTTTGATGCAGGAGATTGCGATGCATCTGTACAACTATGGATTTAATGTAGCACTAATAAATAAAGCATACTGCTAGTACACAACAAGGTAAGCGGCCAACAATACTTTCAAGTTAGCGAATCATGCTGATATGACCCGTGGACATCTCCCGATTTCAACGTCCGCGGCTGACAAATGTCATTGACTGAGCCGCTGTCAAAATTCAAGTCCCTTTGCCACTTTGGCTGACAGTTGGTCCACAAATTTTAACTTTCCTAATCAGTATATTGAATCATGTGAATGTAGTAATTGGGATGGATAGTAATGTATAACCATATGTTTGATTTTTGTGTATGTTTACATTTTTTTTGTAAAAACGTGGCCTTGCCCCTTCACCTGGTCTATTTTTAGCTGGGGCAGAGCCGAGGCTAGGCCTGAGTGAGCGTACTAGAGTTGCCCAATTGTGTGCATCTAGATGCTTTCCAATGATATAGGGCCTACTGCATATTCTAAAATTTAAAATATGTTATTCTAAAAAGTTCCTAATGTGAAAATGTATACTCAACATCATTGAAAATATGTAAACCAAATCAATTAATAGTTTGTCCCAGTTGTCAATATATATATAAATTACATTATAAACAAATGTCTTTACGCACCGCCGCCATTATTGGAGTTCCCAAGATTCATGTTGATGATGATGAAGGTGTCCATTTCTTTAAATTTGATTACCAGTAAAATAACTAGCTATTCTGTTGCAGAGTGGAAATGGGTTCCAGTAACCTTCTTGTTCCCCTTGTCATATGGGGGAACCGTGCCCCCACACACTGTATCTCAAGTCTACTCATGACACCCAATCAGAGTCATCTGATCACAGGATGCCACGACGGACAGATCTGTGTGTGGGATGTTGATGCCAGCTGGCAGGTGAGTGTCTACACGTGACATGTCATGGTCACGATCATCAAACCTGTGTCAGCTCATACATTTGTGTTCAAAAGAACAGTGCAGTGGCACAGTGGATAGAGCGTCGGGCTCTCAGTTGCAAAAAACACGGTTTTGAATCCTGTGCTGCCGTGTCGAACCTTGGGCAAGTTCGTTCACTACCCGGCTATAGACAGTGGTGGAACTTTGTGTACGAATAGTGTTCATGCGTTAATTGCAGCGTAGCTGAATGGTTCCCAGAGAAGTCAAGATGGGGTTCGATTAACAGGTCTGCCAGGGAGTAAAGTGTAAAGCACTTTGAGCAGTCCTAATGACTGGATACTGTGCTATATAAGAACTTACCTTTACTTTTTACTTTTACAACCTGCCTCTATAGGTTAGCACATATTTGCTTACATGGGTGTGAAACTATGGGACGCTATCCCAGAACATATATTGGAAATGCAAACTCTGTAGAATGCTTCAAAACACTGTTTTTAAAACCTGTCAAGGAAGATGTTTACAATAGTGAACAGTTTCAAATTTATATTTTACTGGTAAATTATTTATAATTACTCAATTTGTTATATTATTATTTTCTCTTTATAGAATTGGTAAATTGATTCACGTTTTTATATTTAAAAAAATATTTTTAAAATTGTAGTGACATTTTATTTTTAGTCCTTTGGCTGAAGGTCCAAGAGACTATTGCCATCACTCTGCGTCTGCCATTAGCTGCCGTATCTCAGAAACCATTCAGCAACTTTTTCTCTAATTTTGCATAGACATATCTTAGGGCACTGCCACTATGCACAAGAAATCTGTATTTGATTGAATCATTCTAAGGGCTCCCTAGGGCCTCCAAGGACCCCACAACTGGTAAAAATGTAACATTTTGCCTATTTTTTCAAAAACTGTTCAGCAACTTTTTCTCTAATTTTGATTTAACAAGATTGCCACCCAGAGAATTAACTCTAGGTAGCAGGTGGACAAGGAAGCCCTTGACTTTTCGAGAGTCCGACCTTTTTATCTATGTGTATCCCGCCCGTCTGAGGTATGTGTCGATTTTATTTTTAAACATATTCACGCTACTAGCACCCACACAATCAGCAGGTAATCTGTTCCATTCATTTACAGTTCTTTGTGAAAATGAAAACTTTCTTATATCCAATCTACTCTGCTCCTTTGCTAATGCAAGATCATGTCCTCTAGTCCTTCTATCTTTCTTAACTGAGAAAAACATATTTCTATCAATATTTTCATAACCCTTCAATATTTTAAACACTTCTATCTGATCTCCTCTCAATCTCCTGGTCTCTAGTGTTGTTAAACCGCATTTTTTTAGGCGTATTTCATAACTAAGATCCCTCAGATTTTGTATCATTTTAGTTGCTCTCCTCTGCACTCTTTCTAGCATATCTATGTCCTTCCTGCGATATGGCCTCCACGCTTGAATACAATATTCTAAATGAGGCCTAACTATTGTTTTGTACAGCGGTATTATTAGCTCTTTTTCCTTATACGTTATGTTTCGCCTAATTAATCCAAGGATTTGATTTCCCTTTGAAGCTGCAATTCCGCACTGCTCTGAAATCTTCATTTTGCATATACATTTCATGTGGTAGTGTCACTGTACACAAGAAATATGTATTTGATTGAATCATTCTAAGGGCACCTAATGACCCCCCAAAAAAGGACCCAAAAACTGGTAAATTTTCACATTTTGCCTGTTTTTTCAAAAACTCTTAAATAACTTTGTCTCTAATTTTGCATAGACATTTCATGTGGTGGTGCCACTGTACACAAGAAATCTGTATTTGATTGAATCATTCTAAGGGCTCCAAAGGTCCCCTAAAATGCTAAATAAATACTAAATGGTCTACTGTAGCAGCATATCTAACAGGCTTCCAGTCCTTTTGTTCCACTAATCCCTTTTCCCACAACATCTGTCACACCTCACTGTGGCTGGCTGGTGAAAGTGTGACTAATCTGTAATTGATCACTGGCAGAGGCTTGGGTCACTGTGGCTGGTGGTAGAAAGTGTGACTAATCTGTAATTGGTCACTGGCAGAGGCTTGGGTCAACAGATTCTGTATCTTGTATGGATATATATTTTATGCAGTTGTTTTATATAAGCAGAAAGTTAATTGAAATTAGTTATTCTTAGGCCACAGAAAAGTAATTCCCGGTTTCTCATCAATGCATGTATTTAAAAATATGTGCCACAACATTTTATTTTCTATTATAATTATTCCTCTAAATGCAAGACGTGGTGCAATAAGTGAATAGTAAACATGTCAACATTTTACTTCCATCATAACCCTTAATGATCTGTAACTATGATTCACAAAAAAACCATTTGATTAATAATTACCTACAGGGTTGTTTGATTTATGCCGGGCAGAAACAGTTTCTGTCAGGCAGAAACGGCAACAATAGGAATACATGCCATTGATAGGCAAACGTTTTTATAGAAAACGTCAGTTTCTTTCTGTACCTGTCTACGTATGATAACCATTTGTCCGCCCTGCTTACAATAAACATCACATGAATGATAAAAGGAATATCACTTCCAATTAACTTGTGGATTATTATTATAAACTGTTCTGCTACTGCTTGGTGGACAGTTAATTAGTGGGTCAAGTTCAAATACATCAGCACGTTTTTCACACCTGCATGGTAGTTTAGGCTCAGTAGTGTTCTGGCAGCCACTAAACCTATATGCTTGTGTGAAAAGGATAGTTGGCAGAAGAACTAACTTCAAAGCACCATTGCATCCATTTAGCCAGGCAGCAGTCACACTGTCCCAGTGTCTGCTGCTATGTTTATATAATAATTGTATAGGCTTAATGATCCCAATACACCAATCTGTTGGCACAATGTCAGATAATAGAACTAGGTTAAACATCTTAACAATAAGTATAATTAGTTCTGTGGGTCTGTTTTTTTCAAAAACTGTTCAGTAACTTTTTATCAAATTTTGTATAGACATTTCATGTTATAGTGCCTGCTATTGTTTGATAGACTCCTGTTAAACTGGACAGTTGCCTGTGGGTTTTAAACTGTGTCAAACAGTGAGTCTACTTTTTGCTCTCAAATAATCTGTCCTCCTAGTTTTATACATAAAGACATAATCTAGCATAACTTGATAAGTTTTTGTAGCAGAACATTTGTACTTCCGGTGTATCATTGCAACATAACATACACACCGTGTGCCACATTTGAATGTCATGCATGTAATATTTTCATGCAGTCCAATTGCATATATAATGTAAAACTTCAACAGCCGTTTTCTTCATTTTCACTTTTTGACTCCTACCATGTTCAATGCTCCACTTCGCCAGTTTTTGTAGCAGTCATAATTTTTGAAACCGTGTAAAGCACCCTACCCAACCTTTACAAGAATGTAAGAAAACAACGTTACAATTTTTCCGACTTATCACTCATTTGGTCAGGGGTCACATATAGACGTATTAATCCAAAGGACTTCAGGGCCACATGGCCCATTTTTTTGTTATTTATTATTATTTTATTAATCTATAATAACATTGTATTGTCATGAATTATATATTAATTTTGAACAATTCCTTAGGGTAAATGGTTGTATTGTAGGTGCAACCACGGACAATGTTGTTTGGCCACACAGCTGCCATCACTTGCCTGGCCATGGGCAGCAATCAGCCAGACAAAAACTACCTGGTCAGCTCATCAGACAGTGGGTAAGACAGCTGTAGAACTTTCTCAACATCTGGTCCATTGTAATCAAGAATGAATTTGGTCAAGTGAACAGAAAAATACAACATATTCTATGCCATCTTTGCTCATTTCATTGGATTTAGAATGTTGCACTGTTTTTTTATTTATCCACATAACAGAATTTAAGCAACATGTTTTATTCAAATGTAACATTCATGAGAAGAAAATGTAAAAAGAGGAACCAATTTTTATTCATTTTTTGCAGTTTAATTAATAATACATTAAAATATAACTCTGACAGTTGTAGGCAAATTGTTTGGAAGGAGTGCTGGATTTCTGTTTCACATTTACAAATATCCCAGTTGCAAACTATGACTTGTGAACTGTTGGAGCCAGGCTTATTCTGTGGTTAGACTGACATTTATAATAATACAACTATAGTTGTCAAATATTTATGAAATAACTTATATACAGGTCTAGAACAATCTTTTTAGCTGTTAGCAAGTTGCTTTAATAATATAATTGTTTATATAGCAAACAATAAATCAATATTACTCTCGGGCGCTTTACATACATTCATAATAGTATTTTACATAAAAGAAATGCTAACAAAATAAACATTAAACAAAATTATACAACACTAAAATTAGTAACACAAGAAATTTAATAAGCCCTAGATACTGCTCAAAGTGTATACACATCTAATAGTTTAAAAGTTTATTGTGGTTACTATGTAACCATTACAATTTGATGTACATGATTGACTTGAAAATGATCATTATTCCCTGTGCACATTTTAACAATATTATATTTATTAATATAAGTTATGATTAATATTATTTGAAATATACTAATTGCTGATATACTGTGCTTTCCATGTTTTTCAGAGAAATGTGTTTGTGGGATCTAACAGATGGCCGGTGTATTGAACACACCAAGATGTCGATTGCACACACTAGCATGCAGGTAAAACATGGTCTCACACATGTGTTTGTTATAAAGGTTTGTAAGTAAGTACACAAGTAAATATTTGATTAAAGTCTCTCTCAGTGTATCAGTGTGTTAAAATACAAAACACGAGTACTTTATACAAAGATGAACCACGCAAAAGAGAGTTACTTAGTACTTGAAAGTTAATCCCAGTTTCTGACTAACTTATTACAGTTGAATATTTTTGGAACTAGGTTCTGTCCAGCATTATGGTGCATGAATTTCAGAAAAAAAACTTCAGGTAAGATTTGAGTTGGTACTTGGTCTCACTATCTGCTGGCTATCCCTTCTGTTTCAAAGTCTCAACAAAAATTAGTTTGGTACAGTCGTTTCTGCACTTTGGCATATACTGCCATTTTCCTACCGATGGTGATCTATTTGTTACACTATTTCTCCCCCACCTTTTCTCATGTCCCCCTCTCTTTGTCACTTTCTCTGTCCCCCCTCTCTCCCAGTATCTCTCCCCCTCATACCCCTCTCGCCATCACTCCTCTCCCTATCTCTCTCCTCTTCCCCTCTCTCCCTCTCACCCCCCTCTTCCCCTCTCCCCTGCTTCTCCTTCTCTCCCTCCTCCCCTTTGTCCCTTCCTCCTTCCTATTTTTCTCTGCCTCACAATGCCACAGACATCCACACACTGCGTATGTCGCATTTTGCCCTGAAGCCCTTCATATCTTAACATACATTTTATTTGTATCCTCAATGATTGACACAAACTGCAGATGGGTGCATCATTGAACTTTGATTGATTGATTGATTTATTGATCTGCTATTGCAGGCGTACCAGATGATGTACTGTAAGGACGTGCGACTGGTGTGCAACGGCTACTACCCCGACATCCACATCATCCACCCCCACACCCTCGAGATCGTCTTCTCCCTTGCCTCTCGCATGCAGGCTGACTGGATCAGTGCCCTTTGTGTCCTCAGACCCATCAAGAGGGAAGGTATGTGTCCACAGACCCATCAAGAGGGAAGGTATGTGTCCTCAGACCCATCAGGAGGGAAGGTATGTGTCCTAGACCCATCAAGAGGGAAGGTATGTGTCCTCAGACCCATCAAGGGGGAAGGTATGTGTCCTTAGACCCATCAAGAGGGAAAGTATGTGTCCTCAGACCGATCAAGAGGGAAGGTATGTGTCCTTAGACCCATCAAGAGGGAAGGTATGTTACCAAGACCCAACAAGAGGGAAGGTATGTGTCCTCAGACTCATCAAGAGGGTAGGTATGTGTCCTCAGACCCATCAAGAGGGAAGGTATGTGTCCTCAGACCCATCAAGAGGGAAGGTATGGGTCCTCAGACCCATCAAAAGGGAAGGTATGTGTCCTTAGACCCATCAAGAGGGAAGATATGTTACCAAGACCCAACAAGAGGGAAGGTATATGTCCTTAGACCCATCAAGAGGGAAGATATGTAACCACGACCCATCAAGAGGGAAGGTATGTGTCCTTAGACCCATCAAGAGGGAAGGTATGTGTCCTTAGACCCATCAAGAGGGAAGGTATGTCCTCAGTGACGCTTTCTGTAGAGTGGCTCACAATTCTACTTTTTTGTCTTTGACAAAAAAGCAAACACATTACACGTTAGTTTGTAAGTAACTCTAATAATTACCTTTTTCTATTTTAATACATCAGTACTTGGTAGATGAGAGGTAAATGGACCAAGGAAGTGAGTGATCCTAGAGAGGGGAGTGGACCGCGACACCTGGGAGGGGATACCACTATATTGCCCCCAAAGTATTTAGATAAATAATCATAATACATTCTATCTTATAATCTTCACTGATTCATACTTGTTGCAGATTTTGTAGTAATTTCTTACTGATTATATTGTAACTGAGCGTTAGAAATTTATGATTGATTGGTTGATTTATTGATTAATTGAAAACAATGATTTTATTCTGATGGTTATTTTTCAACTTACATATTTGTCAACGACAATGTGCATGAAAATGTAAACATCTTGATTCTAGCTGTGGATGAATCACATTCATCGTCTCTCCATCCGTGTTTCAGATGACGTGGTCATTGCCATGTCCAACTCGGGGACAGTGAAGGTGTGGACACTGTCAGTCACTGAAGGACAGGTAAGTTAGGTGTCAATCACAACTGTCAATATTTATCTAGATCATACAGATGATATAAAGGGGGGGGGGTGTTAAGGCTTGCACACTAATAAAAATGTTGGTTGCTTGTGAATTGCATAACCATGGTGGTTGTAGTCTGTAAATAATAATGATGTTAGGCGTATTTACCTCTCAAGAAACTTGGTTTACAGTCTGGATATTTCAACCGCATTTTGTGATCATCTTCAGCAGACTGAAATTATAGGTGTGTCACATAACCAATGTCATGTGATACCAGCTGGAGAAGAACTGGTGGAAGCTCCTGGCACACATTACGGTTTCCCTCTGTGGATGTTGATCACCTCCTTTATCATCCTCCTGTAAAGTTTTATCACAATGTACATTCATATATGGCCGTGTTCACACTGCATCCGGTTCGCGTACCGTATTCTAGCGTACCGTTTGCGTCCATTCGACTTTGCGTCGGGTTGCGTTCACACTAACGAACGGTTCTGACCCAATTACATGTAGTTAACTTGTGGCATGTCATTTGTTCGGGCCACGTGTCAATGCTCAAAGCGCTGTACAAGAATCTAATAATGTAAAACATTAAATGTACATGATATATGAGCACATAAATATAAAATATAAACTTAATATAATATAATAATTATAAAAACAGTCAAATAATTTAATTTAATTCATTAAAATAAAACTGCTCTATGAATATTATTAAAATATATGCAATCATGGGTAGACAAATAAAGTATGAGTTTAGCAGTAAAATGTCCAAGAGAGTAAAATACTTTTAATGATTGCGCATCATTAGCGAACCGTACGCACCCACTAGCGCTTTCACATTACAGAGACAAGTGGGCATGAACCGTTCGTGTCCACTGAGAACACATCGAGAGGTGGTCTGAGCGGACCCGACACAGCGGAACCACTGTGGATGCGAACCGTTCACGAACCATTCGCGAACCGTTCACACGTCCGCTAAAATTACCAGTGTGAACACAGCCTAAGACCCAGTCAGTCCAATGATACATTGTATTACACTCTCTACACTGCCTGCTCGGTGTCTCACACGCCCAACCGGCCGCTGGGAGCAAGATCCAGTGGGTTAGAGATAGAGACCACCACTTTGTAAGTCCTCGACAGATTACACATTTACCCCCTGTGTGGGATCTTTTACTTCCCCTGGCATAGACACCAGATAGAAGGGACCAACAGCTTTTAGTTTTAGTTTTTAGTTAACTTTCCTTCCTAAAGACAGTGTGAGGTGAACGAAATTGCCCAAGTTTCGAAACAGCGGCAGGTGGAATCGAACCACCGTCCCCTCGACCACGCGACCACCGCTCCCCACTTTTGTCACAATAGTATTGCAGTAGTAATGCAGGTATCACATTAATATTGCAATATTTAGTCAAACTATCCCCAACAACCACCAATATTTATTACCAATCATGTGATGTCAGTACCTTATTGACATAGGTTGCGAGACCGATCTATGAGGATGAGTCGAAGCAACTGCGCTGTTTGAATGCCCAGACTCTCCACTGCTGTGCCTACAACCAACGCACTGTGCTCATTGTCTGCTCCAAGTACTGGCAGGTAGGTAGCCACAAGTAGAACCAAGTAGACCCAAATGGATCCACCCTCGTGGTGGTTCCTTGAAAGTACTGACCCATGAGTCTGTACGGACCCTTTAGTATATGCAGAGGTCCTTACTAGTATTTGAGGTTGGTCTTGAGAGGTAGGTCCTCACAAATGTGGTAAATAGGTCTGCAAGATTGGTAGTTTCTCACATAAAAGCTGGTAGTTGCCGTCATGTGCTGGCTACACCAGCCACAACCATATGCTGAAATACTGAATTGCCTGCTAAGTTGTCATTTCATACATATTATAATATGTTGTACAGGACATACGGAATATGTGATTTGCTGTTGTCCAGTGTTCACACAGATGGTAGGGGAGATAGGGGAAGTTGTATCAGATGCAATGCAGACAAAACTTTTCACGGAAATGAACTTGCAAGGTGGCAGGCAGTATGTTCATCAATATTTTTAAAACTCTCACATGTGATATCATGTGTATCCATTGGCAAACCACAACAATTTTATCATTTTGATGAAAATACAGACTCTGCCTGTGATGTCACTTGTTATTAATGTATGTGTTTGTGTGCACAAATCCTTTGCTGTGCTCTTCTTTCTTTAGTAGATGTGGTCATGAATGTATTCTCTAGCTGATACGTAGGCAGTCAAGCACTGTTTTCAGTAATCGCACATTTTATGGGTGAGATGGTGTTTCACTCACCACATGCGATTTTTCCTTGCATTTTTTATTTGCTCAACATTTAACTGATATTTGCTGCACCATTATATTCACTTAGTTTTGATTGGGTAAATTTCTGGAACACTCTCCTGAAATATGTTGTTTTGTTACAATTAGCCTCGGTCTCTCCTACCTGGAGAATTTTTAGCTATAAACTTTGTTTACAATTCTGTTATGTTTTGCCCCGGTTGTGAAATATATCCATGTTATAATATACCCTCTAAGCTGCTACAGTTGGTATCATATTGGATTAAATTGTTACATTTTAAGCTGGAAATATCTGTGGTCCCAGTGACATCTATAGTTAACAGTCCCAATTGCATTGTGCTGTTTTTGTTACAACTAGCTCTGCGGTCTCTTATTGATAATTTTAGATGTTATAATTTGCAGCCACCTTTTGATTGTGTACCGTTTAATACATCAATCTTGATTAGGGGGACAATCCTTATGTATCAAGCCTACTTCAACTGTTGAGTAAATGTGTGCATATGCTTTCTGATCCTCCATTTCAGGGCAAGGAGAAGTCTAATTATCTTCCATTTCATGCATCTTTATGCTTTCAGATTAGTGCTCGTAGATAGTGCATTTCTAAAATGTTTTGCCACAATATGTTCAGGGTGAAATTAGTTGTATTTTAAGCTTACGCAGAAATGCAGCACTTCTAAGACATCTGGCTAACCATACTTAGTCATATATTCCGTTGCATTTCATGTATTATTCAGAAGATATGTGCTCGTACGTGGTTTTTAGATCTATAGCACTGACTACTTTGATGCCGTCAAAAACACTGACGCCAACGAAGTTGTAAGTATCGATGTCTCGGTCGCCATGGCATGATGGCAATGCACACGTCTCCATGGCAACGTGACATCAACAGTAATTTTGCTTGGTGCCTGTGTAGATCATTTCACTAGGCAATGTTTGCAAACGGCAGCAGCTGCTATCGGATTATGCAAACACCTTCCCACTGTCCACTCTGAGCAATGCATAGTGAAATACTGTAAATACTGTGATTCTTTGAATCTCCCATAGTATCCTATGAAATGACTGCCATAATGAAATCAGGCTCATCGCCATTTACTAGTTCCAATTCCACGGCACCATAGTAGTCATCTTGTTAGTGTTTGCAGTGTATTTAGTGATTGCAGGCTTTGTTTGTTCAGTAACATTACTAATTCTCTGTTGACATACCATTAGTATATACCATTTTCTTCATTAAATCCGAAATTGCAGTCATTACCCAAGAACATAGGCACCGTAGAAGAATACTACATTAGCTATACCAAAGAAGTATGTATTATGAAGCAGCATTCATGCTGCATTCAACTTGTCAACAGTACCAACACAAATAAGCTATTCTAAATATCCAACAATGCCAGAAAGATAATGAAACTAGTCTTTTTACCCTAATCCAAAAGAATTCCACATGGAACTGAACACTTGGATGACTTCAGTGTATATTGTTTGGCCAGCCTTCGAATCAAAATATTCTACAAGCAGGAACAAACAAGAAATCAACTAAGTAATGCCGAGGAATTGTTTAGAGGTGCTCTTCGGGTTTTATTTGAGAGATAATTTTCCCAGATTTTAAAATGTAGCAGAATCTGGAAGTAAACATTTTTACCTCTAAGTTGTGGGCTACTTTTGCCGGATTTGAATGAGAAACAGCCTGTGGGAGATTCGGGAAGTTGGTATATGTCTGGACTTGTGGAAGTTCACCTTTAGAGTGGACTAAGTTTGTTGCATCAGGGCAGTGCATATGTGGACCGTGGGAGTTTGGTTGTTTGAAGGGACGGAAGGTGAGAGGCTTTGCTGAAAAACATGGCAAGTTAGCACAGTTTCCTTTTGACATAGTACATGATTCACACACTCTTCCCACTCGCTTGTGGCAAAGGTAATCTCACCCACTCCTAGTCCTAGTTTAAACTGTAGCTGCACTGTAACAGAGATACCAGTAGTGTCACTTCCAGGCAAATGTTTACAAACACAGAACATTCAAAGTGTTATGCCTGGTTGACATGAATGATGTGTTCTTGACTGGATCACACAACAAAACACAGCATTTAGACTAGCAACATGTCTGGGCACCGCGACCTAGATATTGACTTGCACCACTCCCATTTTGAGCTTTAATGAAAGGTCACAATGGATGTACTTACTGTCAGTCATTGATTGGCCATTGCTTCACAATCATGGCTACCTTTCACCAAAATTGGGACCAACCCTAATTTGGTCAACACAAAGGTAGTCTCACATTAGCCTTGCTAATCAATGAGTTCTTCAACCAGTACTTTGATATCGTGTGTAATAAATTAAAACTAACTGTAGTGTAATCATTTACAAGTGAGTGCAGTTACAATGTTGTGATTGTAATCAAGCGTAACATTGTAACTAACAGTGAAATGGTGGTGGTGGGTCAAGGCATGCTGCATGCGTACGTTGGCTTGGCTTGTTGTCTTCTGAAATGATCCTTTGGCTAGCCATGGATTAAATAGTACCTGGTTACATATGCACCACGAGGGTGTAGTTTTAACCCTGTATACACAGAGTACATGCACTAGATAGGGCATCTATCATGAGGACGAGGGTATAGTTTACAACCCAGTTTACGTAGACTACATGCACTATATTGTGAATGAGGGTGTAGGTTATAACCCTGTTGACATAGTTTTGACTTATAGGTAGTTCACTGCATCACACACAACAATGTAGGGTAGATATTAGCATAATAGTGGTGTCAATAATCAACTCACTTATGTTGCGTTGCATATATGGCATGTTTGATTGCAGTTAAGTTTATGCGTGACAATCCCTAATGTTTTGATGGGTGGTTGATTTTCAAGGATTGAGTGTGTTGTCTCCATCAGGAGAGCCAATAGTTTATGGTGCAGATGTCGTCCTATATGTAATGTTCACAGAAATGCGACTGTTCTGTTCTGCCCTCTCTATCTTGGCTTCTAATGTGTTCTCTGTGTTCTTCTGCCTGCACATCTCAATATTTCCTTTCCTCTGTCTCTGTTTCCATCCTGCCTGTCTGTCTGCCTCATCCCTCCTTATTGTCCCTGTCACTCTCCCTCTCACGTGCCCTCCCATTTCTCTCCCCTCTCCCTATCCCTCTCCCACTCCCTCTCCCTTTCCCACTCCTTCTCCCACTCTCTCTCCCACTCTCTCTCTCCCTCTCCCTCTCTCTCTCCCTCTCCCAGTCCCTCTCCCACTCCCTCTCTCTCTCCCACTCTTTCTCTCCCTCTCTCTCTCTCTCTCCCACTCTCTCTCTCCCTCTCTCTCTCTCTCTCCCTCTCTCTCTCTCTCTCTCTCTCTCTCTCTCTCTCTCTCTCTCTCTCTCTCTCCTCTCTCTCTCTCTCTCTCTCTCTCCCTCTCCCTCTCTCTCTCCCTCTCCCTCTCCCTCTCCCTCTCCCTCTCCCTCTCCCTCTCCCTCTCCCTCTCCCTCTCCCTCTCCCTCTCCCTCTCCCTCTCCCACTCCCACTCCCACTCCCACTCCCACTCCCTCCCTCTCTCTCTCTCTCCCTCTCCCAGTCCCTCTCCCACGCCCTCTCTCTCTCTCCCACTCTCTCTCTCCCTCTCCCACTCCCTGTCTCTCTCTCCCTCTCTGTCTCCCTCTTTCTCCCTCCCTCCCTCCCTCCCTCCGTCCCTCCCTCCCTCCCTCTCTCTCTCTCTCTCTCTCCCACTCCCTCTCTCTCTCCAACCCCAACTCCTTCTCTAACTCCCTCCCTCTCTCTCCCTCTCCCACTCACTCTCTCTCCCTCTCCCACTCCCACTCTCCCTCTCCCTCTGCCTCGCTCTCTCTCCCACCCCTCTCTCTCCCACTGTCCCCACTCCCTCTCTCTCTCCCTCTCTCTCTCCCTCTCTCCCTCTCTCTCTCTCTCTCTCTCTCTCTCTCTCTCTCTCTCTCTCTCTCTCTCTCTCTCTCTCTCTCTCTCTCTCTCTCTCTCTCCCACTCCCTCTCCAACTCCCTCTCCCACTCCCTCTCTCTCTTTCTCTCTCTCCCTCTCTGACACACACACCACAATCACACACATGCACACACACCTCCAATGATGAGAGCCGCTGATGTATGTTGTACAGATCGATGACTGGCTAGCCATGGATTAAATAGTACATGCACATACATGCACTACGAGAGTGTAGTTTGTAACCCTGTGTACACAGAGTACATGCACTATACAGGGCATCTATCATGAGGATGAGGGTATAGTTTACAACCCAGTTTACTTAGAGTACATGTGTAGTTCATCTACCATGAGGTGTAGTTTATATGACCCTGTTTTAGCCAGTTTTCACTTATTGTAGATAGCTCACTGCATGCCACACAACAACGTTGGTTAGATATTAGCATAATAGTGGAGTCAATACTTAATGTCTTGATTTTCTAGAATCTAGACTGTTGTCTTCATGAGGAGTTAATGATGTCGTTATAATTTTTTGATTAAGACGTCTCATGCGTAACACATAATGCATTTGTTCTGTTCTGTTCTACTCTCCTGAAATGGGTTTTTAGCATGTTCTATGTCTCCTTCTGCTTATGCACCTCTCTCTTTTCCTCTCTCTTTCCACCTGTCACACACTCTCGCCCTCCATCCTTCCCTCACCCTCTCTCTCTCCCTCTCTCACTCCGTTTATCTCTCCCTCTCTCATTCCCTCCATCCCTCTCATCCTTCTCTCCCTCTCTTTCCGTCCCTCCTTGTCTCCCTCCCTTTTCCTTTCCATCCTATTCCTTCTCCTCCCGTCTCTTTCTCCCTCCCTTTCCCTATGTCATCCCTCTGTCTCACTTCATCACCCTTCTGTTTTTATCTTTGAATCACCATCACCTCTCTGTTCCTTCGTACATGCTTATGTATGTACATACATTCAGTCACTCCAGTGATGAGTGCCACTGATGTATGTTGTACAGATCTATGACGCGGGTGATTTCTCGCTGCTATGCTCCGAGTCGAGTCGTCGCGGGGAGCGGTGGTCTGGGGGAGAGTTCATTGGCATCGACCGCGTTGTTGTATGGAGTAATGACGGCAAGGGATACCTCTATAAACTACCAACAAAGTAAGTGTCCTATACGATGCAGATGACCATCTTAGAGACAGTTAGCTTTAGGTATCTTTTGTAGCTGTAGGTAGTAGCTTTCTACACATTTAATAATTTTATTAATCCTTCTGTAGTTACAAGTCTTGTTCCATTCCCATTTTAAAAGGTTCTCCAGCAGCTAGTGTTTATTTTATTGTTTAGTTTGTAGTTGTTTGTTTCGTAATTATTTTTGAGCAAAAATGTTGTAAATCAAACAAAAAATGCTTCTTTAAATCAGATTCTTGCAGCTTGCTGAACATTTTCGCCAAGTGAATCATTATGTTAGATATGCACAATTGTTACTGGAATTCAAATAGTTGATTTACTGGAAAAGTAATTGTTTTTATTCACTTTCCAATATTATCTGACTGAGTGGTATAATTTGTTACAGTGCTATCAGAGTTGAACAGAATAAATATATTCATATCGGGGGCTGACAGAACATATATTTACAAGATATCAATACACCGAGGGTTTCAGTAATATTATATTTACCTTTCTGCATATTTCACTATATATATTTCACAATTATCCCTATCTTATTTGTTGCATTTCGGCAGCTTTTAGTTGTCTTCACCAGATTGACTAGAGGAAGTCAATCTGATCAAAACAACTGAAAGCTGCTGAAGTGTTTCAAAGAAGAAACTCCAAATCGACCCTGAAGTATGAGAAAAAGATTTAAGATTGACCTGGACTGTCAAATGGCCTCATTGTAATGTTCACTGGTCTCCCGGACATTGGTCATCATAACGGGGTATCATTGAGTCAATTGGTACATTTCGTGGCTTGTCAGAGGTATGAGATGATAAACATACAACACATTTCCCTCCTTTGAAGCTTGCACCCTACAAAAACAAACAGGTGGATGTTTATTAATTATATAAAAAATATATTAAATTATTAACTAAATTCTGTTGCAAATATATTGACATTTGTTTATGCCTACCTAGGTCCACTGTGGGCCAGAATGTAAGACAGATTATGTAGTAATATTTTATATCTCACACTATATAATTGTTTCTAACAGCTTTTCTTCTGCTGAATATTGTAATTTTTTCATTATGTAACATTGATGTAATGATTGTTAATTTGGAGTGCAAAGGAAGATGATAATGTATATCTCCTAATATCAAAAGGGGGTTTGTTTGCCTTTTCTCTTCATTGGGGGACTGTCTGGGTGGCAAACGTCTGGATGTATGTCGCTTCACAGACTGTCTGAGATGACACACACATCTGAAATGTTTGACATCAGCATCAACTAAGATGGACCCAAAGCGCGGGAATGTTGCATGGCTACACCTCCGACTAGATTACTACTTCTAGACAGGCATCCGAGTGGCACAAATGTTTCACATAGACACTGGTTCATGTAGCCGCTTATTTCTGCCTGGCAGCACCGTATGTTTTAGTCAATTTGTTTACTTACCAGACACTCAACTTGTGCCTGCCCTTTTGTTCAAGTTTGCTTAGAGGAATGGCGGTGTACAGGTAAGATAGCCACCGTGTGACTGCTCTGCACTGATTCATTGTATTTTATTTTCTTCTCCATTTTATTATCTTTTTGATTTTTACAGCTTCATGTTATTGTCAGCATGCTCTTCTGTATATATATATATATATATATATATATATATATGTTACATAATGTTCTCTGGAAGTTCCGAATGACGTTGTAGTTAGGATATCCTTTGTCTTCACATGGGTTGCCGTGATTCTATCATGTTGATTTAGGTTGCCAAGATTCAAGATTTCTTTGCAGAGGAAAGTAAACAAGATAACCAGATGGTTTAGTTAGTGTCTTGTAAGTTTAACGCAGCTTAGCTGTCATGTGACTTGCTTAGCTTAGCTGTCATGTGACTACCATTGTTGATTCGCTGGTCTTGTTTGGTTGTCGTATATTGTGGCTGCCTATGGTGTAAATGTTTGTTGGACGTCCTGCAGTTAAAGATGAGCAAATTACTTGTTTGAACTGTTGAGTTGTGGATTGCCGAATTGTTGTGGTGTGAACAGTGTGGATGTTTGATGTATATTTGTTGGTGTTTTACAATTGCCAGAACTACATCTGAGTGTGAAGTTACTGTGAACGGAGGTAGACATCTGGAATACAATGTTGTTTTGTGTAATATCAATGAACCTGCAAACAGAGGTTGATTCTACTTGTGCATCGACCTCATATTTCAACTCACATGTCAGTGAATATATATCAACACAAAACTAAAAAAATTTCATGTCTGCACATTTGAGTATGCTTCAATAATATAAGGTTTCAATCATATAATCACACAATGTTTTACAGAATAAATGCTGGGAAGTTCTGCTATATTGCTCGTTTTACTCTGCTCCATAGCTACAGAAAATTGCTGTCATTGTGTTTTCAGGTTTATTTGAATTCATCTCTTACTACAGCATCTCGGCCTTTCTTGACCTTTCATTTACGTCAATCTAATAGTCATTGCATTTTGATTCATATTACAGGATGAGGAATATTCCTTTTACATTCAACAAGTCTAAGTTGTAGCATTGTCCTACTTTTCCTCTGAAATTCTTCTCTGTTTACACTATTTTTATACCTTCCATTGTTTTTATTAACTATGATTATCAAGTAAGTTAAAATATTATAAAACATTCTTTAGTAATTTATGTTGTCTAGCAAGTGTTAGCAAATTCATTTGTTTGTCTACTTTTTAAATTAACATTGTTACTTCTACCATGTTTCAATCTCAGGGTTATTTGGTGGTCTTTTGACAAACGATTCATAGATACGATATTTGTGTGTGATGAGGCAGCATTTGTATATACTTAAAGTTGAAGCCATCCAGAATCATGAATAAGCCATAAAGAAATACATTTCACATGATGCACATGCATTGTATGTTGCAACGTCACAACCAGGTACATCACCCAGCCATTTGGTAAACTTTTTATATGCAAATTGTTTTACCCAACCTCCGATTTCTTTCCAGCATCTGTTCATTGTAATAACGTTGACCATCTGTTTTGTTTCTCACAGTTTAAGCACGGACAGTAACTCTACATGTAACCCTGGAGACCCGAAACACCCATATCAGATGGGACCCAAGGCGTACATGGTGCTTGACGTACAGACTCAGATGGTAGGTGTCAGTATGTTTCAATGTCAATGTCGCAGATATGTAGACAGATAGAAATGTGCCACGCCACAATCCCAATAGAAACCCCTGCATCATGCCTTTAGCAGTGTGCACTCACTTAAACTCTGATGAAACAATAGTATGTGATATTACATAGCACCTGCCTAGAAGGTGCCCATGGCTCTTACTCCATTATCAGAGCAAGTGCTTTGACAGTGGCTAATGCAGCACCCACATGGGTTTTTGTAGATCGAGACGTTTGGCTCTCTAAGTCTTAAGACAGGTTTTTCCATTTCCTTCCTTTCCAATCCAAAATGGCTTCCAAAACCACAGCCTATCGCCACCTCACTGCCTGCTTCTAATATCCACATTAACATCAATGTGCATTAATACATGTTCCACTCAACAGGTGGCACCACTGGGAATGTATTTTCCCCACGATACGCCGTACCTGCCCGTATGTAATATTGTACGTTTTTTGTGCTTTGCAAACTTATGCAATCACCCTTTAGGTGTTGTGATTCAAAGAAAAATGCAAATTTACGTGCACCTTTTGTTCATAGATCCTGGAGTGTTGCCCCACCATGACCTACTTCCTGGGGGTGCGGGAACAGGAATCCCGCTTACTACTCCGGGGGGACTCAGAGGGTCGTGTGGTCATCTGGACGATTCCCACCGTCCAGGACACGAAGATGAAACTCGCTCGGCAAGAAAGCGTCGACAAACTGCCAGGTCAGAGGTCACGCTCCACCGTAGTCGAGTCATATCAGGGCAATTTGGGGCCATCTGTCGTGATTGTATTTATTACTTTTTTTTTTTAATGTTTAGTTTTATGTCACACATCCATTTTATTCCTATTATTACCATATTTATTATTTTATTTGTCTACCAATTGTGTGTTAGTCTAGTTATTGATTCATTCATATTTTACTGTCTATTTAATTATCCAATAACTACCTGAGTTACCCGGCGTTGCCCGGGGAAAAAAGGCAGTCAACCAAACCCATCCCAAATCTTCCCAGCCTACCTGCATTAGTAAATTGTAACTGGTCACTGGCCTAGTTATTAGGACAACCTTTTGCTAGAAATCGCACACGCTCACCCGTCTAACTGACGTAACCAGCAACAGACAGAGGGCGGATGCTGGGTTGAAATTTCAGTCTGATACATGCAAAACTATCGGAGATGTGGGAGCACAAACAGAGAACAAACTAGTTTATAATATAGAGTATAAGTCGTATTTTTAGTTATCCAATATAACTTTTGACACTTATAATGTACTAACTTGACGGACGATAATTTCGACGCTAAATGACACATAGCTCCATCTGTAGGAAATATATGAAATGCGAAAGAGGGCGCTACTTGTAAGTGATCAGGAACAGGTAGACCAGGTGCATGTTAAGTTCTGAGGATTTTCAAACGTCAATAACTTAAAAACTATTTAAAATTTCTTCATCCAGCGACTTATTTGCAGATGGCATAATTATCTTTACGATGATATAAAAAAACATTAAATTCCATGGCTGGAACTCCACATACAACCTTTTAAAATATAGAGGCTCCAAGTTCTCCACCCCCCGGATGAATTTTGAAAATGTCTAAATCTACTAACCATCTCAATGGTAGTAGATTTAGACATTTTTGCTAGATCACATGCAGAATTTCAGCCCGATACCTGCAAAACTGACGGAGATGTGGGTGACACAAACAAACAGAGAACAAACTGTTTTATAATATAGACAGTATTTCTTATTTGAATGTAACTCTGAACAATTGTGATGTTTGTACTATATTAAACAATTATGTAAACAACATCTTCCCATTGTGCCATGTCATAGTATTTTCCTCAAAACACAAGTTGTATACTTATGTCAATGCATGGATGATGAATCATACATGACATGATCAAGGAAACACTAAACAGGATTTGTTCTGTATTTTTGCCCAGGTCTTTTTGGAGGAGTCTAAAAAAAATTAATTTCACATTATTCACCAGATGAACTACTGAACTTTCATGTTTTTAGATTTAGTTGTTGAGTGAGTTTCATGGATCTATTCATTTCATATTGTTTAAGTAAGCATCAATATTTTTAACACCTGTTGTTGCCACTGACGTAGTCCCCTGTCTCATACAGTTGTCAAGCCCGTGTGCTCAGTGACGCTCCAAAACATGTGGGAAGCAACACAACCGCCACCAGAGGGCATCACTGATCAGATGGTTAGTCATTTCTGTCTTGTCGGATTCAGTAAATCGTTTCATTTTATCTCTCATTCGTGGTTTATCTCCCAATCTTCTCTCTCCTCCATCTCTAGCTTTGTTCTCTCTCCATTTCGTCACCTTTCTTTCACTCTCTTCATCTCTCTCTCTCTCTCCCTCTCTCTCTCTCTCTCTCTCTCTCTCTCTCTCTCTCTCTCTCTCTCTCTCTCTCTCTCTCTCTCTCTCTCTCACTCCCCATCTTCCCGTGTCATCCTATCTGCCCTGTCTTCTCCAGAACATGAAGGAAGAGAAACAGCTCGCCATCACAGCCACTATCTATGTGCCGACCTACGCCAAGCTGGTGTGTGGGCGAGATGATGGCAGTATCATCATCGTCCCTGTCGTACAGATCATCACCCTACAGCTGCTTGACAATGGACACGAAAAAGGTACAGCCGTTATTCCAGAGCGCTCCCTCGTCATTTAATCATTAATATATTCTGTAATTTGTATTCATATTATTTATCGATATCTTTACATTTTAATTGACCATTTAATGTATAAAATTGTTATATTCATTTATATTAGCATTATGGTAGAATTTGTAGTCCTTTGGGCCGACTTATGCCATCACTCCACCATCCGCCATGCTGCCATATCTCAGAAACCGTTCAGCAACTTTTTCTCAAATTTTGCATAGATGTATCTTAGGGTATTGCCACTATGCACAAGAAATCTGTATTTGATTGAATCAATCCAAAGGCCCCCAAAAGTGGTAAATTTTCACATTTTGTCAATTTTTTCAAAAACTCTTCAGTACGTTTTCTCTGATTTTGCATAGACATTTCATGTGGTAGTGCCACTATACATAAGAAATCTGTATTTGATTGAATCATTCTAAAGGCACCTCAGGGCCCCCCAAATGCATAAACCGTTTCGTGATCATTGTCTGGTTGTCCACTAAGCGCATTGAAGACATGTTGTTAATTAAATATACTTGTCACATCGTGTAAGTGTACAGATTCCGGTTTCGAACACAAAACTTTAAGGAATAACAACAGCCTAGGTTACGCTGGCTCAAAGTGATAATTATAGTCTGGGTTTCGTAGTTCTAACAAACTCCATTGTATGGTGTCATATATGGCGCTAGCTAAAATGGTTAAAAAAAAAAAAAAAATTATATTACAATAGGTCTGCCTACACTATTTTTTTTCGCAGTAAAATGTAAAAAAAAATTAAATGTTTTTCCTACCTACCTACCCTATTTTTTAAAATCAATGTTACCGGAAACACAACTATATTTTATTGTGGCCTCACTGGGATGGCCGAGAGGCTGGTGTCAGAGATTATGCAGTAAGCCTGTCTATTGCACTTTAGCTGGGCTCACTGCCTGCCACTGTCCCAGTGTCAAACAGAATGCCTCCATGTGGGCTGTAACTAATGTGTAATGGAATCCCTACTGCACTGACAGAACCCACCTCATAGTTCCAGATGATCAAGAATAGCATTTGAAAGTAGAACATGAAATCCTTGAGAATCGCCATGAACAGGACAGGTCATAAACACTGTGGTTGATTAAGCTTTGTGTAAATCACATGTTTAGTAATGATTTTGAAATTCGTGAGGTCAGATTTTCACTTTTCAGTTACTGTATTACAGTACTATCTTAAAGTAATTTCCATCATAAACTATGATGGAAATTACTTAAAATAGTAAAAAGAAAGTGATTTAGATTATATAAACTAAAACTCAAACCAAGTAAAGAGATTTCATATACCTTGTCGTTTATGTCGCATCTGTCACAATTACTGCTGGGCCAGCCAAAAAGGGTTTTCGTCCTCTAGAGTGGAATCTATGGAACTCAGTTCCCCATGAGAGGTATACTAAGTTAGGTGTGAGGTGTAAGACACAGACAGTTAATTAATTAATTTTTCTATTAAGAGAAACAAATTTCGGTGGAACTTTTCTAACCGGATTTTGAAAAAGGGACACAATTTTGCAATGTCAGCATTATCATTCTACCATTTCGATGGAAAACCTAATAATTATATTTATGCAAGCACCAACACAAGTCATGAATAGTGATGAAATAAGGCCAAATGAATGACGTTTATTAAAGAGATTAAGTTAAAGAGAGAGAAATGTGGGCTCTACATCCCAAGGCCAGGCCTGTGACTGAGCCCATACTACTCTCCTGTACCTCTGGATGACAGAGCCCACATTTCGTCACATACAACATTAGCAGTATTGTTATAGATATATAAAACAACAGCATTACTACTGTAATCACAGCAGACCTTATGCACTGTACCGTACTAACCAAGCACACCATTCATTCACACTAACTATAATCCCAACTATCTGCTGAAGAATTACACTATATCAAGATTTAGCCTAAACCTATAAGTGGGGCCATTACGCCACCGGTCACCGAAACCTGTGACCACCCCACTACCAATGTGAAAATATGCCATTACTGAATCGATAGAAACAATAGATGCTGAGGCTAAGCCTCCAACATGCATGTGTGTCACAAAAAGCATAACCATTTCCACCAAGATTGGCAGACGAGGATACATGCCTCGTTACTGCTCATAGAGGGCTCTCATAACAAGACTCAAAAATTCCCCAAGCTCACTGGGGAGACACTACAACTGAGGAGCTGTGTAAGAGACCCGTCGAATTCACTCCGCAACATTGGCAAACCATCCAGGTATGCAAACAGGATACCCTGTACTGGGCCCCCGACATGAATAAATTCCCTTAACACTGCTGCTTAGTAATTGACAGAACCTTATTAACATCCACCCCTCTCCTGCAAAGATTATGGGTCGTGTTGTGCACTGTGCTTAAAACAACCCAAGGATACTGTAATAATTAAGGTCACCAGATAGATAGTATAACATCTCCTAAATACAAACTTCCTTTGAATTCCAACACCAGGATGCAGCTTCTGGTGTGTGTCAGGAATGTGTTGAAGCCATTATTAGCCTCTCCAATGGTGTATCCCAACAATTAGTAACCAGCTTGCTAATCATGCAATGTTTCCCTGAGCAGATATTCGTTATGCAATCTTTGCCAGCCATTTTCTCCAAAAATATTTTTCTTCAAAGTTTTGCATTTGGAAACGGGATATCTCTGGGAATAATTATGCTATATAATAATGTTTTCAGTGATGCATTCAGCACATTCTACTGTGTGTATTGATCAGACACTGTTAATATCATGAATAGTTTGAAAGATATAGCCATATTTGGTGCAAAATTAAAAAAAAAAAATTTTTTGTCTGGTCATTACCATCATAATAAACCTCTACAAGCAAAAAAAGAATTATAATTTTATAATTTTTTGTGGACACAGATTTATAAGTGTGACAGACATGACACAAAAATGTCGATGATCTTTTTCATAATTCTATATAATACACACCAGGCCAAAAGTTATCTTCTGTATCTGTATAAAAATAACATTATGTAATATAACATTATATGAGAAAAACATTATTTTGAGAAAGAACATTTTTCACTCCCAATTTTTACCAAAGTGATCCATTTTGTGTGACTTCGCTCCTATACGGGTACAAACAATTATGTGTGTTGCCATAAAAGAGTGTACTAAAAATGTTTACTGAACACAAATGTAGAGTGTCTCCAAAATAGCCACGTCTCTTCTAAATAGGGGTGTGATGAGTAGCAAATATATTATTCGATTAATCGGCCCATTTTTTATTATTTATTTAGATTAGTATTTTGATTCAGTAAACTAGCTGTACGTTATACATTTAAACTTGCTTTATTAGAAAGGAATGGAAACATTTTATAATTAGGAGATACAGAACAAGTTTTTTAACCATGTAAGTTTTTATCATCATGGATCTCGGACCAACCACTGCAGTGTATATCATTGTGTACGGTGTGGCATCAATACTCACTACTCTTAGGAAGATAACGTGTATATTTTATAAGGTTATTGTGAATAAAGAATGTTTGTTATTATTCTTTTACCAATATGTAAAATCTGTTTGTTGAATTGCATCGTCATTTAAACTGTTGATCAATAACTGTTTTTCTGTTTCTGTATTTTGACTGGCAAAATATCCTATGGACACACCACGCCAGTGCGCATGGTGGCTCTTATTGATTAATTGTTTACATGTTGGGCTAGACTAATCTGGAATGAGTTCAGTGATGTTCTTGATACAATGCTTGGAGGTAGAGAATTCCACTTTTTTATGTGACTGGGAAAAAGCTGTTTCCAAATATGTTTGTCGAGTTCCTGATTTGTCCTAACTGTTTATTATGTTTACGTGAGCATCTGGTGTTGCGTTTGATGTATTGATCTAGTGGGATATCTATGAGGTTATGTTCCATCTTATATAATATGCTAAGTCTTTCGGTTTTTCTTCTTGATTGTAGGGTGTCCCACTGGAGATCTTTAAGGAGTTGTGTTACCGTTCCTGGCTCACTAGAATAGTTGTTCTTACAAAATCTGGCGGCTTGTCTCTGGGTTCTTTCTATGAGTTTGATATGTTTTAGGCAATGTGGATCCCATGATGCTGACGCATATTCAAGTATAGGGCGGACAAGGGTTGTGTAGACTATGGACTTGATTTGGGTTGGGCATTTATTACAATTTCTTCTAATAATTGCTAATGTCTGTTGTGCTTTTTGTGACTGAGTTGCTTTGTATTGTCCAATTTAATGTATTTGATATATGTATGCCAAGTTAACAGTGTGATTCAACAGATTAAGTTGTTGTCCGCAGAAGGTGTAGAGGTTTGGTGTTGGTTTTCTTGAGGCTATTGTCATTGTATAACATTTAGTGGGGTTGAATTTCATAAGCCACGTGAGTTGCCATTTCTCAAGTTTGAGCAGATCGTTTTGGAGGACAGATGTGTCTTGGTCAGTTTTAATTGGTGAATATAACTGGCAGTCGTCTGCAAAAAGGCGAACAGTTGAGGAAAGATTGTCTGGCAGGTCATTTATGTAAAGTAGGAAAAGTAGGGGCCCCAGTACTGTGCCCTGTGGTACCCCAGAGATGACTTGAGTTGATGTTGACTTGGATCCATTTATAACAACCTGTTGAGTCCTTCCTGTAAGGAAGCTATTTATCCATGATGATATTGGGCCTGTGATGCCATAGTGTTTGAGTTTGTGGATTAGTCTTTTATGTGGAACTTTATCGAATGCTTTGGTGAAGTCAAGGATGGCCATGTCTACAGATTTCTTCTCATCAAGGGATTTGCTTATGTCGTGGAGTGTTTGAATTAATTGTGTTTCAGTTGATCTTTTGGCACGGAAGCCATGTTGGTGGTCAGTTAGAATGTGGTGCTGTTCCAGGTGTTTCATAATGTGACTATGTATGATGTGTTCAAGAAGTTTAGAAACCACAGGTGTTAAGGATATTGGTCTGTAGTTAGATGTTTCTGCTCTAATTCCTTTCTTTAAAATTTGCTGTTACATTGGCTTCTTTCCAGGTATTGGGGACTTGTCCAGAGTCAACAGATGATTGGAAAATGTCATGTATTACTGGTGCTAGACGAGAGGCTTATCTGTTTAAGAACCATGGTGGAATGCCATCTGGTCCTTGCGATTTAGAAATGTAAATTTTGGAAAGTTGATCAAGTACTCCTTTAAGTGAAATTGTTAGTTTAGGGATTTCTCCATGTGGACTTCTGGCCATATCTGGTAGGGTGGAATTTCCTTCGTGTGTAAAGACACTTTGGAACTGATTGTTTAAGGCTTCTGCTTTATGTTTGTCGTCGCTAATGATGTTACCCGCAATGTTAAGGTCCCCAATACCCTGGTTATCCTGTCTAAGTTTAGAAATGAAGCTCCAAAATGATTTAGGTTTCATTGTTGTTGTTGTCAGGAATTGACTTATGTAGGATAGTCTAGCAGAACGAAGGTGTTTATGCATGTTTCTCCTGATGTCACAGAATTCTTTCCAGTCTTATCGATTTCTAGTTCTTTTTGCTTTGTTATATAGCTGTTTCTTTCTTTTGCACATTTTCTTTAAATCCTTATTGAACCAGGGAAGATTGTGTCTTGAAGCAGTAAGACGGTGCGGTACATATTGGTTCATAATGTTGATGATTTTCGTGGAAACAAGATTCCACTTGTCATTGACTGTCATGTTTTAGTTTTTAGAGAAGTATTCATGTGTAAAGTTTTCAAGAGATTTCTGGATGTTAATGTTGTCAGCTTTATTTCTAATGAAGACTTTACGTTTTGGATGATGTCTGCGTTTGGGCGAGATGTTTACATCAGTGATGACTGTGCTATGGTCTGCTATTCCGTCTACTACATTTATCTTCTTTATTAACCCAGGTCTATTGGTGAAGACAAGATCTAAAATATTGTTGGCATTTCCCTGTCTGTGCGTGGGTTCCTTGACATGTTGGATCAGACCATGTTCCTCTGTAAGAGAGTAATTTATTGGCAGCAATTGTACTGTACCAATGTTAGGTGTGACTTGGTGAATTTCCAAATTGATGTTAGGGAGGTTGAAATCGCCAGTAATGATGACATTATGTGTGTTGATCTTGCTACCTAATTTAGAAAGGGCTATGTCTAGTTCTTCGATTTGAGTTTCATGAGAGTCATTTGGGGCACGATAGAGGGTACACATGATTATTGGTTTCATTCCTGTTATCTGGGTTTCAGTCCAACTGCTCTCACTGTTAGTGTCTAGGTCTGGTAGGTGGCTTGTGATGAGGTCATCTTTTGATATTTGAAATACCCCCCCCCCCTCAAGTAGTGTCTGTTTCTCTGTCCTTTCTAAAGATGTTAAAGTTGCTTAGGAATATCTCTCCATTTTTTATTGAGGGATCTAACCATGATTCAGTGCCACAGATGATGTCTGGGTTGTGTAGATTGTTTAGTGCTTCGATGTCTGAGGCTTTCTTTTTAATACTTTGGCAGTTTACGAGGATGCATCTGAAGTTTGGTCTCTTTTTCGGACTATATGCTTTCTTGCTATTAGTTGTATTGTTATTGGTGGTTTCATTTAAGTTGTGACTGTTACTGCCCAGAGGATAAAAGGGATTTGCCGTTGGGATTTATGTATCTCTGAAGAAAGAATTTATGAAGTTGAAGTTGTTGCATTCGGGGCAGGCCCACGAACATGAGGAATTTATTAATCGTTTGTATTCATTGTCATCTATTGCATTTGCACAGCATTGTGTGTGGATCCAGTTTAGGCAGTGGTCGCACTGAATTGCTTTATGGTCATTTAGGACATCCTCATGGCAAACGCCACAGGGTGCTGAGCAATTTGAACAGTGCCATGGTACATTTAGGTTTCTGTAAGTGTTGTTAAATTCTTGTCTGGATATCCTGGCGCATTTGATGTGTGCTGATTTATTACAATCATTACAAATTAGGATGAGTGCATTAGACTTTAGTGATTTCTTACATGAGTGACATTTAGAGGGGCCTGGATTTAGTTGAACATCTCCTGATAACATGATGCATAGAAATATGGAGAATTTTGTTGTTGTCCTGGGTTTGTACGGTAGAGAAATGATCAGTAATCTAATGGAGGTGCTGGATTTGAGACATTTCAATTGGGCTATGGTTTTCCATATGGGACTGTAGATGTAGTAGGACGTGACAGAATGGATGTCTTGTCTAGCATTGGCGTTGACATAGATCTTGTTTGTGTTGCTCTGGAAACTCTCAAACTTTTTGAAATTGGGATCATTTAAAAGCCTAAAAGTGATCTGCAGACGTAAAACCATGAACAGGGTACATCTAAAAGTGCATCTTGTAGGGGTATGTCGTACGGAGCCTGCCATGTCACCAACTCGAGTGGTAGTGGTTAAGAATTGATAAAACGGTTAAGTAGTTATTAAGAAACACACCCACACTTAAAATGTGTACTGAAATTAATACACCTGTAGTAAAAAATAAAAGATAAATAATTATAAAATACCTGTCCGTGTAAGAGGTATAGTGACTAGTTTCTGTAGGCTGCTGTATTATACTGATCCAGTCAGTTTCTGTAGGCTGCTGTATTATACTGGTCCAGTCAGTTTCTGTAGGCTGCTGTATTATACTGGTCCAGTCAGTTTCTGTAGGCTGCTGTATTATACTGGTCCAGTCAGTTTCTGTAGGCTGCTGTATTATACTGGTCCAGTCAGTTTCTGTAGGCTGCTGTATTATACTGGTCCAGTCAGTTTCTGTAGGCTGCTGTATTATACTGGTCCAGTCAGTTTCTGTAGGCTGCTGTATTATACTGGTCCAGTCAGTTTCTGTAGGCTGCTGTATTATACTGGTCCAGTCAGTTTCTGTAGGCTGCTGTATTATACTGCCGTGCAATGGCAAAAGGGTGCAAGGGACATTTTTACAAAAAATTAGTTAACATCACAATCGCACATTTTGGAGCAAGTGCCATCTTATTATATAATAAATAACACAGTTTAGCTCTTAGATTGGCTAGAAATGACAAGGCACAAGGGTGCAAGTGACAATGGAACTGTATTTTACAATGACAAAAGGGAGTAACTGAATGTCCAATAGCGCGACGCGTTATTAGGACAAAACATCCAATCAATGCCCTGCTCTCTTACTCGGTGAAGTGGGAGAAAACGGTACCATGAATTTTGCGAATATATACTGGTCCAGTCAGTTTCTGTAGGCTGGTGTATTATACTGGTCCAGTCAGTTTCTGTAGGCTGCTGTATTATACTGGTCCAGTCAGTTTCTGTAGGCTGCTGTATTATACTGGTCCAGTCAGTTTCTGTAGGCTGCTGTATTATACTGGTCCAGTCAGTTTCTGTGGGCTGCTGTATTATACTGGTCCAGTCAGTTTCTGTAGGCTGCTGTATTATACTGGTCCAGTCAGTTTCTGTGGGCTGCTGTATTATACTGGTCCAGTCAGTTTCTGTAGGCTGCTGTATTATACTGGTCCAGTCAGTTTCTGTGGGCTGCTGTATTATACTGGTCCAGTCAGTTTCTGTAGGCTGCTGTATTATACTGGTCCAGTCAGTTTCTGTGGGCTGCTGTATTATATATACTGGTCCAGTCAGTTTCTGTAGGCTGCTGTATTATACTGGTCCAGTCAGTTTCTGTAGGCTGCTGTATTATATATACTGGTCCAATCAGTTTCTATAGGCTGCTGTATTATACTGGTCCAGTCAGTTTCTGTAGGCTGCTGTATTATACTGGTCCAGTCAGTTTCTGTAGGCTGCTGTATTATACTGGTCCAGTCAGTTTCTGTAGGCTGCTGTATTATACTGGTCCAGTCAGTTTCTGTAGGCTGCTGTATTATACTGGTCCAGTCAGTTTCTGTAGGCTGCTGTATTATACTGGTCCAGTCAGTTTCTGTAGGCTGCTGTATTATACTGGTCCAGTCAGTTTCTATAGGCTGCTGTATTATACTGGTCCAGTCAGTTTCTGTAGGCTGCTGTATTATACTGGTCCAGTCAGTTTCTGTAGGCTGCTGTATTATACTGGTCCAGTCAGTTTCTGTGGGCTGCTGTATTATACTGGTCCAGTCAGTTTCTGTAGGCTGCTGTATTATACTGGTCCAGTCAGTTTCTGTGGGCTGCTGTATTATACTGGTCCAGTCAGTTTCTGTAGGCTGCTGTATTATACTGGTCCAGTCAGTTTCTGTAGGCTGCTGTATTATACTGGTCCAGTCAGTTTCTGTAGGCTGCTGTATTATACTGGTCCAGTCAGTTTCTGTGGGCTGCTGTATTATACTGGTCCAGTCAGTTTCTGTAGGCTGCTGTATTATACTGGTCCAGTCAGTTTCTGTGGGCTGCTGTATTATACTGGTCCAGTCAGTTTCTGTGGGCTGCTGTATTATACTGGTCCAGTCAGTTTCTGTGGGCTGCTGTATTATACTGGTCCAGTCAGTTTCTGTAGGCTGCTGTATTATACTGGTCCAGTCAGTTTCTGTAGGCTGCTGTATTATACTGGTCCAGTCAGTTTCTGTGGGCTGCTGTATTATACTGGTCCAGTCAGTTTCTGTAGGCTGCTGTATTATACTGGTCCAGTCAGTTTTTGTGGGCTGCTGTATTATACTGGTCCAGTCAGTTTCTGTAGGCTGCTGTATTATACTGGTCCAGTCAGTTTCTGTGGGCTGCTATATTATACTGGTCCAGTCAGTTTCTGTAGGCTGCTGTATTATACTGGTCCAGTCAGTTTCTGTAGGCTGCTGTATTATACTGGTCCAGTCAGTTTCTGTGGGCTGCTGTATTATACTGGTCCAGTCAGTTTCTATAGGCTGCTGTATTATACTGGTCCAGTCAGTTTCTGTAGGCTGCTGTATTATACTGGTCCAGTCAGTTTCTGTAGGCTGCTGTATTATACTGGTCCAGTCAGTTTCTATAGGCTGCTGTATTATACTGGTCCAGTCAGTTTCTATAGGCTGCTGTATTATACTGGTCCAGTCAGTTTCTGTAGGCTGCTGTATTATACTGGTCCAGTCAGTTTCTGTGGGCTGCTGTATTATACTGGTCCAGTCAATTTCTGTAGTCTGCTGTATTATACTGGTCCAGTCAGTTTCTGTAGGCTGCTGTATTATACTGGTCCAGTCAGTTTCTGTAGGCTGCTGTATTATACTGGTCCAGTCAGTTTCTGTAGGCTGCTGTATTATACTGGTCCAGTCAGTTTCTGTAGGCTGCTGTATTATACTGGTCCAGTCAGTTTCTGTGGGCTGCTGTATTATACTGGTCCAGTCAGTTTCTGTAGGCTGCTGTATTATACTGGTCCAGTCAGTTTCTGTGGGCTGCTGTATTATACTGGTCCAGTCAATTTCTGTAGTCTGCTGTATTATACTGGTCCAGTCAGTTTCTGTGGGCTGCTGTATTATACTGGTCCAGTCAGTTTCTGTAGGCTGCTGTATTATACTGGTCCAGTCAGTTTCTGTAGGCTGCTGTATTATACTGGTCCAGTCAGTTTCTATAGGCTGCTGTATTATACTGGTCCAGTCAGTTGGGACAAAACATGTGAATGAGTTCCAAGAGGCTTAGTGCAGTGCGATGGAAATTGCAGGTCTTCGCCCTGGTAGGGCCCCAGGGCGGTACTGGGCAAGGAGCGTCTTGGCGAAAGGCCTGTTAGTAAACAGTTTATTGTAATGTGTAAGTTGTTGGTTTCTGGTTAGTTACTGACAGCCTATAGTATATACTTTATATACGTATACTTTATTTAAAATTTTAGGCTTCACGGAAATGTAGTGTTACCGTTGTCGTTGCTAGGAGCGGTATTCGAGGCTATAATCCACTTCGTGGATTTAGTTTAATCTACAGGCTTTGAAAAAAAAAAAATTAACTTTAGTTATAACATAGTAATCAAAAGTGTAGCTTGTGATATGTAGTGTACTTAGCTGTTGGTAGTTTGGGTTCGTGGCTTCATCGTTGTTGATGTTATCCAATATGGCGGTTTCAGCGGGAAATCAACTGAACGTTTTAAAGTTTCGTTTTAGTGATTTTAGTATTTGTCATATATATTACATCTGCAATTTAGGTTCGGTGGCACTATAGCAATTGACGTGGAATTCTCTACACTCCTACAACGAGTTTAAGTATGACTTTTAAATAAAATTTTGTGAGCCATTGTCAAGCAGATGTTTATACGTTCACGCATGCGCAACCGAATATGTTAATGTTACCTTAATTGATGTTGTTGTTTCAGACTCGTTGCTGCATCAGACACTTCAAGGTCACTCGGGTCAAGTGAACTGTCTCCTCTACCCACACAGCGAGAATGCACGCTATAACCAGAGGCACCTTGTGTCAGGAAGCATTGACTTCACTGTGTGTTTATGGGATATCACGAGCGGAGAACGACTCCACGTCTTCTCTGTACAGGGAGGCGAGATCACACAACTCACAGTGCCTCCTAGTGACTGCAATGTGAGTTATGCCACTTGCCAGAGATTGCCTATACAACCACAAGAATTAGACAATTTTTGTTATTCCACCCATGGTTAAAACGAGGTCTATATATAGTCCACTACCCACTATCAGCCACGGTTGTAATTGAATTTAGCTGAATTGGTTGGTAAACCATCTGGTGCCCTCTATTATTGCCAGTAGAGCATATTTGTAATTTTAATGTTTTCTTTACAATCTGAACATTTCGCAGGTGCATCATTCCATTGTAGACACTTGCAGGCTGGTTAAATCCAATTTGGCGGGCAATATAACTTCAACACGTTTAGTTCAGTATTAAGAACATTACATTAAACTATGAGGAACAGACAGTGTCGCTTTAACCTGTCGTCTATTTTCCCACCCTTGTGTATGCCTACTAATACATTGGTCATTTAAATCTTATGGCCAATGTTACATTCCCTTAAAGTTATACTGACCGGAGAACCAGTCAGAAATTTTAAATCCAATTTGTAATTTTTGTATGGTTTTTACTGAATATAAAAAATAAATATACAGACTTGACATTTCAGCACATCTCGTCAATTGCAATGACTGGAATAGTAATAAAGTTGTTAATAAGTGTGGTATCTAATTAATGTAATTGAGTTTGGATCTCTTGTTAGGCCGTGAACAATGCTTCGAACTATCAATGCATTGCAATAGTCAATATGACAGTAGTTTACTATTGACAGTAAACTTAACTATCAATACTTATCGCCTGTAATACAATGAACTATTGGTAATGATAGTTGGGAAAACAAATCAGTCGGGCTACTTTTGCCACAAAGTACCAATGTTGACAAACATTTCTTTTTCAATTTCATTTTGTAATTTTACTTATATAGCGAATTGATGTCAACAATCATAGACCATAGCAGCATCATTCATGGGTTCACCACTTTCAGTAAACTTCCTCAGGCCTACACCAAAGGGAGATATGGTATCACCCATAGATTGTAGTCTGGCACTACCTTTGTCGGGATTTGACATTCTATGATACTATTTTGATAGTATCGCAATACTGTTGTGATAGTATCACAATACTATAACAATAATTATGACACTATCACAGTTGTATTGCTATAATAATACCGATATCGTAATATCATCGCAATACTAAAACTATCCACAATAGTCACAAACAATTTTCCTTTACATACACATTGAAATTCCAGTAATAAAACTTCCATTGCAATGAATTTGTTGTGTTTTAGTCGCGGATTCTGTCGTGTGTGTGTTCCGTTGCTACGGACCACTCCGTAGCTCTCCTTAGTCTGAAGGAGAAGAAGTGTATTCTGCACGCATCACGCCACCTCTTTCCCGTCCAGACTGTCAAGTGGCGCCCCCTGGATGACTTCCTTGTCATTCACTGCACCGACGGCACGGTCTATGTGTGGCAGATGGAGACAGGTTGGTCAACGTAAAGGCGGCTCGTCGGTCGACTTAAGCCAGGATTATATATGTACAGACTATCCGATTCCTGTGCGGATACGATACGAATCGCTACATGGAGCAATTAAATTTTCCACATCCATGTGATAAACACATTCTGTCTACGCACGTATCAAATTCTTTCAGTTAATTTCCACTGGGCCCTGTAGTTATTGTTTTGTTGCCTGCCGCATCTGCATGCCGTTTCAGTACATATGAAATCCTAGCTTTAGGATGACTGGATGAACTTATGGTGGCATATTGGTGTAATTAGGATGGCTGGCAGGGGTTTAGGATGGCTGTAGGGGGTGTAGGATGACTGTAGGGGGTGTAGGATGGCTGGCGGGGGTTTAGGATGGCTGTAGGGGGGTGTAGAATGGCTGTAGGGGGTGTAGGATGACTGTAGGGGGTGTAAGATGGCTGGAGGGGGTGTAGGATGGCTACCGGGGGCTTAGGATGGCTGTAGGGGTGTAGGATGGCTACCGGGGGCTTAGGATGGCTGTAGGGGTGTAGGATGGCTGGAGGGGGTTTAGGATGGCTGTAGGGGTGTAGGATGGCTGGAGGGGGTTTAGGATGGCTGGAGAGGGTTTAGCATGACTGTAGGGGTTTATGATGGTTGTAGGGGGTTTATGATGGCTGGGGTGGTTAAGATGGCTGTAGTGTTTTAGGATGGTTGTAGGATGGCTGGAGGGGTGTAGGATGGCTGGTGGGGATTTAGGATGGCTGGAGGGGTTCAGGATGGCTGGAGAGTTTTAGGGTTGCTGGAGGGGGTTTAGGATGATGGGGGTGGTTAGGATGGCTGGATGGGGTTTAGGATGACAGGGTGGCTAGGATAGCTGGAGGGGGTTTGGGATGGCTGGAGGGGGTTAGGATGGCTAGAGGGGGTTTAGGATGGCTGGGGGGTTTAGGATGGCTGAAGAGGTTTAGGATGGCTGGAGGGTTTTAGGATGGCTGGAGGGGGTTTAGGGTGGAATGGCTGGAGGGTTTATGATGGCTGAAGGGGGCTTGGATGGCTGTAGAGGGTTTAGGATGGCTGGAGGGGTTTATGGTTTGGCTAGATGGATTTTAGGAGGTTAAGGTAGATGGGGGGCTCAGGATGGCTGGAGGGGGGTTATAATGGCTGGGGGTTTAGGATGGCTGTAGGTGGTGTAGGATGGCCCCCATTTAAATACTCCACCACAACACCTCCATGTTAACCATGCATCTATGTCTATCCATCCCCAGGTCACCTGGACCGCGTAGCTCATGGCGTGATCGCGGACGAGATCCTGGAGGCCTGCGATGACGTCCACATGGACGAGGACGATCACATGACCAACCCGACCATCAGCATCGCGCAGGCGCTACGGCGACGCAATCTCGCAACCTTCCGCAACCTCGCGCAGCAGCACCTCAAGAAGACATCAGACTCAGAGGGAGGGGGGCACGGCAAGAGTTGCGCCCCACACCCCAGTCTTGTCCACCACCCCCAGGCCCTGCCCATGACCATCCAGGGGCTGCAGACGAACCTGAAGGACCCACACTCGCATATCGTCTACTTCGACATAGAGACGCTCATTGGTGGGTTATTGTTACAGTTGCTAATGAAGGTGGTCAAGTGGTCAGAGTGCTGGACTGTTGATTGGAGGAACTGGGGTTCAAACCCTGGTGCCGCCGGGCAGTGGTTCGGTACCGGTATCTATCACCATGTCAAAACTTAGGCAGTTTTGTTCACCCTACGTTGTCTATGTCTTTTGGAAGAGACACTAAAAGCTGTTGGTCCACTCCCTTCTATTTTGTGTCTGCGCCAGGGGAAGCAAAAAATAAACCATGCTGGGATCTCATTCTCTAGACTCCCAATACCAACAGGGACCTTCAAAATGCTGAAGTTGGTTGGTCAGTTGGAAGAAGACTAGCAAAAATGCCCATCCTCTGAATGGTGCTACAAATGCACAGATACAGAAGATGGTTTCCCAGAGTATTTGTAAATGTTGCTTGTGTTATGGTGTGTTTAATTTGAATAGTTTTTCACTTTAACGCATGTTACATAAAATACCCCTCACTGATTGGCACTCCTCAGAACAGTCGCAGACAGTCTGTGTAATGTTATTAACAATTGATTCACATCTGTCTACAGTATGGTACAAACCCATAAAGATGGTAATTAAGAATCCTTAACCAATGGAGATAGACGTTATCTCCTTTCTTCTGAAAGGTCATAGATTAATCACTGAGAGTTTGGCACACAACATGCAAACTGTTTAGGAAGGAAATGTTAAGTATGCTAGGTCAATTCTAGTTAGACTGTTGAATGTGTAATGTCATTATGTGTGAACAGTTGTTGCCTGAATTTTATACCAGAATTGATTACTAAAAGTATTTTTTTGTGGAAAGAGTAACATCTAACAGGATATATTTTTTATTTTTAGATAAAAAGATCAGTAGGCCATAGTTATTGTTGAATGTATAACTTTGTTTTGTATCTAGGACAAAATGTTGTTTCATGTTTCTTGAAATTTATACCAGAACTTATATTGGTATTTATTATTTTGTTTTGTAAATAACAATGCCTCACACAATATTTGTATAGTATTGAATTGTAATTCTTTGTAATTCTATTACTATTCCAGTTCTTAGCTTAATGGTGGAGGTACAGTTGAGGCACCTTAGAATTCACACATGGCAAGCCTGACAAATATTGTTCATGTACTAAATTTTTGGTAAAACCTTTAGTCACATTATAAAAAAAATAAAAAATAAAACAACAGGAAGGTTACTATCATGTTATTTATGAAAATGTCTTTACCAATCCTAAAACTATGCAGCCAAAGTTTACACCTGATAAACTCTCAGAGAAATCTGTAATTTCTTTATTTTTAGTTTAGTAAAATGTAAATACTCCTGAACAGAGTCTTACTATGGCTGTCAGTATGTAAATAAAGTGTGTTATTATGATGTGTTTGCAGTGCAACTGTTGAGTGAGGAGTACTCCCTCATGTCCCCCAGCACCCTCGAGAACCTGGGCTTCTTTGTGCGGGAGGGGGAGAATGGGCAGGAGGGACTGAGTGAAACACAGAAGAAGATGTCAGGTACTCGCAGGCAACAGTTCGTGATCACATGAAAATCTGAATGTGTTTGACCAGTTGGGGTCATATTCAGTGTTCGGATTAAAAATGGTGTCGTGGAACACCATGGTCTGAAATAATTGGGTCCCTACCAAGTTTCCAGCCTAGCCGTCAAATGGCATTGAAAACTTAGAATACAGTCTCACCTCAAAAATATAGTATTGCTATAAAATGTTCTTAAATTACTCTCCTCTTTGTCCCTGAAGTAATCTGATAATACGTAAGACAGGTACATGCAGTACATGCAGTACATGCAGTACATGCAGTACATGCAGTACATGCAGTACATGCAGTACATGCAGTACATGCAGTACATGCAGTACATGCAGGCATCAACTCATGATAACATGAACACCTGAATGTAATCATGTGTTTTCCCTGTAAGTGTCATGTCTGACCTGTCACAGCAAAGTGGGTATTAAGCTGCACAATTGTGAAGTGGAGTTTTATATAATTTCAGATTCCACAGATCAGGAGCTTTAAAATGATGCATCATTTGTTGGAATATCTTCAGTAGTTTTTGATTTATTGCTGAAATTGAAGCAAACATTAATAAAGCCGGGCCGAGGCTGGCCTTGATCCTGGTCCTCAGTTTTGTTTTCCTCTTTCTGTCACTGATCCTGTTTCGTTGCCATCTCTACTCCCCCATCTCTGTCTTGTTCTCCACTCCTCTTCCAATCCTGCCAAATCTCCTCACAGTCCTCCCAAATCAGTCGCAGTCTTTTTCTCCTACTCTCCATTCTGAAGACATCTGCTCTCTTTATTAGCCAGTCCCCTTCCATTTGTTCAAATCAGTCATGGTCTTCCTATACACCGAGCGCATTCATTCCCTTTCTTAGCCATTTCCCTTCCATTCGTTCAACGTGTCTAGCCCACTCTCATCATATCACCACCACCAGCTTCCTCTTGAAAATCTCTTTCACACCAACCTCCTCCTATTCTCCGTTTATCAACTCTGCACCCCCACAATTCATCTCACCCTGTTATTTTTGCAGACTTGATCTTCCACGTGGTTTTCCATCACTGCCATCATATACGTGTCTCTGCTATGGTAGATATAGTTTACAAAATGTCCCATTTATTACACAGTTCTGCTCTGTTAATGCACTCATTTCAATAACTATCACAATGTGATTGTTGCAGAATTCTTTGCCAAGGTGAAGGACCATGCAGAGAATATCGGGCAGAAGATCCAGGAAAAAGCTGAAGAAGCAGGGTTGCACCCCCTGACCCCTCCGACCCCCCGTCGTTCCCCTCAATCCGACTCGAAATCGGGGAAAACCCCACCCCCTCGACCGAAACCCCCGCGGCCAAAGAATCTCGACATAAATCACCAGACATACACCCGTGCCAGTCATGTCATGGACATTGCCCAGTTGTTCATGTCATGCATACATGCCTGGGGGCTAGACCCCGACCTTGATAAACTAGGCACAAGCAAGTTGGGCTTGCTTCGCCCAAAGCGCCCGATATCATTCGGGCTGTTGTCCCGTGGGGGGCACATGTCACTGTTGCTGCCAGGGTGGTATAAGCAAATCGTGGCTGTTAACGGAAATGACCAACAAGTGGCAGTTATGTCGGCGGTGAGTGGCCATTGGCAGATTTCGACTGCGATTACGACGCAGCATCTGTTGTCAGTGATCTCGGTGGCCAACACGCTGATGAGTATGACGAACGCCTCATTCAAATGTGCATGGACAGGGACGTCTCCAAGGTATGGATGTTCATAGGAAGTCACTGTGGGGTAATTTGCAATGTCTTTCATTGATCTGCTCGAGGTTAGTTCACTGTAAGTTGAGTTCCAAACAGTGATTTTTAGAGCTTTGGTAATAATACATAAATTATGTGTAAATTGTATATAGTCTAGAATAATTATTATATCGGCATGTCATACATATGATATCGGAGATTTATATGTTTCAAGACAGAAATGTAATCAATACGACATGTAAACACGGTGCATGCCTAACACGGTGCATGCCTATCTACCCTGGTGTTGGATTTTCCTTGGTGTTTTTGCTGTGTCAAATGCAGAAGTAGGGGAGAAACAGTTTCCTGTTGGCATTAATGGCAACAATAAGGAATACATCACTAACTGCTCTCATGTGATTGAATGACACGTGAGCATTTAAAGTGGTTACGTGTGTGTCAATATATAATTAGTTTCATTAGTATTAATAAGTGAGAGTATATAATTTTATGAACGTTCACAGCATCCTCATATGCCAGGGGGTGCTGCAGATTACATCGGTTTCAATACCCCTTGGCAGAACGCCTTGCAAAATGCTGAACTTAAGCCGAGCCAATAATATCATCGCCTACCATGATTTTGGCTGTTTTCGTTTCAGCCAACCATGGCTCATGTTACATATGACCGTATGACTCCTAAGGAGTGTTGGCCAGTACTCAACCACCAAGACATGTTTTGTTTGGGAAGGTGATGTAATTATTTGAACAGTACCACAGTACCAGTCGCTCATGACAATGGTCAGGATTTTCTGTAACTGCTCTCTTTGAAGTGGGGCGTTGACACATCATGCCATTTTCATTGTTCCCACAGCAGGACTGGCAGAGACAGACACTTGTAGGACAATGTACATCTATTCATCTAATTCACTGAACTTAGCAACTACCACCCTGGGCTTGTGAGGATGGTTCACAGCATCTTGCATGCTTCAAAAATTTTGATTATGCTGCATAATGTTCCATCGTGTTCAGCCAGGACCAGTATGCCGAGGGTGATGCAGGGGGCGTCACTGATACTGTGCGACAGGCGCAGACGAAGCAGGGCTGGAGTCTGCTGGCAGCGCTTCACTGCGTACTACTTCCTGATCTCATCGGTAGAGGTCACTACCGTCCACCGCAGCTCGAGATTCTTGCTCGTCGTTGGCAGGATCGATGTTTGGAGGTGGGAACAAATTAGCGATTCTTAGTTTAGGCATTGTATTTTTCCCCAGCCAGTTTTGCACATTTTTGCAGTAATTCAACCATAGCATGTATTGTGGTAGTTAGTATCATAACTAATACAAACATAATACAGATACTTTACTGCCATGATCGACATATAATACATGTCAATTAGGAATATGACTTGGTGTTAAAACATACAGTCACATCAATCATACCACGTACATCCAATAAAAATTAATAAATACAAATTTGTCTAAAATAGTCTAAAAATATCATTAAAAATTGATAGGTTAAGCTAAAACTAACACATAAAAGAAGTATAAGACACATCTGGCAAAATTAATATTCCATTGTCTCTGTCACTGAAGTCTAAATGAATCCCCGGTAAAGCAGCCATGGCACAGGGGAAGAAACTGTCTTGGAAGAGATTTGTCTTGGCACGGATATTTTTGAATCGCCTGCCTGAAGAGAGTAGTTTGAAGAGATGGTGGGTGGGGTTTCTCTTCCTGGTTCTTTCTCTGTATATAGCTGATAGAGGGGTGAGTTCAGGAAGTAGTCTTTGTGGGCGTTCACGACAGCATCTGTGTTTTTCTTCCATCCCAGGTCACTAGTGATGATGGTGCCCAGAAATTTGAAGCAGTCCACTCTTTCAATGGCTACGCCATTGATAATAATGGGAGCAACTGGGGCGTTCTTCTTTCTAAAATCAACGATCTTCTCCCTTGTTTTGGACTTGTTTATTTGAAGATTGTTTTTGTCAAACCACGGCACCAGCCTGTCCACTTCATGGTGGTAATCAGACTCATCTGAGTTCCTCACCAACCCTTCCAAGATAGTATCATCTGCAAACTTCACCAGCTGTACAGCGGAATGTTGGGACACTCAGTCATTCGTGAAGAGCAAGTACAGGGGCGGGGAGAGGACACAACCCTGGGGAGTTGCGGTGTTCAAGACGATAGTGTTGGAAACCATGTCATTCATTTTGATGACTTGAATTAGTCAAGTCAATCATAATCTTATGAATTTCATTTATTATTAATTTATTTTACATTAGCCGAGTTGCCCAGCATTGCCTGGGAAAAAAGGCAATCATGTATGTGACCCTATGAGATCCCCACTGCCCCAGATTAAATCACTCCAAAATTTCAGCCCCATACATGCAAAATTAAAATTAAAATTGTGACCCCCAAGATCCCTACCCCCCAAAAGTGTAAATCTACGAACCACCACAATGGGCCTGCTAGATCATGTACAAAATGTCAGCCGCATACATGCAAAACTAACAGAGTTATAGGTCCACTAACAAACAAACAGATAAACAGACAGACAGAGAACCATTCTGTTTTATAACACAACTTTTTTGAGTCTCTAAAAAGAGTTCTTTCTTTAAAGTTTCTTAATGAAAATAATTAATGAACGTAGATTGTTCAAATCTGTGAAATAATAGTTGCGCTGACCAGGGCGTTTGTAGGGTTAGTACATTTCAGACTGTCACATTTTCAAGTACAATAGCTATTGCATTAAAGTCGGACAACACTGGCCCAATAGTTATCCAATATTGCATCATTCTTAACCTATGTTGGTGTTTTGTTAAAACCCCCTTTGCATTTAACATGTCATAACACTGTTACATACCTACACAAGACTTTCAATCTGACAAATGATCAACATTTCCAGGTACTTTTTCAAGGAGGGAGGAGGGTGTGAGAATTAATACACTCTGTATGAATACGTCAGTGTTGACAATTGCGAACGACTCCGTAAGTTAATAAAATAATTATTAGAATTCCCTGTCAGTGTTCTATAATCCAGTACTTCCAAGCAGTCATTGTGTCTTTATTATCCACAGATTCGGGAAGCTGCCCAAGCACTGCTCTTGGCAGAACTGCAGCGAATTGGACCCGAAGGTCGCAAGCATGTCGTTGACTCATGGGCGCCCTATCTACCGACCTACGTTGACCCGGCAGTGAGTCTGATAGGGGACAATCAACCCCCAAAACCTACCCCGGCCACCACATTACCCCCGGAGCTCTATGACGACAACAAAGATGAGGACGAGGATGTGATGCTGGGCGGAAGTGAGTGATAATAGGGGATGATGCAAGCCGGAAGTGGGTGATAATAGGGGTTGTTGGGCACAATTGAAATAGCTGTACATACATCTACATCAATCATTCGTAAAGTTCTTTTGTCAGGATATTTGTGCCCGTGAAAGTTTGAAATCACAGCTCTGTGAGTCCTCTACAGATAACACATTTACCCCCTGCATGGAATGTAGTGTTTCTTCCGAAAGACACAGACAATGTAGAGTGACTGAAAAAAGTTTTGAAATGGCAGTCAGTAGTTATCAAGCAGGAAAGAAGAAGATACTATATAAGATGATGTTAGAATAAAATAGATCAAAAATCACAAATTTGATACTTATTGATATGATATATACTGTAAATATGTTTTAAGTCATACTTTATCAGGGGGTGGGCCAGAGGAATTGGAGTCGGCTCAGTTTTCAGTGTTAACAATTTGGGGGTGAGTCAAGTTTCAGATATACAAAATGGGGGTCAGATTTCAGTGCACCCGCTTGGAGTGTGGGCCATATTTCAATGCACATAATTTTGGGGTAGGTTGGATTTCAAATCGGGGTATGTACCTTCAGTCCTCATACCGTTCCCCTAACCCCTTAATAAATAATTACTACTCCCTTAGCATGTGACCACTGCCTCCATTACAGGCGAGTCCCCGATGAACCACGCATCACTGAGCTTTGAGAACCGGCGTAGACAGGCCACGGCCATTGTGATGATGGGCGTACTAGGAGCGGAGTTTGGTGCCGAGATTGAGCCAAGCCGAGGCAAAGTGACGGACGAACGGCGCAAGAAAAGTGTCGTTGAGGGATTTGGCCTAACAAACTACTCCCATGCCAGGCACACAAGTGAGTTTTCTTGTCGCAGATAAACACTGTTGCAGTATAGTTGGCACCTTTATATACTACCATGCATGTATTTTAACTGCACAATGTGTACACACGCAGTAATTGTTGTTGTTTTAGTATCAGTTTTATCGGGTTGTGTGGTTTAGTGCAAATATCTTAATTTATAACAATCACTATTAATTGTGAAACAATAAATACACATTTTAGTCTTAACCGAATCTTTTACTTATTTTCCTGTTATTTAGTACAAGTCCTCATTATTTACTTTTAATTTAGGTAAGACTCTTTAATGTTTCCAGTTATGTATCAAAATGGTAATGGTGTGTTCTTGTTTTGTGTATCGCATATTCTTATTACATTGCACAGTATCTGGTCAGACCAAGAGCACTTAACCCTTTTTACCCCATGCAGACTTGTTCCTGCCAATAAATACCCTCTCAACATCTTGCCACTTCTTACAGTCACCAGGTAACTTACGTGTGCTATGTCCTGCATGGTTTCTGTACGATATACAAATTATCATAATAACTGCGAGACTCGGAAGCAGATAATATTATTATGTTATTCCATCGAAGTTCCGGTGCACAGCCCCACTACACGCATGTGTAGTGATATAGAGGTGTCATTTCACACCCCTACATGAACTTCTAGGGTGTGGAACGTTACATCGAATTAACCAGGATCAGGTCCAGTCACAATCTCTTTGACACATCCATCAGATATTTTACAAAACATGTTTGTTCACAGATTTCCCAAATTCTTGATTAATATAGCAGACTGGACCATATCATCAGGCTTTAGCATTGCACTTTGATGCAAGTTGTATTTGAAAACCGTAGTAAACAAAACAGATCACCACATTCAGCCGTTGTTTCCTGCAGGCAAAGCCCTCAGCTTCCTCCTGCTACAACCCCCCACGGAGCGCCTCCAGGCAAACACGCCCATCCGTCGGGCTGCGGTCGACCTGATTGGTCGAGGCTTCACAGTGTGGGAGCCCTACCTCGACGTATCCGCCGTACTTCTCGGCATGCTCGAACTGTGTGTCGACGGTGACAAGCTCGTGCCAAGGTAAATCAATTTACATTGTCAACTTCCAAGTATTCTATCTCCTTGTTTCCTGTTACACAGGGGAGAGCTTCCGGTTAAATATTGTTCTACCAATCAGTCTGTTTTTTTCTCACCATTGTTCCCTGTCAGCAGCCCCTCTCTCCATCTTTCATCCTCCCCCGATCTTCACTTCTTCCCATCTCGGCTGTGGTCTTCCCTTTTTCTTGTATCCTTGAAGTTTTTCCACCTTTGCTGTCTTTGCCAGTTTGCCTGCTTCCATCCTTAGCAAGTGGCGTGCTCACCTCATCCAGCTTCTCACCAATCTTCCTGTTAGGCTGCATTTAACTCTTACGAAAACACACAATTTCAGTTATTTCCTTAGTGTTTTTGATATGCTATGCTTTCCTACAGGGCCATTCTCTCACCTGAGAATTGAGAGTTGAACTATTCTTCTTCAGGATGTGTCACTACGGGAACAAGTTTTAAAATATCAAAACACTGTAGGGTTGATGGCTGGTTCCTTTGTTTGTTGCTCCATGGCTAGGTGTAAGCCAAGCCAGTTATTACATATCACTTAGTTGTCACGGTTGTGTCTTGCAGCATGACCAAATACTGTATAATGTAGTATTGATTAAGTGCTCTTGGTCTGACCAGATACTGTGCAATGTAGTATTGATTAAGTGCTCTTGGTCTGACCAGATACTGTGCAATGTAGTATTGATTAAGTGCTCTTGGTCTGACCAGATACTGTGCAATGTAGTATTGATTAAGTGCTCTTGGTCTGACCAGATACTGTGCAATGTAGTATTGATTAAGTGCTCTTGGTCTGACCAGATACTGTGCAATGTAGTATTGATTAAGTGCTCTTGGTCTGACCAGATACTGTGCAATGTAGTATTGATTAAGTGCTCTTGGTCTGACCAGATACTGTGCAATGTAGTATTGATTAAGTGCTCTTGGTCTGATCAGATACTGTGCAATGCAATAAGAATATGCGCTACACAAAACAAGAACACACCATTACCATTTTGATACATAAATGGAAACATTAAAGAGTCTTACCTAAATTAAAAGTAAATAATGAGGTTACTAAATAACAGGAAAATAAGTAAAAGATTCGGTTAAGAATAAAATGTGTATTTATTGTTTCACAATTAGTAGTTATTGTTATAAATTAAGTCTGCATGGGGTAAAGTGTTAAGTGCTTTTGTGCGGTTGTGTCTTGCAGCATGACCTTTGGCCTGCCCCTGTGCCCCACGGCTGACTCGTGTCGGAGCGCCCGTCATGCCCTGTCTCTCATCGCGACTGCCCGGCCCGCCGCGTTCATCATAACCATGGCGAAGGAGGTGGCCCGATACAATGCGGTCATGGGCCAGACTAGCCAGGCCCAGGGCCTACAGTTGGCTAACTCGCCGCTCATCCGGGCCAAGTCGGAGATCCTACGCATCATTGAGATGCTCATTGAGAAGATCCCGGGTGAAATCGTTGATCTGATGGTGGAGGTGTGTGCATGTTGTGTTGGTAGTAAGACATGTGTTAAGGACTCCTCATATAAGGGACATCTGCTTGAAAGGAATCATTTAGAAATCCCCATTTTAGGCCAGCACTGTAGAGCATAACATACTCTAGGTACCTAGGATATATATTGTTTACATATCGTCTGTTCATGACATGTTTGTCCATCCACCCATAACTTGTCTGTCTGTCCATCCATCTGTTTGGCTCTCTGTCCGTCCATAACGTTTATGTTTGTCCATCCATAACATGTCTGTCTGTCCGTCCATAACATGTCTCTGTCTGACCATAGGTAATGGACATCACGATACACTGTATTGATCAGAACGCGGTCAAGACTCGAGGTCTACAGGACGTCTTCCCTGCCCTCTTCAAGTGCGTACCACATCTCCTCGGCTGCCGTCACCTTCCATTGCTTGATGAATTAATTATATATTCTTATAATCAACTATTTTACTAAGTTAACTTATTAATGACCATTGATTGTCATCATCATCTGTTCACTTCCCAACTCATCATCATGAATATTGCTTTAGTAATGTTGATTTATTAAAGACTGCATACTTTTTTGTAAAATTATTGATAAAATTTATATTTGTAATTTGCAAAAAAATCTGAATATCTTGATGTTATAGTGTATAGAGCTGGTCTATTTTTGTCCAGACTTGGTAACAAATATTTAATAGTTTAATAGATGATTTATTTAAAACTAAATAAATTTGTACACTTGAGTTAGCAAGTCATAGTGGATTCTGGTTAAATTTAGGTCACTAACTGAGTCAAAATGAGACCAGCATACAGTGAAATTGAAAAGTTTCATTTTCCTTGTAGGTTTTCGACAGTTAGTTTCTGTAGTGTCACCAAGAGAGCGTGTGTGGGTGCCAAAAATGGTGGCGTGGCGTTCTACGAATTAAAACAAGCTAAGTCTCAGGTATGCCTATTACTGTGGTTCGCTGTTTCATGGTTTGTTCAATACTCTAATTTATTTATTTGTTGTACAATATCATATTGTGATATATTGTTGAAACAATGTAACTTTAAAGAATTAAAATAATCATCTTTAGGAGAGTTTAACTTGAATGGCTTGCCAGATGTTGGTGTTTTTGTTACTGGATGGACAAACAAAGTAATGAATCAATCAATCAAACAAAATCTACTGGTTATGACATTTATTTAAAAAATTAGTTTCGGAGGCGTTATTTGAATATACAAAATATCCAAGCTCAAAAAGTATTGTTTTTACACTGGAGCATCAAGAATATGTAGTAGTAGTAGGAGTAGTAGTAGTAGGAGGAGTAGGAGGAGTAGTAGTAGGAGGAGGAGTAGTAGGAGGAGGAGTAGGAGGAGTAGTAGTAGGAGGAGGAGTAGGAGGAGTAGTAGTAGGAGGAGGAGGAGTAGTAGAAGGAGGAGGAGGAGGAGTAGTAGTAGGAGTAGTAGGAGTAGGAGGAGGAGTAGTAGTAATAGGAGGAGGAGTAGTAGTAGTAGTAGGAGGAGGAGGAGTAGGAGTAGTAGGAAGAGGAGTAGTAGTAGTAGTAGTAGTAGTAGTAGTAGTAGTAGTAGTAGGAAGAGGAGTAGTAGTAGGAGGAGGAGGAGGAGAAGGAGTAGTAGTAGTAGTAGTAGGAGGAGGAGTAGTAGTAGTAGGAGGAGGAGTAGTAGTAGTAGTAGGAAGAGGAGTAGTAGGAGTAGTTTGCATCTTTGACATTTTAGTCTTGTTTCCACCCAGTCCCATAAAATCTGTCCTCCCATCTCAGTCATTATCTTCCTCTTCTGTTTCATCCCTAACTAACCAGTTCAGTTATTCCTGTTTCACACCTGGTCATGAGGGTACATTGTGCACTGAAGCAGAACTAACATAATAAACTACATATTATTATTAATAATAACAATACAGCAGAGAGTCTGAGCCAGGAATCTGGTCACTGGTCATATACGCTGTAGGGAACATTAACAGATTTGTACATTAGTACTTAAATGTTAAGTACAGGAATTTATATTGAGATTAAAGCATTAACATAATATTAACAATAAATAATATAACATGAAAAACTAATTAAAATAACTTAAAATAAATGAGTGCATCCCAAGCAGCAGACAAGCTACAGTGTATAGCTGTGGTTTATAATGAAATTGTTTTGCATTTGACATTGGTATATCTATAGCGATGTTGTTATATCTACAGTGATGTTATTATATCTATGATGATGTTGTTATATCTACAGTGATGTTGTTATATCTATAGTGATGTTGTTATATCTACTATGATGTTATATCTACAGTGATGTTGTTATATCTAATGTGGTGTTGTTATATCTAATGTGATGTTATATCTACTATGATGTTGTTATATCTACAATGATGTTTTTATATCTACAGTGATGTTGTTATGTCTACAGTGATGTTGTTATATCTATGATGATGTTGTTATATCTACAGTGATATTGTTATATCTACAGTGATGTTGTTATATATACTATGATGTTGTTATATCTACTATGATGTTGTTATACCTACAGTGATGTTGTTATATCTACTATGATGTTGTTACATCTACAGTGATGTTGTTATATCTATGATGATGTTGTTATTATATTTATGTTGTTATTGCGGTAGATGCTGCCAGCACACAAGGGCCCTGTCTCTGCCATTGCTTTCTCACCACACGGAAAGTTCCTAGCCTCATTCTCGTTCCACGACAACCGACTCCTTTTCTGGCAGGTGGGTGGTGCCTTCGCTTTCCCTGGTGGTGGCTGCTGGAAGCTGCGTTGTGTTCTTTTTGTTTATTTGCTGCATTCCAGAACATTGTTCCAGGTATTGAATGGCTATGAAAATATTGATAGGAGTATTTGTTCTCACTTAAGAAAGATAGAAGATCAAATGGACATTATGGCGTAATGTTAGGGATGATCTCACAACATTGGTGTCCTGTATCAGACGAAATTACTTTTGTTTGGGGAGGGGTTCAGAGGCAGTTTTGTCTGGCTTTGGACAGCAATATTTGACGCTTCGGGCCGAATTTATCGATAGCATTGTATCAACATTTACAAACTTGGATTTGGAGGAGGGGGGGCTGAAGGCAGCTGAAAGTAATTTTATCGGATATCGATGTTCTGAGATGATCCCTTAGTGAAGGAGCGTGTAGATTAGATATCAGAAAAATCCATTCTCACAGAAAATTTATTTAAGAAATGAGATGCAGATTATATAAATTCTAGCAGCATTAATATGTTTATAAAAAATTTATTTGTCTCGGAATGATGGGTTACACAGATAGCAAGTTGTTTGACCCTTGTTGATTAAGCCAGTGGCATTCTTGTCCACTTGCTCTTTAGGTAAATCTAAAATTCTTGTTTGCATTAAAACACTAACAAAAATGCCCATGTTTTGGATGGCACTCCTTTCACGACGACACAGAAGACCGTTTCCCAGAGTTTTTTGTAAATTATGTTTGTTATGATGTAGTTCACAACGCAAGTTATGTATAATGTCCTCAAACAATTGCATCTCGGAACCATGCATAACATTATTAACAATCGATTTATGTCCGTCTGACATCTGGTATAAACCCTAAAATTGTTACAAAACCCTTAACCAAAGGAGTTTTTTATTAAAACAAAATAAAGGTATTACTTTTCTTCCGAGGTGTTGTAGATTAATGCCTGAAAGTTTAACGTCCGAGGTGAAAGCCATCTAGGAGGAAAATGTTTACATAAATACATTCATACACTAGTTCGATTATACATGTAGTTAGATTTGATCACATTCTCATTACCTCTGTGTTGTAGACGGCATCATCGTCTCTGTTTGGAATCGGGTCGCAACCAACGAAATGTGTGAAGACGTACACAACACCTCCAGTCACCTTTCCCCCCAACACCAGCCCCATCAAGATGGTCAAGTTGGTCTGGGTTGACACCCGCACGGTCGTACTACTGTCTGCTGACGGCTCTGAGTCAAGATACAGAGTCTGATGCTTCCTCTCCATGTACAGAACATTGTGTCTTGTCAACGGTGTAGTTTGTCTCGGAGAGTCTTGTCGGTATTTCCAACATTCAACATCTGATCTGAAAAACTGGTGGTCAGCAGGACCTTCAACTTTTTATAGTTGGTCGTCCACGTGTTAATATAACTTCTAAACAGCATTTCCATTGTCAGCTTTGGAAGAATGAATTTTGATATTTGCCGGAAAAAAGGCGGTCAATCAGGCTGGCATTTCTTTAGTATTGGCAGTCTAACCGAAACGTTTATGATCTGTTCACTGGCAATCATTTTGAACACTTGGTGTATTGCATACAGGAGGATTTCATCTCTTTTTTCATGGTATTTGTCCCAGAACCTGTAAACATGACCTCGTTCCATAACAGTTCGTTGGTTAGACCTATGTATGCATTGAAGTGTTGGCTACCGAATGACCACAAACATATGTGTCACCCACTTTTAAGACCTCTGTGTGCCAGAAAATGTCAACATATGTTTGTGTGGTTTCTGTGATTTCTTGAGATGTCGGCTTGGAGATATTTTCTCTGGGAGTGTTTACGCCATTTCTGTCTCGAGGTTTTCCTGGAATTTGTATTGATGTCTGAAGCATTGTTCCACCTCAGTTTGCACCTGTGTATGCATAATTTTCATATTGATTGGTATTCAGAAAACACACTCGACTGTGCGTGTTAAAAATTTCAACATCGCTTTTTTGTGGTTTGTAATACTTGTTTTTTTATTATTTGTTTACTGATTTTGATGGGAAGAAATTTGCATTTTTTCATGCTACATCTAGTTGCAGAAAATCAAATCTTGTTGTTTGTGGTTTCTTCGAAATAGAATCTTTTTAACAAAAAACAAAAGTAATATGACTTCACCTCAGTTAAAAATGATGCGAGTTTCACTTTGTATCAAAGTTATTTTAACTCAGAAACCCATAAATGTTCCATAAATAAAAAGTTTGCATTTTAAAAATAACTTGTCACTGTAAATGCATTCCACTAAATATTGCTCTGTGATTCTGAACATTTACCAGTAGAAACGACATGCATAAATAATAATGGCATTTTTATTATACTTACACTTCCGAAGAGATTAAGAGAAATATTGATAAAATAATTACAGAATTATTGTGATGTTGTTTCTAGGATGTGATATTTGTGTGATAATTTCTGTTCAAAACAGTTTGTTTTTGTATGAATTTTGCCTGCCAACCGGTTGTTTTTATCAGATTGACCAGTAGATGGTGCTGCCATCAGCACACTTGTAAACTTGAGAAACATTGATGTTCGTCTTGGCTCGTTGTGTCCTTCCATATTCGGTGGTATGATGTGTTTTATCACCACATGGTACTGCCCTCTACCAGTCAATGTTGAACACGTCACGTCCTCTGATAGTTTTTGAAGCTATGACCAAAAATGTAGACACATTTGTATGCCGAGAAATTTTCATTCAGATTTGGAGTGTGACGTGTTCTTTTTTCTGTATATTCTGTGATGTGTTTTTGTGTTGCTGTTGAAGAAGAGAAGTTAATTGTTAACTTTTTTCTCGCGATGTTTCCCCATTCCTGTGTGCTGTTGTTCGCTTCTACACGAGACGATACTGTGTCATTCCTAGCGATGTGATGTTTGTTATTTGTTTTGTTTCCACTGGTTGTGATGTGATATTGTTTTCATTTTATATATGACACACTGTATAAAAGTATCGCTACTGAGTTCCAGAGAATGCATTATTGACAGAAAGTCAGAGTGACATGAACGTGTTCAAACATGTAAGCCGCTAGGGGTCGCCACTGTATCTGGTGTAACTACGGTTAATATATGCGCAAGTTAATAACGTGATATTTATCTGCAAAGGGTGGCACACTTCTTGTTTACTGACAAACCATAAGGACATTATAACAGCCATGTTGTTTCTGTTTTGTACAACAATTTTTCATTGGTGAAGATGATAATTTGTATATTTGATGGAATTATTTATCATTGATGTGCATTGCAGACCTGTTTCAGACAAACACAAAAGGTTGTTCTCTATTAGAACATCAGATTTCTTATGGTTTTGAGTAACGTTGCATGGCGTGGGGGTTTAGTCATGGAAATCATGGAAAAATATAAATTAGCAGTTATAATCACCATATATTGTATAAATTGTGTAAACATGTGAGATAAATATAGTGTATAAGGGAGACTCTAACATCATTTTAACAACTCTAGATCTGATCATGGCAATAGCTGTGGACATAATATTGTAACGAATTGACGATGCTGTGTTCATATTACATATTTGACGCAGTGACCGTAGGAAATGTATTTGTAATCTGCCCCATTACTGTCTGGTTTAAAGTGGGTGGATGCTCAGAATGTTCATGCTGTCATATGATACCTTCTACCCTGCCTAAAGTGGGTAATGTTAAGGGTATTCAATTACGTGCATTCTATGTGTGTTCTAGGCAGTGCCACTGCCATCTGTGTAGCAGTTGGTATCGTGTATAGTTCCTCTATAACATTCCATATTGAGGTAGTCGACAACTATGAAGTGCAACAAATGTATTGTGTTTGTCAGGACAGGATATTCACCTCTGTCAGTGCCTACAAGTCTCTTATGGAAAAGGAATCGACTAGTTCTCTTATGCACAATGGATTATTTACCGACTGCTTAATTTTACCGGTCACCTGTGGTCAGTATTTAACTGCAGGTAACTGGGGGTGGGGGGATTCTTGCCGACCAGTATGTGTGTGTACACAGTAATGACTTCTTGCATCATATTGCATGAAATGACCTGTTAAACTGTTGATTTTCCTGTGCATGTAATTTGCTTGCCTGATGTGTAAATATGCCTTCTCTATTTATGATGGAATCAGATTTGGTTATCTACAGCCAGTTCATTTAGTTTGTCGACAGTGGCTCTTGTTTTGGAGTGTCCGTAATATTAGGGGTTATCTCAAACCATTGATGTCCAACGCCATGCGAAACCGACGGTTATCTGCTCACTGGCCCAAAATCAGCCTGGGTGGTAATTATTAAGAGGAAGTTTGCTAAATTGCTTTACTAGACTGGTAATATTGCGGCTGCTCTAAACATCAAAGAGCTCTGCAGTAAGACCAGATGGCATCCGTTATACTACCTGTTGTTTATAAACTACCGGTAAATGTTTTTTTAACCTTTTGTGGGGTAAAAAAATGCAAACAGAGAACATGTTTCAGGCTTATTATAACACAATTTAGTGTGCAATATAACTGCAACATGTTTAGTTTAGTTGTATATTGGTTAATATGAAAAACCAAGTAATACACTAATCTACCTTTTACCTTGTGAAGTCCTCATTCTTTCTAGTGTAATCATTATCTAATTTCCAAGAGACACTTTAGTGGTATATTTGTCATTAGTTTTGGCAAACAGGCACGTAGTAAAGACTCAGGTACACATTTAATATGGAACAAGTAGGGCCTTCTTCTTTTAGTGACACAACTTTTCAATTCTGCATTTCTGAAGAAAATAATTTTCATTGTGCATTTAACTTCAAGATTGCTCAGCAGTATACGAGAATTACTTTCTTGACCAACTAAGTCCCGGCGTAATGTATATAATAGTCGATTGTTATGGTGCTGTTGTCATAATGTGATAGGTTAAATTTGTCACTTTGCAGTCCATTGTACTAAAATCCAAATTGAATGAATTTCTGCAAACGTAGTAGTGTAACTGCAGTTTCCTAAATGTACATTAACAATTTGTAAAGGGATAATGTTGTATTGTAAATGTGCACTGCTAATTAAATTGTCTATGTATACCGTGTATAAAGAGAAAATAATGATTGCCAGATGGTTTAACGATCGCAGATAACCATGTAGTTAATTCATTATATTACTACTAAAATGATGTCTATAGAATAAAAAAATTTCACACATATTTCATGTCTTGTTTTAAAGCAAATGCCATATTTGTTCTACAAAGCATACAATACTCTTTAAGAAATATTCATGGCACGGAAATATGTAAGATGCTGCATTCCAATAAGCAAACAAAGCAAACAGGAGTTTACACCCATTTTATTGGGTTCCCGAGTATAGCCATCTCGGCAGATGACTGGTGGTTTCTATTTCGTCCACATAATTGCAAGCCAAACGATACAGAACTCTGTAAGGCCTGATAATTGAGGTGGATCTTTCAATATTTTATCCATCACCGAGCTTTAAATCTAATGTGACAATGATAATGATGCGCTCGACAGTCAAGGTTGGCATTTGGGATTGCCGTCAGTGTTGAATGCTGCTAAAAAGGGAGTGTACAATATGCAGGTATGTATGCTTAATACAACTAATATGGTATTTGTTCATCTATTGATGTACAAACTTATGGTTGGTTGTATGACCCACCTAAAGAATTCAAGTCTTGAAACACATCAAAGTTAGGTAATTACATTTCAGATCACATACCATTCAGTCCAAAACACACATCAAACCACCTTTTCAAGAAATAATAATTCCAAAGCATCATTTCAACTGCTAGTTAATTTTGTTTCTAAAAATAATACTTTTACCCCTGCGAATGTATTTTTGGATTTTCCTCCGTTTTGTGAAATGTACGTTACGCTCCAAACTGTTGAGGTTATACAAGATTGGCATCGCTTGCCATGGACAGAGCCCTGAAAAAACTGCCATTCAAAACACAATTCAAATTCCTCCCATTTCATAGACAAACACAGAAACAAAATTGCACCACCAGCTATTTATTCAACAAGATTACATTAGATTACATCCTCACGCTGAGGCTAACAAAATATCTCCACAGGACTGTTCTCAGTATTTACTGCGTTGACTGTGGAGTTATTTTGAGGAAATTTTTGCAGCCATGATATTTGTGCAAATTCAGATATTTATAACCTTAAATTAAATCTATGATTTTTTTTCATGAAGCTATATAACTGCAGAAATAGAAATACTTTTAAACAAACTGACTTTGTGTCGGTCTCTTACTATTTCCTTTGATACAGTACTAAAGTTGATCCATCAGCTACATAATTTTATATATAGCAGACCAGAGTCATTGTAAACTTATACCTGCCAATCCTCCCAGATTTACTGGGAGTGACTCGGCCTTGGTGATTAACTCCTGCCCTCCCAGAAAAGGGCATCCATCAGATTACAGATATGAAGATTATCACTCATTTTTAGTGAGTCGCATGGAGGATACACTTGGATGTTTTAATGAGCTGTCGTAGGGGGGGTTGTATTTGCAGGTTTTCTAAGTAGACAACAGTTTTCCATAAAACGAGGACAAATTCTCCCACATTAAAAACCAAAAGGTTGGCAGGTATATAAACTTTATAAAAAGGTCATTTCAATACATCTTTGCACAACATTCTGTTCCATTATGCAAAATAATACATAATATCAATTATAAATTTTTCAAAAAATACTCCCAGGGAATAGGTCCCAGTATACCTTAGCATGTGTCAGCCATTTATGACTTGAACGATTGTCTATAGCAAAATTGCAACTCAACCAAATTGGCTAAACTTCGGACAGGCACAAATCACTGATGCCTGTCATTTAATTTAGGCATCTCAATGTCTCTACTCAGAAAACCATTTCATTATCGAGATAGGAAAAAGAATGCAGCACCACAGAATTAATGACAATTTAAACATCGTCCATGACAACCTAATCATGCAGTTTCTGGCAGGAACATCAGATTTAAACAGCTCCTAATTATTGGTCTGTTAATTTTGTAGGCACACAATTGATCATACAACTTATGGTGTTTACTGCATTAATCAAAAGTAAAATTAATTTATTCGCAAGTAAAGTTATTTAGTTCATCACATACGCATACATTTAGATCACCTATAACAGTGCATACATCACAGCATAGCTGTGTATACATATCATTTCATGTAGCAGAAAGGTAAAACATCCAATCCTTAGTCGTGTTGCTTCTATTTTGTTTATATAACATATACAATAAAATTCAATATCATAAGCTTGTCTGCATGGTAGCATTTCATAGGCATAGCAGCAATTTGTGATAACGTTTAACCAAATGCTTAGTAAATGATCATATTATTAGCCTATGTCACTATCTGACGTTAGGGTTTAATTCAACCCATCCTTGCACTTTCTAATACACAATATGATGTTTCGCTTGACAAACAGTGACGGTATATTTCATATCAATCATGTCAGAAACCTATCACCAAAACTGGTGCTTACTGGTGAACCAATTTAAACCTCCACAGAAAACAATTCCAATCTTAATGAACTAGAAAAGAACACATCATTAAAACTATCAGTCATATATACATGGTAAAATATTCTTAAAAACTTATCAAGAGAAAAACATTAAACAAAGTTATAACACATCACATGAATTCTCCATAGCCTATAAAGCACAAAATCTCCTAATTAAATCTTGGGATTGGCTACAGTGTGCAATGGATTTCATCAATTAATTGAACCAATACGTACATGCTTCAGATAAATGACACCTAAATATAAATCAACATAAATTAAATTCATTACATTCCACGCACCACAGCCAGATGTCATAACCAGTCTTTCCTGGCAAATGGAGTTGCCATTTATAAATATCTGTCGAGCAAAAACTAGCTTTACACGTACGTTTTTAGGTGTTTTAATCTCTGCAATGAACCGTGCAAAATGAAAATTACCATTTTCTTATGATACAATATACACTCTTCAAGTCTGCCCAGGGTTTTTCATGTAAAGTATTAAGCCCCATTATCATTGCTGCATAAAAAGCAACTTGCAAACAATTTCCTGTTTACTACAAACAGCAGGCAATGATCCTGAAAACTGTTCTGTGAATTTCTGTACACACGCATTTGCAGCAAACGTACATCTGAATACTATTGTTAACTGAAACATGATCAATTGCTATTCGCAATGGCAAACAGCAATCACTTGCATAAAACCTCGGACATCTAATTTCAAGCTAATACAATTGACATAGCATGCTAACTGAACTTGACTTCTGTAATATGTCACACAAAATATAGCAAGCATTGCCACATAAGATAGGGTATGACTGACTGCAGCATTAAACCTCTGACTAGAATCCCAATGTGACTAACTGCCAAAGGTAGCTAGAACTCAAAGCAACACTGCAACGAATGCCGTCCACAATTCACAAGAATCGCATAGGTTCTCCTTCCTTAATTATGCCCGTAATCAATTCCACTGCGATTACATTGAATATGTAATAGTAATTGGGTCCTTATGTGTGTATTCAAACAATGTAATTTATTACATTGGACTACTTTATAATTAACATTATAGCCTGTCCACACCGTGCATAAATTTAACTCAACTATAAAAGGTACCCTTTGATCAAGTCCATGTCTGTTTTAGCAACTCTACAAACTACCAATTATGATGTAGTGGTAATCAAATAATATCTGCAATTATAATCATCATCACTTTTTATATAAGTGTAATCTTTGTAATTGTTATCATAGTCATGATTATGTAATCAAACCCAATCTAGCTCCCATGGACAAAAATAACATCTGTGATAAAAAAGATGCTAACCACACAGAAAGAAATAATTTAAAGAATTGTCATAATTGTAGTTATCGGTTCAGTGCAGTCATGTTTTGCTGTAAGCCATGCTTTGAAGCTGTCAAATTAAATCTAAATTTCATTTCTTTAAAATATTATTCCTCATCCAAATAAAGGATTATACCGATTTCTTCATCCAAATAAGATTAAACCAACTGATGAAACTTCCAATATTCATATTACATCCAGTAAACACACAATTACAAATTACATATTGTTACAATCCAACACGTGCAAGTTAGGTCCTTACAGTATGCTCGTTACAATTAGGAATTCATAGAACCAGTATCTACGAATGTTGGTCTGATTGCAAGTTTGTGGTCATATCAGGTAGTTCTCGCTGACAGTGTGGTTGTATCAGGCAGTGGTTCTATCAGACAGTTCCTGCTAAGGTTTTGGACGTATAAGGCAGTTCTCACTGATGTACGGTCGTATTAGGCAGTTTCTGTTGTAATACAACACAGTCGGGTGATCAATTTCAACGCTTCCCAGCTGTGGAAGCGAAGCCCTGTCACGTCTGTCTTCTTGTTCTTGTCTTTATCTACTGCAAACAAGAAATATCTATATGAGTTATGCACACATGTGCACACATGTATGCAGATAGCCACACATGCACGCACTCACGCGGGCACGCACTCACACGCACATTTTATACTGATGTTGGTCCTCAGATATGCGATATTCAAGGTTTCTATACGAGACCATGGGACCTCTGTGGCCTAGTTCTTTCTTTTACACGTAGCTGTTACAAGGCAGCCATCGAGAAGACTCTGTGACATTGAAATGTCAACTTGACCTACTCTTCAACCAAACACTGATGTATAACTAACAGAAATGCAGTCGGTGGCCGTGGGTATGCAGTCGGTGGCCGTGGGTATGCAGTCGGTGGCCGTGGGTATGCAGTCGGTGGCCGTGGGTATGCTGTCGGTGGCCGTGGGTATGCTGTCGGTGGCCGTGGGTATGCAGTCGGTGGCCGTGGGTATGCAGTCGGTGGCCGTGGGTATGCTGTCGGTGGCCGTGGGTATGCTGTCGGTGGCCGTGGGTATGCAGTCGGTGGCCGTGGGTATGCAGTCGGTGGCCGTGGGTATGCAGTCGTAGCAGCAGTTTTTTTCAGCCCAGCTGTACATCAAATTAAGAGGAGGTTGTCTGTTCCGTTATTATTTGCAGGAAGTTCACTGAATCAGTTCTACTTTGAACGACTGGTAATCTCCAATGCTGCAGATTATAATATTATCTTATCATTTTACGATGTTGTAAATTACATACATTCAGCTGACCTGTAACCGAATAAAGTTAATTTATCTATCAAACAGACACACAATACCACATACACCACCAACCTGTTAGATCTAGCTGGTACTGGTTGGAACCGGTCAGAACTGGTTCCCCATCAAGTGTTGCATCTCGTGCCGCATCAACTTCTCAGACACATCAAATACACGGTCGCAGTACTGACACACCCACACTGTGTCGGCCTTGTCACCAGCATCTCCACCGTTCTCCTTTGCCATGTCATTGACCTTGTCCTGACCTTCAACAACCCCCTCCTTCACCTCCTCACTTTTACGATTCGTCTCCTCGCTTTTCGCCCCGTCATCAGCAGTGGAATTAGAACTCTTTGGTGCGTCATCAACGGTAGCACCATCTACGTTGGTAGTTTGCGATTTCTCCACCAGGTGTTTGCCAATGAGCTTCTCGGGCAGCGGGTTCTCGGTGTCCTGCTGACTGAAGTGTACCTTGATGTGCTGGTTGAGGAGGTTGGTTCGGTCGACGCTGTAGTCGCAGTAAGGACATGTCAGGTCGCTGCGGATCATGTGGAACCTGAGATGGGTCAGCAGGATGTCTCGTCGCACGTTTGTATACGGACACCGGTCACAGCGGTACAACTTCTTCGGCTCCTCGAAGCGACTGCTGTTCTCATACAGATTCAACTCATCGCCGTTCACCGAGTTACTCTCGCTGCCGGCGCTACTTCCCGTGAAGTTTGCCGCCGCGGCGACATCTGCTGGCACCTCGGGGAGCTGCTGGAGATTAAGGATCGACTGAACGCTGAGGAGGTTCGGGTTGGGCATGAGGTGGAGCTTGCGGTGCTCCACCAGCAGCTGGTAGGCAGGGACACTGTAGTCGCAATACTCGCACAGGTACTTCTGTTTGCTGCCGTGGAGCAGCACATGGCGCTCGAACTGCGCCTTCTTCCCGCTAATGTACGGACACTTCTCACAGCTCCACTTCTTCGTGAGGACGCGCTCGAGGATGTGTTCGCCCGTGTTGTCGTCATACTTCACGTAGTAAGCGACGTTCTTCGGTAGATCCTTCACATTCAGCTGCGGCGATTTAACCTCGGTTTTTGATGCGGTCGATGTACTGAAGGTATCATCGTCGTTATTATCATCATTGTCACTGCCGAGTTTCTCTGTGTCGTTGATTTCATCGATACCGGGGCGGTATTGGTGGGAGTGGACTTTGACGTGATGAGTCAGTAATCCTTTATTTGCAACGTGGTAATCACAGTAGGGACATTTGAGTAGCTCCTTCCCTGTGATGCTGCTGATGCCGCGGTATCCGTGCATCTTCTCGTGGAGACGCAGGTTAACGCCTCGCACGTTTGTGTACGGGCAGAAGCGACAACGATGGAGCTTACGATAGGAGCCGCTCAGCATCAGGTGACCACGACGGTTGACGATGTACCCGGGAACCAGCATCGAGTTTGACGATGGCGGTTGCGGCGAATCCAACTGTTGCAGCTTCTCTGGCGTGATCGGTACACGCGTGATTTTCGAAGCGATGATCTTCTGTTTGATGTGAGCGACTTTCACAACGTCCTCGGTTAAGTAATCTGACACCGATATGTCCGATTTGCATGGAGACGCCTCGATACTCGACATCCCATCTCTCGACGGTGCATCCTGCGGTGGCTCCACCTGGCGGAAGTGTACCTTCATGTGTTGGGAAAGCAAACGTCGGTATGTGACCCAGTAGGGGCAATGGTCACACTTGTAGGGCGCCGAAGCACGCGGCCGATGAAACTGTTTGTGGTAGAGCGAATCATTCTTGTTAGTGCTACTGTATGGACATTTATCGCAGTAATACTTCGTGCGCGGCGATTTCGCAGGCGATTTCGCCGGCGAAAACGACGCGACTTTGACGATGGGGCCACCTGTGATAGATGGCATCACTGCTGCATCTTCCTCGTCTCTGATGATGCCCTGTTCGGTGAAATGCAGGCGCATGTGTTGGTGAAGCAGACGCATCGCACACACGTAGTACGGACAATACTTGCACTTAAAGTTGTTGCCTGACTGAGGCTTGTGATAGGAGCTGTGTAGCTTCAGTAAGCCAGTCTTGTTTGTCTTGTACGGACACAGAGTGCAGTGGAGAGGCTTCGGATCGCTCGCCTGCGAGTTGGTGGTGGCGGAACGTCGTTTCACTACTGGCACCGTCAACACTGGTTTTGCAGGCGACGTCACCGACACGTCATTTGGTGATTTAATTGGCGACGATGTATAAATCTCCTGAATCGCGTCTTCAGTGCTGTTGCTATGGTGCTCGGTCTTGCAGTGTTGGACGATCACTGATTTGTACCCGGACGTAACACCGCAGTCGTGACAGCGATACAACTTGCTTGATTGCGGCAACATCGACACGTTGTGTTTGGTTGGTGTTGGTGTTTTCGCGGCGACTTCGTTGTGGACTTTCTCCGGGTGAAGTGCTGTCTCGACTATGATCTCTGTGTAATCCTCGCGCTGATGTTTGTTGCGAATATGTCGGTAGATGGAGTTGCGGTAGTCGGACGTATCGCCGCAGATACGACACGCAAAGGCGGTTCCATAGGAGTGGGTGCGGTAGTGGTGCACGACCACGCCCTTATTCCGGTCGCGGAAATTACACTTACTGCACCGCCAGAGCTTCTGCGATAGCGCTGCGTCATTTGGTGTAATGTCGAGCAGTGTCGACCTGTTGACAGCGGCGGTATCATGGACAGCTTGTGGCGTTACGTCCGACTCAATTTTCGTCGTCATATAAGTCTCGAGCAGTGACGGCGGTATGTCAGGTGGTGCCACCTCATGGACGTTCTGCATGATGACCTGTGCATCGCTGCACTTGTGGACGCGACGGAGATGCCGCAGGATATCACTGCGGTAGTTCGCCTGGTACTCGCAGAGAGTGCAACGGAATCGTTTCAGTTGGCCGGGTGAGTTCGACGTCCCGCTGCGGTTGTAGCTGTGTGACTTGTTGGTCACTTCGCCCACCGTGGCGATGGCTTCCTGCTCGCTGAGGATGATCACATGAGCGCTGGCATGGTTCATGCGAATGTGCTTCTTGATGTCCCACTTCCAGTTCGAGCGTTGGCCGCAGCGTGAGCATTTGAACGGTCGGCATCGCATTGCCGTCAGCTGCTTGAGCATGCTGGATTGACTGCTCCGTGGTGAGATGTTGTTTGCGACCGGCACAACCTTGGGAGCTTCCGCCTTACGTGGCTTTGTATACGGCATCACCTCGTGCAGCGTGGTACGTGCCTCCTCCTCTGACAACACGATAACTGTTGCTCCAGGATGCACAGTCTTAATATGCTTATTCAAATCCCATTTCCAATTCGACCGTCGACCACACATGGAACATTTATACGGCCTGCAACGTACGCCGTATCCTGGTTGCTTTGGCGACTTCATCAGCGGTGTGTCAAAGCTTGCAATAGAGGCGCTGTCATCGCAAGAGCTGTCTGGCTTAGTCGGGGTGCTTCTTGCGGAGGCCAAACTGTGTGTGGCAAAGTACTCCTCCAGAGTAGCCAAAGCCTCTACCTCCGACAGAACTGTCACCTCCATTGAGGCGCCCAGGTGCTCCTTACGGATGTGCTTGCGGACGTCCCATAGCCAGTTGGAGCGCTTGCCGCAGGTCGGACACATAAACCGCTTCAGATTATCGTGGATCTCCATGTGGCACTTCAGTTTGGATGGCGCCTCGCACACGAACGGACACAGCGGACACTTGCAGAACTTCTTGCACAGTACGTCTGTATCCACCGCTTCTTGTGGGCACTCAGCCATGTCAGTTGGAGCCTCGTTCTGGTCAACTGTCATGGTCGTCATCTCGCTGTATTCATCAACTGGCTCAGTCTTCACTAGGACACCTGTTTCGGTCATCTCTGGTAGAACGGTGGACGCAGTTTGACTGTCAGTCTGAGATGAATCTTCATACGTGACAAAGGTCTTAGCGAGTAGATCGAACACATTGCCAATCACTTTCACTTCGGCCGGGTGGTGTTTCTGTAGATGACGCTTCATGTCGCCTTTCCAGTACGTCTTGTAGGTGCAGTGAATACAGCACCATGGCTTTTTACCCGAATGTAGACGCATGTGTCTCTCCACCTCTGCCTTGTACTTGCCCACGTATGGGCAGTGCTTACACTTCAACCCCGGCGACACCGGATGTCTGTTACTCATGTAACTGACCGGCTTACCGAAATTGTCGACTTCGTCCAGCTCCCGCGCCCGTCGCGCTCCACTGCTCGCAAAGTACGCCATTGAATCGGCGTGATGCATCGCGGCCGAGCCCGTCTTGCGGTTGCGCCCGGCCGGAATCTTGTGCGTCTTGCGCAGGTGCATGTTCAGGTCGAAGCGATATTTATATTTCTTGCCGCAATAGCGACACTTGAAGCGTTTCTCAATCGAGTGCACGAGCATGTGGCGATGGAGGTCGCTCGGCCACTTCGCAAAGTACGAGCAGTGCGAGCACTTCAGATTCTCCGGTTGGAATAGAACCCGCCGTCCGTGAGCGACTGATAAATCGAGCGGTTCTTCCTGTTGGATACCATCTGTAGTATCCTCACCAAGGTCATAGGTTGACTCACTGATCGTTTCCACAGGTTCGTCGATCTCGCTCGATTCCTTCACGGATAAATTCAGCGGTTCATCCTGGTCATTTTCGTCAGCGTTGCTTCCATCGCCGCCACTGGCGAGATTGAGGCAAGCGATGTCACTTGGTTCAACATCGTGTATCTCTTTCAAGTGATCATGTAAATCGGTAATGTTCTTGTAACGCAGCGGACAGATTGGGCATTCGTACGACACGACGTCAGAATGCGAAGCCATGTGCATGCGTAGTTTTGCTTCTGAATGTAACACATGGCCACAGATACTACAAGTGATGGAACGTGACTCGTTGGAGGCGACGTCACGATGGCTGGATGTACGCATTATCTTCATCAACCGGCGAGAACCAGTCGTCACCGGTCGTTTCACCGGTTTAACAATGACAGGGCTTGGGTTCTCCTGTTCGCTCTTCTCTGGCGAGGTGTGATACTCGGCCATGTGACGCTGTATTGCAGCCTCCCCGGTTGAAGAGTAACTACACATGGCACATTTAATTGGGCCGCGTATGCGGTGGCGACTCAAGTGACGATCGAAGTTGCGCTTCATCGTGGTGCGGTAGAAACACTCGGTGCACGAGTACACCGTCTTGTTGGTGTGGCGCGTCTTGTGGATGCACCACTCGATCTTACGCGAGCAGACGAACTCGCAATATGGACACTTGAACAGGGTCTTCTTCATGTGGGTGTTACGGATGTGGTTCGCAATCTTCCACTTGTGTGCGTTGACGTATGTACACAGCCGACACTGGAAGAGCGGGGGCGAGTGTACCGTCGTCGTACTCACTATGTAATCATATGCGTTCTCCGTTGGGTCTGGGTTAGGCTCAAGCCGTCCCTCACTCTCCTTATCATCCTCCTCCTCTTCTTCCATCATCTCAATAGTTTCATCATCCACTACCATATCGTCAGCCTCCGTACTGTCATCAACACTCTGGCCATTCTCGTAACCTAAATCACCAACCACCTCAAAGTTCATCTCGCTGTCGAACCCAACCTCCGTCTCCCCGAGGATGTCATTCTCGTTCCGACTGTCAGTGTCGATGATCTCGTCCGGGGAATCAACACCATTCATGATGGAGCTCGCTGACGACCCCTGAGTCTGACTGTCATCCAACTCTATCCCGGCCGGCAGCTGGGACGCGACGAACTTGTGCTTGTGCACGAGCTTGTTGTGGCGGTACAACTTGTTCTTGTACTTGGACGCGTACTCGCATTTATTACAGGGGTAGATGGTGATCAGGTCGCCGTGTTCGTCTCGCTGATGAAAGAGGAAGAGCTTCGCCTGGTTCGTGTGGAAGGTACAGCGGTGGCAGCGGTACGTTCGACAGACGGGAGCCAGCGGGAGCTCACCCAGAGGGAGGGATGATGATGATGACGACGATGGTGATGAGGAGGCGGATGGAAGGGGGAGGGATGGAGTGAGGCGAACCGTGCCCTTACGGAAGGCGAACTTCACCTGCAGTGACATCGAGGCTGTGGTCGAGGTCAGGGGTCATGCGCCCATCTGAAACATGACAACGGTTGCGGTCAGATGATGATGGTTATTATGATGGTGATGATGGTTATTACGATGGTGATGATGGTTATTATACTGGTGATGATGGTTATTATTATGGTGATGATGGTTATTACGATGGTGATGATGGTTATCATGTTGGGGCTTATAATGGTGACGGTGGTTATTATGATGATGGTTATTACGATGGTGATGGTGGTTATTACGATGGTGATGATGGTTATCATGATGGTGATGATGGTGTTTATAAAGGTGACGATTATTATAATGGTGATGATGGTTATTATAATGATGATGATGGTTATTATAATGATGATGATGGTTATTATGATGGTGATGATGGTTATTACGATGGTGATGATGGTTATTATACTGGTGATGATGGTTATTATTATGGTGATGATGGTTATTACGATGGTGATGATGGTTATCTTGATGGGGCTTATAATGGTGACGGTGGTTATTATGATGATGGTTATTACGATGGTGATGGTGATGGTGGTTATTACGATGGTGATGATGGTTATCATGATGGTGATGATGGTGTTTATAAAGGTGACGATTATTATAATGGTGATGATGGTTATTATAATGATGATGATGGTTATTATGATGGTGATGATGGTTACTGTAATGGTAACAATGCAGTAGTAAAAGTGGCAATGATGGTGTCCACAGATTATTACAATGATGTGATGATGGTGGTCATGAAAACATAATAGCAAATGGTTACAATGACGATGATGATGATAAGATGATCACGATGATGACAATCACAACAACACATATCATATTGGTTGTATTTGCAGTGCCTACAAGTGATAATGTTGGTGATGACAGTCACGACAAAGTGTACACACTCTTTGTCAGTGCTACTAATGCTGCGTGGCAGAACATCCATGGTCTATAGATCTGCTATGGTCTACGGACCAACTAAGGTATACTGAAAAACCATGGTTTACTGAACAACTGTGAACTTCTGAACAACCATGGTCTACAGAATTACCATGGTTTACAGAACTACCATGGTCTACAGAACTACCATGGTTTATAGAACTACCATGGTCTACAGAACTACCATGGCTTACAGAACTACCATGGTCTACAGAACTACCATGGTTTACAGAACTACCATGGTCTACAGAACTACCAGGGTTTATAGAACTACCATGGTCTACTGAACAACCATGGTCTACAGAACAAACACGGTCTACAGAACAACCATGGTGTACAGAACAACCATGGTCTACAGAACAACCATGGTCCACAGAACAACCATGGTCTTCAGAACAACCATGGTCCACAGAACAACCATTGCCTACAGAACAACCATGGTCCACAGAACAACCATGGTCTACAGAACTACCATGGTCTACAGAACTACCATGGTCTACAGAACTATGATCTACTCAACTTCACTCTACTGAATAATCATTGTCTACTGAACTAACCAGGTTTACAGAACAACTGGTGAACAACCACGGTCCACAGAACACAAAAGCCATTGTCTCCTTGATAAAGACAGACCAGGCCATTCCACACACACAACTGCACAACCAAGGTCTTCAAGACAACCACAACCTTGACCCAGCCTGGTCTCTCTGCACCACCTAAACCCCTCCTCCCATACACCCACCACACCCTTCCACTCACACCCACAGCCCCTCTGCACACACGCACACACACACTCACATACACACACTACACACCTCCTGCCCCAGGATGACCTACAGACCATACTCAGCCTTGCTGCATTCCAGCTGCTGCTGACAGCTGTACCAGCATTTGGCAATCACTCACCCGGTCACCACTGGGTCCTCAGTCAATGGGCTCTGTCATGCTCCACAGACCCCACCACACAAAGCAGAAACACACATAAAGCTGCAGACACAAAGACAGGCCTGTAAGCTGAACAGGACACAGAGGAGTGTTCTTGTCACACCTGTAGCTGCCACACAACTGGCTGTCTTGTATTCAGCACAGGCTCCATGATACCTGGCCATTGTTCGACAGGCCTCCTTCCGATGTTTGTTTGATTTCTACTCGATGGGAACATAGGTGGTATATATCAAGTGGGATTGGCTTTGTGTGTACAAATAAACAGTTAAAGCTCTGGAGATCTACGGTACAAAGGGTTGTTAACATGTTTTCATTGTTTACAAGAAAAAATAAACAGTTCTGGAGAGCGGTTTTATGAAGAGTTAACATGCTAAATTATTCTTTACAAGAACAATCATCTTTCTGGATATATATTTCAGGAATGGTACATTTACGTGATATTTGTTTACAAATATGTGGTTTATTTACATACTAGAAGTTGGTTGGAAATCTCTGAAATTTACAATAAATAATTATTAGTAACAAGTTGTTCTGACTGAATAAAACCCTAAACACTAAAATGCAAACTTTTAAATACAATATCGAGACTAATGACATGAATTCTTTACAAAATATCTTGTCAGATTTACAAATTGAAGATGTTCTTTGAGTATAAATGCACCCATCTTTTTACCTACACTTCTTTGCACCTGTTTCTCTTTATTTCTATGTAGCTGCTCACTGAAAACTACTAAATACATATTTGCTGTGGACATCTGATATCAGCTGTATGCATCTCTATTTGTGTTATCACGTCAGTAATATTATTTTCAAAACTGAGAATGCAACAGAAGCAAAACTTGAAGATTAGGCAGAGAGCCATAGAAACAGCAATAGCCTGACCGCAGTTGTCACCAGACACCATCAGATGTCATCAAGTGTCACAACATGTCACCAGGCGTCACATGTCACAAGTGGTGTGGTCACAGATGACAGACCATGGTGTGGTCACAAATGACTGACCATGGTGTCGTCAAAGATGATGACCATGTTATCGTCACAGATGACTGACCATGCTATGGTCACAGGCGACTGACCATGGTGTAGTCACAGACCACAGACCATGTAGTCGTCACAGATGGTTGACCATGGTATGTATGATCACATATGGTTAACCATGGTGTCGTCACAGATGACTGACCATGGTGTGGTCACAGATGACTGACCATGGTGTGGTCATACAAGGCAGAGCACCCTTCATGGGAGTTGAATCAGTAGATGGTTGACAGAATATTGTAACAAGTAATATAACTGCTACATATTTTTTACCAAAAATGTTTTTTTAAGAATCAAGCATCAGGAAACAGAAAACATCCACAAAAGTCTGTGGTCAGAAATGTCGATAAAACATCTACTCTCTATGAAAAAAACATGACAGTTTCCTTCTGTCCCTATTTCACAGTTTACTCGTCTAACTTATGTTCTGACTTATCTTTCTCGAAACATGATATATTGGCACTGTACATACAAAGTATTGTCATTCGCAACATAAGGACCAGTATTTACCACCAGTCCATGTCTAAAAAAACAATTGGTTAAAGTGAACATATTTGTTAACTTCACAATATAAATATACCTTCCCAGCAAGGCAAATTCATTCTTTTGTAAAAAAAACTCCCATTCCATCAATTTGCCTCACGTCACAGCAAAGATCAGATGTCATTGTGTAGTTGTGAATAAGGCGTAATGCACGAAGTCATGCAATGATGCCACGGGACAGAATTGACAGCGGTAGGAGGAACAGTGATCTAACACATGTGTTCACTGAACCAACCCCTTATGTGCTATGATTACAGATGAATACAGCTGAACCCAGTTTTACGGTCACTTTGGTAATACTGCGACAATTTAGGTCACCCTAGGACTGTCTCGACTTTGTTCCACATACTAATCAGGTCACTTTTGTCCTGTCCCAAGGGTCACTTTTGACCAGTCCCAAGGGTGACCTTAATAGTGAGGGTGACCTTAATAGGGAGTGTGACCTTAATAGTGAGGGTGACCTTAATGTAGAGGATGATCTTAATAGTGAGGGTGACATTAATAGGGAGTGTGACCTTAATAGTGAGGGTGACCTTAATAGTGAGGTTCCATGTACATACATTCTTAATGTATGACATATTCCACAAGGACTCTGTGAAAACAAATGGTACATCTACATACGAGTCCCCAAACTGCCTGACAAAAACATTACCCTATCTGAGAAGAGACCTACCCGCAGGCAGGAAATAACAGTAGCAGACCTGCCTACCCCAAAAACTTCCTGTCAGTAATCCGTCTTCCCATTTACACTGATTTTCAGGAATATAGGCCTGCTGTCAGTAATAGTTCAGAACCGTGTCAGATATTGTCACGAAAAGAACACCACTGTCAGTAATACTTTAATATTGTGACTATGACGATAGTTGCTCCTAAAACATAATTGTCTCTAACAAACTATGAAGTGTTTTGAAGCGTTCAGTTAACAAGATAAGGTAGATAACCAGCATTGATGGAAATCAAACATGAAGAAGAGTAACTATAATGTAAATGAGTCTATGCACATTGTAATTCTGATTTTATGTAAATTAAAAAAACAGCATGCTGACTACAAAAACATGACATGACGTCTATTTGTGGTGTCATTAAGATTAATATTAGTAGCCGGTATACCTAGGGCCAGGCTATAGACTACACAGTATAGTAGCTTGACTAGATCAAAGACAAACACAAAGTCATGCCGGGGGACAGCAAAACCATTACGTTACGCTAGTCATCGACATCGTCTAGACTACTCAACTCTAGTATATAAGCCTAACCTTGTATTATAGGTTGTAAATGATACACTAAACTCAATAAATACACTAACGTAGTCTTAGTACAGTCAGTTGGCCTAACACTACAAGTACAACACCCACTACTCTGTTACTAGTACTAGTCTAACGACGTAGTCAGTACCTGCAGTTATCCCGGCCACCAGTGACCATGTGAAATAGGAAAATAAATTTTGCGTATCCGGCAGTACGTAAAGCCGACCCCCTTCTTTAAACTTGACAATACGGGCCAAGTCTGCGTGCATGCTGTTATAAACGTTTGCAGCGCACGTTTCTTCTTGGCTGGTAGTGGTGCCGTTTCGATCCCCGCCATCATTTCGTCCCGCGTGAGTCTTGACTTCTTTTTGTTTGAGCGCCATGAGCGCGGAAATGCAAATTTGTCGTAACGCAGTTTCCTATTGGTCAGATTACGACCAGAAGCAGCGAATGAAAAACCATGTCACAACAAGCAGCGTAAATATGCTGCCACCTGTTCAATAAAGTGAAGCTAAATTTGAGGAGCACGGAAGTGATTGACGATCATTGTGACAACGAAAGAATCTGATATATTGTCATCCCTGCCGTAATACTGTAATTTGAGGTGTATTTCCGGAATGATTCCGGACAATCCGGAATGGTAGGCAGGTCTGCAGTAGTGTACATACATTGACATACTGTTACTGTTTGATACAAACCCTCCATGTATGCGACATCTTCCACCAGGAATGTGTGAACACAAATGGCACATCTACCTACCGGTATAAGACCTCTGACCGGTGTGACAAGAACATCACCCTATTTTAGATACCTATAACCACTAGGCAGGAAATAGCAGTATCACCCCAGACACAGCTCTAGACCAATCTATCTATAGCACGCCTGGACTCCCAGCCAAGACTCCTGCAAGACCTTCAACTGCACATGGTGTGGTGCACATACTGATAGGGCAGCCAGCCTCTCGTTAGATAAGTTCACCACTTGATGTATCATCACACTCAACTGAAGACCAGCATAGACACCATCCACAGGCATGCACGCACGCACGCACGCACGCACGCACAGCACCTATGCAAGAATAAAAATCTTAACCATCCACTCGTTTATATTTATGGAATCTTCACATAAAATCTTAACTTGCATTTCTTACCATCAATCCATCAACACGGTTTTGGCATATTGCACACGTACAAATAACACAGTCCGCCTATTTTGCTGATCAGTGATACCGACATCCAGGGAAGGTTTCTTTGACGGTTTTTAATTGATTGAGATGACAGATTGGTGTGCGAACCAGCAGTGATTCAGTGTCTGTGCTTGGCTTGAAACAGACTCTACTGCTGGCTGACTATCACTTTGTTGTCACTACCGATAGATCTTTATTTCATTTCCGTCTTCAGGACTGACAAATAAAGTGCAAGTTTTTTTGAGACAGTATCCCCCCATTCTAGGATTTCTGAACCCTAAAAATAATTCCTGGACAGGGAAAAGGACACATTTGTAGGCTAACAGTAACACACATCTTCTGTGCACAGACTTATATTTTTAGTCACTAGTTTGCTGCATATGCATATATCAGTGATGGAAGGATCCCAATAATACTACTGCCACTGGCACCACGTCATGGAAACCTTCCAGATAACAACTCGGTGTACTTTTTAGCCATAAGATGGCACCACACTGACATCCGTAACCATGTTGACGTCTCTGACAGTGGCTTTCGCAGTTAGCACTGTCCTGTTGGCAAAGCAAAGCAAACGAATCTAAATTATTAGTGCCAATTCAGCAGACAGCAGAGGACATCCTGCAATGTCCAATGACATATCCTGGCTAGCACGATGATTGCTTGTTTAGCACCATTAAAATAATCGAGCTGTCATTTGTCTCGATTTAAAAAAAATCAATCGCACTGGCCACTGCAACTAGCTGTCTGAATTGAGTTGAGCATTTTTGTCGTGTGATGTGTTCTGTCGAACAAGCGCTGGATGGTTTCGTAGATGTGCCGAATCCAGACGTCTTTGCTATGTGTTGTCTGGTGTAGGATCGTTTGTGCATAACGTGTATGCAATTTGTGCATCCACCCACCTAGACAGCAACAAAATATGTCATAAGTAGATGTTTAACCATTTCAGTGCCACATACAGAGCCAATTCCGCCAATCACCTGTTTTGCCAAAAAGTACCACGCAGCCGAATACTCCGATTTCATTTCATTTTTTCAATGTCTACTGGCATTGGCTGGTGTCCATAACACCACTTCAAACTGACCAATAAGATTAATCTTTACAAAAGAGAGGTGTTCCGCTGCTGACTTTACAAATATGGTTAGATTTGTATGAATTTGATAACAAAAATAAACCGAATGTCATAACCAAAAAACTAAATTTTGTATGTTTACCATGCAACCACGTCAAATGACAATCATCTAAGAACATATATTAGTGAAAGTAAGTTATGTTGTGTCATCCAACTGTCATGTTTTTTAAATTAAATATAAAATGATCTGTCCTTTCAGGAAATGCATAGTTTGCTTGGTGATATTTGAACATTAAGCACACAAACATACAGGTTTAGAACGATGTATAAGTCTCAAACAACAACTTGGCACTTCTTGTACGTCAGCACAGTTTTGGCTGGCACTGAAACGGTCAACCATGCATACAGCCGACTTGAGTTCAGATGGAGTCACAGAAGAGAACATCTTCTCCTTATCAAGTACAGGGTGCGTGCAGCCATACAGCACAGCACAGTAGGAGGGGTGTACAGTATGATTCAGCTTTCACAGCGAGTCATACTGTACAACCCACTGCATCTGCTAACATGTGCACCACCATCAGCACATCACATAACAAGGTGTCTGCAATGATTGACCTTTGCCTTCACTGCATCAACTCAGCCCATCCTGTCTTCTAGTGGCAAAGACCAGCTCCTGCGTTGCTCAAAGGCTACAGCTAGTGAACTTATCAAGATGCACACCCAAAGGGGATAGGATAAGGAGCCAAAGAGAGAAGGTCATAGAAGTCAACAAATGAAAATAAGATCACAAACAGCACCGCAGAAACGGATGTGGATCTGAGAAGGATAGCATTTGCATAGCGTGCATTATACAGACGCAATTTACGAAGAACAAAATAACTGTTAAGTTGATTTTGTGCATTTATATCTAAGAGTTTTTTGTATGAAGTAATGACTTTATTCCTGAGTACTGTAGTGTTGCCTGTAGAAGACAGCTGTCATATTCATTTTGTCATGACTCGGTCATACATCCATCAACAGTTGGTGATCGAACACTGCTGCTCTCCGCAGATCAACACAGTCAATCACTCGCCTTTTAACACATGCCACAGACGAACCTGACGGCTTATTTTCCATGGTGCAAAACTGGTATAATGATTACAGTTTGAAGAGAATGACAGTACTAGATAGCCCTGGTGCAAAACTGCTACAATGAACACAATCCACAAACTGAAGGACATGACAATACTACATAGATCTGATGAAGCATGGAACATTCGTGTCAAACTGCTAGAACTGTCACAGCCTGAATATAATGTCAATACCACATTTGAAACCTACACCACTGGTACAAAACTGCTAGTATCATTACAGCCTAAAGACAACAATGATACTAAATAGAAAACACAGCTTGGCCAACAGGAACATGTCCTCTTTGTTCCAACAGAGCTCCTGGTCACCCACCTTGCAGACGACCACGTCAAACATGAGCGGAGTTCCTGCAGACTGCAGGCAGAATGAGACATACCAACAACATGGCCCATCTGCTATTGATTGCCACGGTGGCGTAGATGGCTGGGCATCAGACCTGCTGCTGCACCAGCTGCTTCATAGCACCCTGCAGAAGCACCACGGCGCAAAGATATCACAAATCAATAGAGCCAGCAGGCGTTGTGCTCATGCTGTGGTCTTCAGAGCACAGCATACCTGCACCAGACGAGACAAGGCCGACTGATACCGACTGGGAAAATCAATATGAAAAATCAGCAAATACTGGGCAAATGTGTCACGCAGTAGCCGTGGTCATGTGATCATGCGCACTGTTTCTTGTCACCAGACACTTGCAATGACGTGTCAACATGTCACAGCAGATTGTCTTATGGAACCGTGGCTAACTGGCACATATGGTCCGTGTGTTGTGGTCATCATGTCACAAAGGACCAGATGGTCCATGTATAATGGTTGACATACCAGATGGTCTCGTTAGTGTATCGTGGTCAAGATATGACACTGGACAAGACGGTCCATGTCTCTTTGCTGAAACGCCACACTAGACCTAATGGACCATGTCACATATATAAAATGTCACTGAACCAGAAGGTCTGTCCTATGGCTGAAGTGTCACTCTAGACCAGATGGGCCATGTCTAATGGTCCATGTCATCAGACAACATGGTTTGTGTTATGGTTGAAACATCCTGAACTGAACAGTTTAGAAACAGCTGGCTCACTTCTACAGGACCAAATAGTCCATGTTTCCTGGTCAGGAGGTAACAACATTGCATTGGCCCAGTGGTCAACTTAATCACTTCATCAGTGACCCTTGGCTAGTCCATCACAAATAACCTTGATGATCAGTCACATTTCACAGCACACTGACCAGGCAGTGCATTACACTAGTGAACATGTTACACTGGTGAACACATTACACTGGTGAACATGTTACACTTGTGAACACGTTACAATTGTGAACATGTTCACCAGTGTAACGTGTTCACCGGTGTAACGTGTTCACCAGAGTAATGTTACACTGGCGAACATGTTACAATAGTGAACATGTTACAATGGTAAGTATGTTACAAAGGTTACACTGGTTAACACATTTCACATGTTCACATGTTGCAATGGTTAACATATTACACAAGTTTATGTATTACATAAGTCTAGTTAAACTGGTCAACACATTACACGGTACAACACATCTCATAACCCCTGGTGACATCAAATACTACATTGAACTACACAACACACGCACAGACCATCCAAAGAACCAGACTTAGCCAGGCAGAAAATCAATAGTGTCTTCTACATGAAATGTACCACCTACACCGTTCAAGGATGACAGACTCGACTATCTGCCGTCTACAGCCGACCATTCAAGGCAGTTCCTGAGCTGTGACCACCAGGGCCATCACATGACCATAGTCACTGGCCAGGCTAACCCATTGAGATTGTTTTTTGAGACATTTCCAGGAAGAAAATCCTATTGTATCTAGCTGTCTAACACAATCCCTGGCTGAATTCTCCGTTCCCGACTGATCCCTCCACTGTCTACTTAGTACCACTGATGAATACTGCTGCTGTGTTACACAAGTAAACGAGGTCCAACTCACAAGCATAATTATATTCTGTTTGATTCTCTGATTTCACGACAGTATGAACTGGTTATTATTTGGACAGAACACCACAGATCGCTGTTTCTGTGCAAACTCTCCGAATGTACTCGTGGAGCATGTGGAGAGCTTTGACTAACTGTGTGCCCACTTATGCAGGCATTCAACAATTATTATATGAAACAGAAACTTGGTTGAAATCTCCACGTTTTTGGCTTTGTATCATGGGAAGACGACTGGTAAACAATGTGTAATTAAACAGGTCAGGAAACCGGAATGTCCTTCCATTCAAATAAATATTCCACAACAGCAAAAAAGGTGTGTTCCTAAAACTTCTTACATACAGCACAGTATCCAGTCCTTAAAACTCTTCAATGCGCCATACACTTTACTCCCTGTCACCATAATATACTTCAGTTGTATCTGGTTCCTCCATAGTGTAAATCATGGCTGTATGGATTACATTCTCATGTATCCAACATGTTTATAAATGTAACATATAGTCTGGTTTAAATCTGCCATATATACAGGTTATTAGGTGTCTTATCTCCGATGTCTTTTCACTTGCAATTAATTATTTGCCTGCACCTCTCAAAGGGAACTTAGTCCACACCACTCAACTGCAGTTTTCGGTGAAGAGGCAAACAGAAAACGCCCGTAGCGAAGTGATGATACACTAACTTTGTGACAGTCTGGCAGCATCTCTTCCTAAGTCTGCCAAGTTCTGCTTGCAATGTTCTGTGTTCAGTCACTTCCCTAGACCACTGGCTTTGATCCAGCAACTGATGACGCATTTCAAAAACATAATTATCTGGAGTTATGGAGTGTGTTCGTTAGTGTTCGCTGTTGGTAGTGAGCCACTCTGAAGAGGGCGCCATTGTATCGTTTCATGGAAGTGTTCGTCAATTGGCGACAGCAGAAATTAAATGGAAACGGGTTTAAGATGAAAAGTATGTCACGGTAATAACTGATGTGCTTGGTTTTTGGTCCCTGATTGGGTTCACCTACTGGTTGATTGACATGCACTATCACATGGTCTTCCTGCAGTTTGCAGTGACCACTGTGACCAGTTCCCATGACGTTCCACAGCCTTGGTTACTGAAACACATCTCCGTGGCACGGTCCATAGAAACCATCATTAATCCGAGGAAGTAGAATATTAACAAATTATACGACTTTTCATAAGGCGAGGAGTGACATGGGAGCAGATGTGTACAGCAAGCTAGATGAGGGTGGTGGAAAGAAGATGATATACAGAATGGCCCGAGACAGGGATGAAAATAGTAAGGACGTGAAGGGTGGGACGGTGATCAAGGATAGAAATGGAAAGTTAATGACAGAACAAGAAGTTGAAGGTCTGGGAAAACTACTTCAAGGAGCTTCTGAACCAGGAAGGAAATAATGACTTGGAATTACCATCATATGTAGAAGGGAAAGTAGAGTTAGCTGATACTACTGATACAGAGATGCAAACTAGGGGAGAGTGGAATTAGCTGGACAAAGAGGCTGCTGAATACTTGTATGACTATGAGGCAAGGTAAAGTACCAGAAGGGTGGTTGACAGGGCTAACAGTCGCAATATGGACGAGGAAGGGAGGTGTGCAAGATCCAGGAAAATACAGAGGCATCACACTTCTAAGTCACATCATGCAGCTGCTAGAGAGGATCCTGGATGGGAGGATTCGAAAGAGAATAAAACAGGAAATAGGGAAAAACAACAGGGATTCAGAAAGGGCAGAGGGAAGACGGATGCAATGTTTGCATGGAGACAGCTGGTGGAGAAGAGGTTGGAGATGCAAGGGAGAATGGCAGTGGGATTTGTGGACCTGGAGAAGGCCTACAACACAGTCCCAAGAGATATGGTGATGGCAACAGTGAGATGGATGGGAGTGCCAGAAGCAGAAGCCAGGATGGTGGGAGCAATGTATGAAAGAACAACAGGAAGAGTTGTGGCTGGATCTGGGATGTCAGAAGAGTTTCCAGTTAACATTGGATTGAGGCAAGGAAGCCCATTACTATGTCATGGAACTAATTAGCAGGAAGATCAGCATGAAGGACGTTCTCAGAAAGATTATGTATGCAGACGATCTGGCCATAGCAGCAGAAAACAAACAAGAGCTACAAGACATGTTGGAGGAATGGAACAGGTGTTCAAGAAACAGTGATGTGGGTTGGACAACAGAGAGAGAAATTGGACATCAGGTTGGTTGGAAAGGAAATTATGCAAGTGGACGGCTTTGTGTATCTTGGAGAAATGGGCATTCAGATGTGGAGGTGCGATGCCGAATACAAACAGGAGCGAAAGCTTGGAGAAAGGTAGAGGGAGTCATGATGGACAGAAAAATCTCTAAAAAGCTGAAAGGGAAAGTCCTGAGAGTGTGTGTTACACCGGCATGCCTGCATGGTTTGGAGACAGTGGCAGACAGAACAACAACATAAGCTGCAAGTTTGTGAGAACTGGGTTAGAAGAATAACAAGAACAAAGAGTGTAGACAGAAGAAGGACGAATGATCTGAGAAAAGAGGATGGAATGCAATGCAATGTAACATAAGGATTATTGAGAAGCCGGATGAGATGGGCAGGCCACAGGCAAGGATGGATGAGATGGGCAGGCCACAGGCAAGGATGGATGAGATGGGCAGGCCACAGGCAAGGATGGATGAGATGGGCAGGCCACAGGCAAGGATGGATGCCAGGAAAATAGCGAAGAGAGCAGAGACAGGACAACATAAAGGACACAGGAAAGGGGGAAGGCCACAGCTGAGATCGGAGGACTGCAATGGACAAAAGGGAAAAGACACAGAGTGGTTCAGCTTTACTTTACCTGACCTTCACCCCTGTACAAGGAGAACAACACGAGAGAGATAGCAATCGATAAGACTTCGCGTGTGATGTCTTCTCTGATGCCAATGCTGCAGATTAGATGGCAGATGTGCAGGAGAAATTGCTTAATCACTGCATTTGCATGCAGCTATAATTTACACCAAGTCTGCCGTGCACAGATTATGCTCGGGGGGAAGCGCGGCTCCAGAACGGTTTAAATCATGTCCTCTTTAGGAGATGGTTGAGATTGTCAGTGGGGCTGTGGAATCCAAAGGTTCGTATTGTCATTAAGGCAGCAGAATCCACTTGAGACAGCCACTGCTGGTTTCATTTCCCCTACCACCTGTAAGCGTGGCTCTTACACAGGCTAATTATGTGTCTGAAACTGTGGTAGGATTGCCAAATACAGACCAATGCGCAGTGACGGCTTAAATACTTCCTAGTTGCTTCCAAGAAATCAGGAATCCTTTCTCACATATGGTGCACGTATCAGTGAAACCGACATAGAAACCAGACTGACATTTTGTAGGGCTGCAACTCAAGACTGGATGTGCTGAGGGTAAATGTACATGTATTCATCTTGTATGAACTCTACTTTCCTCAGACCAGGGAAAAACAGGGAAATGGGTTGTTGTCAGGTGAAGGAAGGGAGGGAGGGATGAAGGGAGAGATGGAGGGAGAGAGGAAGGGAGGGAGGGAGACAGGGAGGATGGATTGAGGGAGGGAGGGAGGGTGAGGGGGAGTGCGGGAGGGAGGATGGGTGAAAAGGAAGGGGATCAGGGAGGGAAGGAGATGGGAAGGGAGATTGTGAGGAAGGGAGGAAGGGAGGGAGGGAGTGAGGGAGGGAGGCAGGAATTGAGGTAGCGAGGGAGGGAGACAGTGAAGGAAGGAGGGAGACATTGAAGGAGGGAGGGAGGGAGGGAGACAGGGAGGGAGAGGGAGGGAGGGAGGGAGGGAGGGAGAGAGGAAGGGAGGGAGACAAGGAGGGAGAGAGAGAGGGGGAGGGAGGAAGGGAGAGAGGAAGGGAGGGAGAGAGGAATGGAGGGAGACAGGGAGGGATGGAGGCAGGGATGGAGGGAGAGAGGAAGGATGGATTGAGGGAGAGAGAGAGGGAGGAAGGATGACAGGGAGAGGAAGGGAGGGAGGGAGGAAGAGAGGAGGGAGGAAGAGAGGGAAGGAGGGAGGGAAGGAGGGAGGGAGGGAGGGAGGGAGGGAGGGAGGGAGGGAGGAGGAAGGGAAGGAGACAGGGAGGGAGGGAGGGAGGGAGGGAAGGAGACAGGGAGAGAGGAAGGGAGGGAGGGAGGGAGGGAGGGAGGAAGACAGGGCGGGAGGGAGGCAGGGAGAGAGGAAGGGAGGGAGGGAGAGAGGAAGGAATGGAGACATGGGGGGAGAGAGGGAGGGAGGGAGGGAGGGAGGAAGGGAGGGAGAGGAAGGGAGGGAGTGTTAAGGGATGAACAGTGATATATATTGCGCAGGGTGTGGCGGAGTAACAATATCACTTAAATTGTGAAGACCATCAGATTCAGATAATGACAACAATCTAACAAAAAAAACAAAGTCTGCCTGAAATGATGACCAGAAGTCTACACAGACTGCTGAAATACAATCCACAACTCCTGGTCATTCTCAGGTGTCCTAGGAGAAGTAAAGGCCGAAAAATAAGTAATATTTTGGCAAACTACATCAGCAATAACGAAATTAATCACTTTCACTTTACCCAAACTGGCCATTCCTGAGTGATTGACTGGCTAACTTCGATCCATCGAGAATGCGGTCACATAATCAAAAATGCTAAAAATAAATATGTAGATGTTACTATATCATTCAGAAAACACTTGATCACACATTCCACGACATTCATAATTATAATAAAATAAGAATTAAACAAATGACAATGAATGTTTTATATTTTACCCACCTCTCAGATCCACAGACTGTGATTTCCTAGTGACCAAGTTAGGACTGGGACTGCATCCAACATTCATCCATTTGAAGTCAGACTAAAAAGAAAAAACAAAAAAATATGATTACACAAGATATATTACAGATGAAACGTGATGAGATGTAAGGTTCAGTAGATCTGATGGGTGACACTGCTAGACCCACAGTAAGGAGAAGAACTTGCCAAAGGAACATGTTTTGACAGAAGGTAGTATGTGTCTCTCCAATGATCTCCAAGTGCTGCAGGTCTGCAGCTTAGCTGCAACTTTGCCTCCAGGTGGTCCGCGATGGGTCTGCAGATGAGCCAGACCCAATGCAGATGGCACAGTCCCACAATGCACTGCAGTCTTCATAAGGGAATAGAAAGCCAAGGAATGTATTTGTCTTTGTGTCATGGGAGGGGAACAGGTCTAGTTAAATCTACCAAAAACTATGTCCTTCTAGTGGAAAGTTTAGAAAACCTGGGCACTGATAATTTGAACAGATTTACTGACTCTGTTATTTTTATTATTTAAAAAAATAATTCATGTTTAAAAGGCTGCCATGCAGGCCTCTGACATGTTCAAATAAAGTTGTTGAAAAATACCCAGAACTTACTCATTCTTTCAGTGAACATTAGGTTTCACAGAGTTGTCATAGCTATGCATTGTATTCTCAAAATACTTATTACCACAGTTATATAACTAAAGTTGATTTTGTAAAAAACCTTGATCATCAAAACAATTATATTAGCCAGTATGCTGTATAAACTGCATGGCTACATTTGTTCTTTGATCTGTGTAAATGCCATAGAAGCTTTATTTAGCTGTGCAAATATGAATCTTTGTCTTGCCAACCTTTGAGGTAGAAACAGTTTGACTTATGAACTGTTTTTCTCCTCTTTTTCCCGTGTATGCCTGGGGTGAGGCCGGCCTCAGTAATGGTTATGAATCAGTGCGTTTTCTTTTTCTTCCCCTTTCTTATAAAGTCAAACAAAAATGCTTGCCTCATGTAGTAAACATGTTTATGGGACTTTGTATATCATCAGGTACGTCCTGCTACTGCCTGCGCCTGCATTCTCATTCACTGACGTCTCCTGTCCACAAAAATAAGTAGACAGTACTGAGAGAACTAGCTCTAGAGTCAAGAGCCCTGCTACACACAGATTGAGGAAGTTGTCCTGGAGTGTTCTAAGCATCTTATACACCACCCCACTTCTGTGCTAGACACTTGATGTCCACCACACTACTTCAGTGATGTTAACAGGCGAGTGTCACCAAGCTGTCACTGCCAGGAGTCAGCAGACAGCTGTCATTACTGTGTCTGTGACAGACTTCAGTAGGTGATGAATACAACAATATTGCTAGTGCTAATCTACACCACAGTCATACAACTCTTAGATGCTGCTAACCTTGTTGTCTCTAGTGTAGACACAAACAACAGCAATGTGTGTACAAGGAACCATCTACGTCATGTCCTGCATGCTGTCAAATGTCATACACTTGTGACCTAAATGACCAAATGTCTTGTGACCATTTGTCATGAGACCAAATGTCTTCAGACCATTTGTCATAAAACCAAATGTCTTGTGACCATTTGTTGTGTGACCAAATGTTTTATGGCTAAATGTCATGTGTCCAAATGTGAGACCAAATGTCTTGTGACCATTTGTTGTGTGACCAAATGTCTTAACTAAATGTCATGAGACCAAATATCTTGTGACCATCTGTCATATGACTAAATTTCTTGTGATCATATGTGCTACACCCTTGACCTAGATACCGATCTAACATCTCACTGTGCAAATTAAGCACCTTTCTGTATTTCCTGTTGAAAACCCGTGAGGGAATGTGGGTACCTCCCAAATGAATAAATCTAGTTTCATTTTCATTGACAGTTAATGTGGCTGTGTGACAACAGTGATGCAGCGTTAGTAAAAACTACGTACAGGACAACACAAATATAAATCTTGTCTGTCATTCCAGACAAATGCTACTGTTTACCACGCACCAGTAGACTTGGGAATCCTATCCATAACAATAAAAACATCTTAATCTATCTAGTTCCAATCACAACATCAAACACCACGTTGCACTCCAATCAACTTTACCGATTGTTTTTTTACTATATATATATATATGTGTTTTTTTACTATATATATATATATTATATGACTTGTTGCCATAAGGTGCGCAAAACGAGGGTGATGTACTTTGAATACAAATAAAAAACACTGTGTTCAAATGGCTTGTGGTGTGTGTTGATAATATGTTAGATACAGTGGAAATAAAATGATTAACAAATACGGTGAAGTTTTGTGTGTGTTCATGTTCAATATTGATGTGAGCGACAAATTTCGGCCATTAAAAATGGACAAGTCGACCCCAGCTGACTTCAGCACTTTGTCTCCCAAAATCGGTGCACATAATTCCGATCAAAGTCACTTTATTTCACAACAGAAATATCACTTTTTGCACTGCATAAACCAAAAATATCATGTACTCTTTTCATTTTATTTTTGGCTTGCAAAAATCACGGGAGTCGAACGTAATTTGCGATGTAAACATCAACTGAAAACTTTGACAGCCTCCACAGGGCAACAAAGTTCCACGACAACCGGAAAGATAATGATATGTTGGCGAGATGACATTGGCGACATGCCAGCAATACTCAATTTCATCGTTCAAAAGCTGTATAATTTTTGAAATCCTGTTGATAGTTCGCTCAGATTATGTTGTAAGAAATTATGTCATGACACCTTATCGAATAAATCATCAAATTAGATAGAAATTATTATTTTGGAATTTCCACCACTTCCGGTTTATCACGTGATACTTCTCGGTCGAATCAGTCCGCCTGGGGAATTTGGCGTTTCCTGGCATTAAAAGATACGTAGTAATCTTTTATTTTTAATGATGTTAGACCGTTGTAATGATGTTCGACTCTTAGTTTGTTTTCAGGGATTCAATTGCCAATTTAAGAAGTTTTACGTGAATTGTTTTGAGTATTTGTAATGTAGGGTATAATTAGAGTTGGAAACATGCATTTTCGCCAATGAAATGATTTGGTGTGTGCATTGCACTTGGGTGCAAAATCGAGTCTCAGATTACTGCATCTTGTCATAATCGTGATGTTTGACACCAAAAGATTACGATTTGCTTGTCATGTCTTGTTGATTCTTTTATGCCTGAAATAAATGGTTAGAGAAATATAAATGAGTGTTTGTAGTTTGTTGCTAAAATCTGCTGAGAGTCAAACATCAGCGATTACAGCAAACAAACTGACATTGATTGTGTTGTTGTGTAATCGCTGATGTTTGACACTTTGCGATTTTCTTTTAATTTCAAATTGCTCAAAAACTATGAGAAGCATTATCTTCTCTTAAAACATGCTGATGACAGCATATGTGCCCACTCTAAAAATGCATTCATCCTTCTGATTACATCAACTCTGTTTTGACCCCCCACCCGTCCACCTTCCATGCTCACCTTTTGGCAACAAGTCATATATACATATATAATCTATATCAACTTATATTCAGCATTCATGAATTATTTTGTATTTGTACTGGGACAAATAAACATCTCCAGATAAATGTCCAATTCAAAAATCACACAACCAGAATACTACAAATCTAAAGAAAACAAAAAATATCCACGTCCATAAAAACCCCTTAAATTATCGAATGCTAACCCCTATCCCCCATCTCAGACCCCACAGTTTCCATCCCACCGTGCAGACACGTGGAATCCGAAGACCTGACTTCACCCAGCATTCTGCAGCCAGGCTGAGCCGCGAAATACTTCGCTGCAGACAAAGGCAAACAGTGCACTAGGTGTAACTCAATCTCCATGGAGCAAGCGTGTTTCTGCGCTGATCTTTTTGCTGCAGCCAGTGCAGGTTCCACTGGTGGGTGCGGTGCGCACCAAGCAGTGTCGTGCGCATCAAGTGTATGCCTGCTGTAGACATGTCTCCTCCAGTTGGAGCAGAACAAGATACCCCGAACAAGCAGTGCCTGTCTACATGGCTCACTTGTCCAGCAGCTGGGACATAGCTGAATGATACTCCACCTTTATGTTTCAAGTGTCCCATCAGAAGTCTATGGCAGATCGTTGTCATATCTGATGACATGAGAAATCATTACAACTGGCGCCGTTTCACTAACATTCGTATGAGCTCATGATACAGATTTTTCTCTTTAAAGCTGATTTCAGTCTACCTTGTACACTGTAAACTTCCAACGCCAAGATAAGCCACCCAGACATTTCCAACAGTTTTTGCTGGTGTGCCACAGAAGGTGTCCTCGCTGATACCGTGGCTGCTTTTTATATTTTGAAATACCTCCTTAAATTTCTGTTTAATGATCGATTTTCCTCATAAGTTCATTAACATAGTGAAACAGTGTCAATAACAGTGCAGCTGTCCACTGAACTCGGCAACCAAACTGTAAGTCAAACCTCATTTTAAAATCACCTTGGTAACACAGCCATCTAACAATTAAGGTCACCCTAGGAAAGTCCAAACCTATTTCTGTAACAGAAGGGTAGATAATTAGTTCCGCCAGTGTCCTCACCTCAACACTTTGGCCCTGTCTTGAGGGTAACTATAATAGTGTGGTGCAACTGCATTGAACTGACCAAATCAGGCATTTTATTTTTACAGCGATACGACACTGTTACAAACTGAAAGGATGTCTGTGCCGACCGTCGGGCAGATATTCACTGTGCACCATACGCCTACAGTGTTTTTGGACTATTGAAAATGGATGAGTAACACAAAAGATGCTTTGTAAAAATGCTACGAACACATGAGCCAATATTTTTGTATTATTATACAAACCAACAGCATACATAATAATTAATATGAGCCGGCATTCGTACTAGATGAATACAGGAAAGAAAACTTAAATTATATGAATGATAGTATCTTAATATGTGATACTTTGCTGTCAAAAAATAGGTATTTTAATTAGTCAGAAAAATATAACGGTATACAATGTATCTATTTAGAGAACACATATTTATAACCAATGTCATGCAGACTATGCCTCTGGGTGTAATTTTAGGTTGTTTTTAATAGGCTGTATTAGTAAGATATCACAAACAGGCGATGGCTGACTGATATATATGGCCAGGCAGTAATGTAGTGCGTGTGGCACTGTGTGCATGCATGCGTGCGTGCATGATTGCATGTTAGTAGGTTTCAACGCGCGTCTCCACGATGTACATAATGATTCAGTGCAATAAGACAACCATGACGTGTTACTTAACTGAAACCAGTCTACATGATAGTGATCGTACATCTAGTTGACAAGGATATAAACGAATAAACACAACGTAAGTCTACTTCATAAACACAGTTAGCGAGACCAAAAATGAACCAAAAAACCTAACAAACTTTCACTTCACTCATGTGACAGCCAACAGGACCCAAGCACATCGAGTCACCAAATGTAAATACGACTTAAAGTAACAGTCTGCAATCACATAGCTTGAGGCAAGACGAGACTTGGAGAGGAAACAAGATACGAGCATCCTACCAGCCTCCCTGAGCATCCTACCAGCTTCCCCTAGTCACCCCTGGATCTCTCCCACAGACCTGCGCCTTGTGGGCTCTCGATAGGCCACATTTAATTGTCTTGTCAGGACAAGGTGCTTAGACAGGGCCAAAACCAATCTAAAATGTCATGAACTTACAGCACGGAATGGGGGTACAAGGTCCCAGATAGCCAGTGGATGGTGCTTGTGTTATATAATGATCCACGTGTACAGTAGTATACTCACAGCGTAGCCTGCAGATATTGGAGTGAATACAGAGTACATGGGAAGATACACTTCTTTATAGATGGCAAATACAGAGGCAAGACAAAGTTCCAGTGACTTTATAGACAGACATATAAACAAGAAAACATTCCAACTTGTAGACCTGTACACTGACATAGAAAGAAAACCAAGTTCACACTTGCATGGAGACAGAAAACATGACAAGTTCCACCTAGTCTGTATGCAGTCACATTTAACTAGACAAAGTTCCACATTTTCCTTAGATAGAGACATATAAACAAGACAAAGTACAAGCTAGTTAGTAGGTATAAACAAATAAACAAGACAAAGTTCTATCTAGTATGCATGGTGACTAGAAACAAGACAAAATTCTGCTAAGCGCTTTGAAGACATGTTACTAATTAAATGTAGTTGTCACATCGTTAGAACATGCATAAGTGTACATATTCCGGTTTTGATCACAACATTTAAAGGAATAACAACAGCCTACAGATTACACTGGCTCAAAGTGATTATAGCCCATGTTTCGTAGTTCCAGCAAATATCGTTGGATGGCGTCATATATAGCGCTAGCTAAAGTGGCTGAACACATTTTTTAGTGAAGCAGCATCAATGATTTGAACATTCATAATTGTTAATATCATTGCTTGTATAATTTATATTTGTTAACTTATATATTAAGCATTGCTGCATAAGAAACAACCAGTCATTTATGTTATTGTGACAGGAATTATTTTATTATCTAAATTTATTATGTACAGCTGTTACTCTGTTGCAAATATTGCACAGATAAATGTTGTTAGAAAAAATTAACAACACATTAAAACAGTATTATTTAAAGGCCTTTACATTAAGGTTTTGAATCCACTGGCCCAGAGGGCCAGTAGATTTGAAAAGTCAGTGGCCCGCCTGTGAAAGTTACTGGCCCGGATTTTGTGTTACTGTCAAAAATACGCTCATTCTGAGGTGCAAAACATTATTAGTCTTTTTTATAATTTTACCAACAAAGTTGTTAGAAGTTACTATACACATATTGATTGTTCAAAGTGAGATGTCCAAAGCTAACAATATTGTAATATTGTTCAAGTGTGTAGTCAGATGCATATATACAGTATTTGCCAAGTTTAAATAAAGTGTGGCCAGTGTGCAACAGCTGGTCAGTCCGAGTCAGTAGTTGAGTTGACGCTGCTTTCATGTACAGGTCAATCAAGGCATTAGACTATTTCACGGTTCATTCGCTAGGTGGCACCATCCAAAATAGGTGGCCTTCACCTTGCCGACGCAGCGTTACATTTGGTTTCTGTCACTTTAGCCACTAGTTAAATTTGGATTTAAGCTGTATTCCTTTCATATATCTAGAGAAGAAAAAGTGTGCGTAATTCTAAAGTCGAGGCAGCTTCCAACCATCATACAAAGTGTGTCCAAGGGACGCGGCGGGACTTAAAAAATGGCGTCTCTCGTCATAAAAACCTGCGCTGCTGGTTAAGAAAATTTATTTGATGACTTTGCACGCCGTCGTCCACATGATAAGTGTTGGAGTTTGGACTCAATATTGACCAGAATTAGTGTCTACGTTATGTTTATAATGTCCTATAACCGAGTCACGTCTAAGAATTCAGGCGAACTGCATCTGATAACCGATGCGGTCGTGCCGTCACTGCCGCTTCGTCTCGGCGACGTTCGAGAACCGGAAACCAGTGGCCCGTCGGGCCAGTAAAGTATAAGAACTGGTGGCCCGACAGCTTCAAAAAAGGCGCCGGGCCATCGTGCCAGTGTTAATGTCGAGGCCTGATTTAGATAACATTGTGATATTTTAGGTATTTCACATAATGTATTATTTTTTAAAGTTAACTTTTAAATAAAATATTTAAATAAAAAATGCATCGGTTGACATGGAAAATGCGTGTCATTGGAAATGGAACAGAATTTGAATACGTCGTTTGAAACGGAATGCCTTTTTCTTAAACAGAATTTGAAACGGAATTTGCCTTTTTTGAAATGGAAAATCAAAGTCTCTAATTGTTCATACCAACACAAGAGTCTGGGTATAAGCCAGTATACTGGCCACACTACTGTCTGCACAAGAGCCAAATAGCCAGCATTTGGCACCCAGTGACACTTGTTTGGAACATGAATGATGAAGCTAACCTCCATCAGACCTGTATTAATTGAATGCTCCCATTTAGACGTTGATGTCAGGCCACATTTGGTTTTGTAAATGCTGAATATAATGACGCTGATAATAAATTATTATCTGTGTCTATCAGAGTTCACATCTATGTGTCCATGTGATCTTTTCGAATCTAGAAACATGTTTGTCAAAAGCCTCAAATCGACATGCTGAGGTGCTTTAATGTGTGAGCAATGAAAAAGAATAATTCAAAGGACAACAATCAGATTCAGAATATCTATTGAAATATTACCAGCATAATTTTACAAAACTGATCAAAGATTATTAGCAAGTGCTAAGTTTCACTAGGATGTGAATGAAAATTAATTAAATGGTTTTAAGGGAACTGAAACATCAATAATGTTAATCAATCAAATGTTTACTAGTAAACTTACTTTTTCAGATCTAGATATTAGAAGGAGAAATTAATTAAGGATTTGCTGGTCAGGGAAATAACTTGAAGAATTGGTCGAGGCTGGCCAAAATTATGAGTTATTGAATAATGACATCTAAATTGTGAATCACCTTAGAGGAAGTAATTTAGGCAGCACAAGAGCAAACAAGACGGGCTATGTCTGCTTGGACAAAGTAATTCACATGAGGAGGAGGAATGAATGACTTGTGTCGACAATAAAAGTACATGAGGCTGACCAAAACTGCGATGTGAGGACTGTGCAAAGAGATATTTGCTGGGACTGGAGAACGAGAGCAAAAGATAAAGGGGAGTAGACAGGGTTGGTGGAGAGATCAGTGACTTGTTCAGTGAGGGGAAAAGCAGACATAAATCACGGACCAGAATCAAGGCCAGCCTCATCCCAAACATTCAGGGAAAAGAACAAGAGAACAACCATTGCCGCACACAGAGCTGCAATTGCACTGTTCTACTGAGCTGGCAAACATCGACAATTGTGTGCACTTGGCCAACAGCTGCAGTGCGGACTAGAGGGCTGCAGTGAAGGTGTACACTTGTGCACACAAGGCACTGTGAATCCCCACTTGAGACAGAACTCACAGGGCACAAAGAACTGCTGCTTCAGCGAGACAGTCGTAAGCCTCATCCACATGCTATAAATGGAACAGCACATGTGATAGATATATGTGGCTGTGTGGCTTGCCTCTAGGTGGGTGCTGAGTACTGACTCACTGGCCCAGTACAAAGGTGGATTGCACAGTGTATGTCAGCAACAGACGGCAACTGGCAGACCGCCTTGCTGTGCTGGCCTGGCCTGGTGAACACAGATTGACTGACTGACTGACTGACTGACTGACTGACTGAGGATGGACACACACAGACAGACAGACAGACAGACAGACAGACAGACAGACAGACAGACAGACAGACAGACAGACAGACAGACAGACAGACAGACAGACAGACAGACAGACAGACAGACTTGGTGAACAGAGACAGACAGGCAGACAGACCCGGCCTGGTGAACAAAGACAGACAGACCCATTTGATTCACTCTGCAGTGAATTGGGGAGCTAAAGGGAATTAGAATCCCCAGGGCTGCAAACATCTCAGCCTTCTGTTCCCAGCTCCTAATGTCCATACACATTCTACAACCTTTGTACTACACTGTGCCTCACTGCACTGGGGATATCAGTAAACAGACGACAGCAACACACAGTGTACATAACTGTCTATCTAAGTATTAGCTGACAACGAACACCCGTCTACTCTTGACATCAACAGGCTGATGTCTGCTGACGTGACACCAACCTGTTGACACAAGCCTGCCATGGTCAGCCTGTTGACACTGGCCTGCAGACAACAACCTGTTGTCACCAACCTGCAGACACTAGCCCATTGATACTAGCCTGCTAACAGCAACAAGCCTGTTGATATATATACACCACGTGTATATATAATATATATATTATATTATATATTATAATGTAGACCCATACTATATATATATATGTATATATATATATATATATATATATATATTTGTGGTGTAGTTATTTTAATGTACGTTGTGAGTCTCTGGACAGGAATGGAAGCGATGATGTGGAAAAATAGAATAGGAGGGAAGGACTAAACAACAAGAGGAAACACACAGAAGAGAAAATTAAAGAGCTGATACAGGGAGAATATGTAACGGAAAATGATGAAGAAAAAATGTGGGTAGTAGGTGATTACAACTGGACAAGATGACTAGGACAAAGAGGGCAGTGAGGAAACCAGGAGGAAGCACAACTGGGAAAATACAGAGGGCAAAGAGAAAGGGAAGAATTGACAAGAGCTGGAATCGGGGAAGTATGGAGGAAAACAGAGGTTCCAATGATGAACAAGACATGGATGACATCTGGGCAAGAAGGAAGGAGAACAGGTTGTACCACATGAGACAGCGATCTGAGAGGAAGGTTTACTGGACCTACTTCTGCCAGGCAACCACGAGGACAGTGACAAAGAGCACAGAGCACGCCACAGAACGATGGAGATAAAAACTATTACAAACACGCGTCTGACAATGTCTCAGGTGGGGCCTGTCAAGCTGCTCACACCTGTAGCACACCGTCACCAAGTGTCAACGCTCCGTTGGTTTGTCTTGTCATGATGACCACACCACCACGACATGTGCAGCAACTCAAACATTAACCCTGCGCACACCAGCGCTGGCTGCTTCAGCAAGTGGGTCTCTCTGGACAAGGCAATGCTGCATGCAGATAAGGTGGTTGGTTCCCGGCCAGATATACACCAGCAGTTAGCTGTAAATCTAACCCCAGTGAGTGGCTGACTGATACATAGCTGACTTAAGGAATGGTGTATCTGCAAACAGATGTCCCTTCTTGCAGCATTGCTCCTGTGGTTATAACTAGTAGCATGGTCTGCTTGTGATAACAGTCGTGTGTGAAGGGCAACGACTTACTGTACATTGGCTCGTGAATATGATTCTAATAACCCTCTGAGGGAGATTCAAATTGAGATGCCCCCACCAAGGGGGCAAACATTGTCCTGCAAGTGTCATCTGATGGCTGTCACCTTTAGTAGGTCACCAGGACAGGGTGAGTGGACTCGTAAAATGATGACCAACCAGTACTCTGAACAGCCACACTTTCTGCAGGTGTCTGTGCTCGTCTATAGACCTGACTGTTAATAGTATGGTTGAAGCTTGCTTTACAGTCACCTCCATAATACAGCCACCTCACAATTAAGGTCACCCTACGACAGTCCCAAATTATTTCCTTATAGATTAAAGTTTAGGAAATTAGTCACCTCTCCATTCAGGTCAGTTTTGCCCCGTACCGTGGGTGACCTTATTCGTGAGGTTCAACTATAAAAGTGAAGGTAAGTTCTTATATTGCGCAGCATCCAGTCCTTAGGACTTCCAAAAGCGCTTTACACTTTACTCCCTGGCAGACATGTTCAATCAAACACCATCTCGACTTCTCTGGGAAGCATCTAGCCACATTGCAATTAACTCTTTTATTGTGCCAAAACTGCACCGTACATCTTGTTGATCATGGCACCGTCCATACCTTCTTTAATTTGTTTATTTTTGACATTTCGACATTTCGGAATTTGATATTAGAACATGTTTCATTCAGTAATTTGATGTTTTATTTTGTTATCGCAATTGTTGAACTTCTCTTCAAGATCTGAAACTTAATTGAATGCATCACAACAATTTTAACAACATATGTTATTCAAACATTAATTTCTATAGACAACGTAATTAATTTCATGTATTTTCATGCACTGGCTTTCGAGGTATCCATATTTTAATGCAAGCAACACACAATACAATTCCAACTGGCCGCCATTTTCAAATTGTCTGCCCACAACAGGGTGTAAAATAAGAAGGCTATCTACCCAGTAGTTAATCCGCAAAGTCCATTCGTACATAAATATCCACCACCGTCTATAGCAATTCGTACAGCTGAGTGAGCCGGGGCAACATAGAGTGAACTAACTTGCCCAATGTTCGAAACGGCAGCACAGGATTAAAATCTGGGTTCTCTCGATTGAGAGTTCTAGCTACTGCACTACTCTGCCCCACTGCATTAGTATTTAGTGTGATTGGTACAGTGAAACACTCAAACAATATCCATATTTCACTACAGAGAATGCGTCTCCATATTTGATGACAAATAGAGCATACAGTGATACACATATATATCATACTTGATAACAAACAGAACATTTCCATATTTGATGACAAAAAGAGCACACATATCTATATTTTATGACAAAGAGAATATCTCCGTATCTGATGACACATTTGTCACTGTTTCTGTACCAATCACAATATTATGTTACCTAGTCTTATTTCTCCGCAATCGTCACACTGTGAGAGTGCAGGTTATATTACTCTTCAATTTATACAAACTAATACTGTTCATTACTCATCTACGGTTATAGTTTGACCACTGACAGATATTCATTAGACATGTTTGCCATTTTTACTTCACTTCACTTTATGAAATAAATATATTTAAAGCATAATTTTGCAAGGGACATTATTCCAAATAAGACATTATTTCAAGAATCAAGAGTAAACACATCCAGAACATGATGCTCCTATGAAGCAAATGGCCTCTCTGTTGACTTGTCCTGCAACAAAATGTAAAACTTCAACCATCTGGCTTACATAACATCAAACTCATGGATGTATATCACACACAGGGAGTGACTTACTAAGTCCATTCAATCGCAACACACAGACAGTAGATTGCACCAGAAGCACAAAATCCTGTTTCCAGTTGCTTCTGGCCATATGTAATTACAGAAGATCCTGTTTGTGGAGCGTTGGGCTGGCTGAGATAGTGTGGCACAGCTCACAGTCCAGGGAAAGGTCACAGCTGTTGGACCCTGGACTGTGTGGTGCAACCAGAAATCACCTGAAGAGCCCTGCAGTCTGCTTCAAGGTGGGCTGTCAGCAAGACCAATTCCATCACTGCTAGCAAGCCGGCGCTCTCGCCAGGCCGACATTCCACCAGGACCCAGGACGTTCTGTCTTGTTTAGTCCCACGAAGTTTCCCCTACAGCAAATGAGGGAGTCCGGCTTCCCTAGCGAGTTTAGCAATGTTGAGCTGGGGATAACACACAAAATCTTGTGATTTCTCTGATCCGATATATGTAGAATACATTGATGATTCGATGACGAGTCAAAATGGTTTGAAATGTAAAAACAATCAAATCAAACAGAATCAAGTTAAATTTGATGCAAAGATGAATTACTACTTCAAATGTAAGAAGTTTTCAGTTTTACATTTTCTGATTATGTACATTTTTGTGACCATATCTTGAAAAAAGACATCGGCCATTTGTTTCAGTCTGATAAAGGTACTGGTATGTTCCCTTATAACTCAGCCACATGGTTTCATTGCTGGATCAAAGATGGATTGATCTCAGTAAAACCGTTCTTTCAAAACCGCAATTTACCTGCATAAAACCTCCAGTATTTCCATCTCAACACAGGTCTGTGTAAAAATTATGTTACGTAACACAGATTGCATCATCTTGAGTAGCAAATGACTTCTTTCCTCAAATTTATGAGACGGTACAATTTGTAAGCCTCGCTGCCTGACTGTTATGTAACTCTGGTTTTTGTATTCCAATATAACAATGTATTTAAACATACTAGTGCTAATTCTGCTTAAACACTAAAATTATAGTGAACAAAATGTTGCCATCTGGTTATAACCGTTTACATGTTATAATGACTGGTTTGCATTCACACGTAGAACGGCAAATAAAGGACAGTAATTATCACCATTATATAGTATTTTAAACTCGTTCCTATGACCACTTAATTTCTGTTTTCGCCAAATATTGCATTGCTTGCAGACAATAATAATTTCCCTGTATATCAAAAATAATGCCACTGTGGTGCCCTCTGGAGAATATCCCACCAATCAATTTATTCACTGAAAAAAAAAACTATAACTGTCGAACATCATGTTTTCTTAAATGCATCGCCAACTGGTAGATCAGGGGCCAACTGTCAAAGGAAGAAATTGAACATAAAAAGATTCACATGGATCACAGCACCTAGGTGGAGATGCAGTGACAATGGTCCAAAGTTACTGTATTGATTAATATAAAGATACCCATTAAAACCACTATGCCCTGTGAATTCAACATCATCCACAACATAACAATTTACACATAACTCGCTACACAACAATGCATAAGTGTGAACAGTGCTTATAGAAACACAGAGGAAAGTGCATCATCAAATCCATATGTCACCACAAGCCTTGGCGCGGACAAAGCAAACAAAAGACAACCACAAGTGAACACTTGGGACAGCAATGAGAGCTGCCACAAATACATTAGAACTGCAACAGCTTGCAGCGAGCAGTAGAGTGCAGACTTTGGATCAGCCAAGTGGACATGGAAAGTTCCGCTGTAAGGCTTCTCTAATGTGTGCATCGCAGACGGTCGGCAATCAATGTGACCTAGTTACACGTTCCACACAACTTAATAGTCTACTCCAGTAAGCACGGACTGTACTGGGACATGGAACACTGGTCACTTCACCGGTTGAAATACCTGCTCACTGTGCAAATATACCATTGTGAATGGTCTGTTTAAAACCCAACTTGGCAGTTACCTGACAGGTGCGGGTGGCTTTTAGTTGAATGATGAAGCAAAGGCCTCCTTGTCCTTCTGACTTGTTGAGCTTCTTACATATGCCTTTGGATAGCAATCATGAAGATTGTTAAATATCTTTATATCATCTATATAAATACGCTTTTTGATCACCGAGTGTATCTCCACCAAGGCGTCCATGTCCATTTGTCTCTTTCTAAGTTCATTTACTCCCTTGGACAACTGGCCTCTGAGCTACCAATTCGCTATGTATTTGTCAACAAATGTAAAGGGAGTTAATTACTTTTTCAGTAGATAACTTGCTTCCTCTTTTGCCACAAATACTGCTAAACTACCTATGCTAAATTACCGAGTACTTAAAGGGAATAAAAACATATATTGCTTGAATTCATGTTATATTACATCCTGCTATCTATTTCCATGTCCACCAAGCCCACAAAAAATCAATGAATTAGAAATTCCACATTTTATGCTGTGCATCCAGACATTTTCGAATATGCATATTTTTGGCGCGCTTTTCGGTATGCCGAGATGTGACGTCACTTATGACACACACTCGCATCAGGCCGACCCTTTCCATGCATTCAGAGCATGTTTACAAGTATAGCTTTTGGGTCGAAACGAGCGTCAGAATGAGTTATTGTGCAATATTCCGACGTAATACAAACACTTGTCATCATAGAGCAACAAGCAGTTATCTTACGGTTCCACATGAATCGAATTTTATTCAAAACAACGAATGCGAATGGGTCTACAAGTCGACTAGGTTTCGCTGAGCTTGGGCTCGTTTTCAGAATAATTATATCGAATGCAACCAACGGGAGATAATCTACACCAATAAACATACATAGCAAACATATATTGTATCCAGCTACATAAAGTAACGTGTATAATCTCATAATATCATTAGAATATCGATATATGAAGGAGTTGTACAATTTATCATAACAACTTAAATCAGTCAGAGAGTTGCGCTGGTCCCAATAGCTCAGTGGGTAGGCGCGTTGGTTACTTGTCGTTATTTTACAATCGGGCGACGCCGGTTCAATCCTGACAGCATGCAAACTTTTGGGTCGAAACGAGCGTCAGAATGAGTTATTGTGCAATATTCCGACGTAATACAAACACTTGTCATCATAGAGCAACAAGCAGTTATCTTACGGTTCCACATGAATCGAATTTTATTCAAAACAACGAATGCGAATGGGTCTTCAAGTCGACTAGGTTTCGCTGAGCTTGGGCTCGTTTTCAGAATAATTATATCGAATGCAACCAACGGGAGATAATCTACACCAATAAACATACATAGCAAACATATATTGTATCCAGCTACATAAAGTAACGTGTATAATCTCATAATATCATTAGAATATCGATATATGAAGGAGTTGTACAATTTATCATAACAACTTAAATCAGTCAGAGAGTTGCGCTGGTCCCAATAGCTCAGTGGGTAGGCGCGTTGGTTAGTTGTCGTTTATTTGACAATCGGGCGACGCCGGTTCAATCCTGACAACATGCAAACTTTTGATTTTCTTTACACTTGTTTTGTTTATGTTTTCACGAAGTAATATAAACAAAATCATTTTATACTATAATGTACTGTTTGTAAATAATTTATATTTTTGTAGTAATTACTTATTTGCCACAAAAATGAAAATATGGTCATTATATAACGATATTTCTAAATTGTATTTATCCAAACAAATATAATGTAATGGATATATAATTTATTAATTGTAAATATATTGTACAGTAATATATTGTAATTATATATGTGAAAACAGATTGAGATCTGTCTGGATAAATACAATTTAGAAACATCGTTATACACAATGACCATATTTTAATTTTTGTGGTGAATAAATAATTACTACAAAAATAAAAACATATTTACAAACAGTGCATTATAGTATAAAATGATTTTGTTTATATTACTTCGTGAAAACATAAACAAAAAAAGTGTAAAGAAAATCAAAAGTTTGCATGCTGTCAGGATTGAACCGGCGTCGCCCGATTGTAGAATAGATGACAAGAAACCAACACGCCTACCTACTGAGCTATCGGGACCAGCGGAAACTCTCTGACTGATTTAAGTTGTTTTGATAAATTGTACAACTCCTTCATTAGTGACATTATGAGATTATACACGTTACTATATGTAGCTGGATAAAATATATGTTTGTTATGTATGTTTATTGGTGTAGATTATCTCCCGTTGGTTGCATTCGATATAATTATTCTGAAAACGAGCCAAAGCTCGGCGAAACCTAGTTGACTTGTAGACCCATTCGCATTCGTTGTTTTGAATAAAATTTGATTCATGTGGAACCGTAAGATAACTGCTTGTTGCTCTATGATGACTAGTGTTTGTATTACGTCGGAATATTGCACAATAACTCATTCTGACGCTCGTTTCGACCCAAAAGCTATACTTGTAAACATGCTCTGAATGCATGGAATGGGTCGGCCTGATGCGAGTGTGTGTCATAAGTGACGTCACGATACCACATGATCGCCTAGCTCATTAAATTTTTATTTTCCGCGGGAATCGCTTCACAGACGGGCTTAAAATCGAATTTATGCTACAAATGTATTTTTCTGTATTTGTTTAATGTTGTCAAATGTTACATACAATGTTAAACTTTGTGTACACATGGAAAAAGGATTTTAGCTAATGCCTTATTTTTATTTCCTTTAAACCTTGTGCAATCTGCACATTAAAAATCAAACAGACACAACATTTGCCAAATATTTGCTGTTGGACTAGCAACAACTGGTCTGCAGCAAAAACTGATTTTTGTCAGAATGCAGGAAAGTGATTTAATCTGTCAGAGTCGAGACAAAATTTGGAACAAAGTTCAACAATATTTTGTTGGATTACATTTGTACTCCTGATGTTTGAGGTACTGTTTTTGTAACAACTGATCAAGTGAATAAATGTTCTTCAGTCAGTGCTACACAGCTGTTTATTGCAAGAATCTATGCACACATCTCACAGTATGTAACCACACGATAGGCAGTTGACATTTTAACAAGTTGTATGTATTGGTTTTGGCGTAATACGACATGTCAAAGCACTGCAGGTGAATATGCCATTAACTGACAGCGACATATTTAGTGACCCACTCAGCAGATGCCAAGAAAACATATGACAAAGATGACCAGCATTTGACATTTTAACAACATTCATATTTTTTTATGTACTTGTCAACCAGAATAAATTATACGAATTGCAAACGTGATTGGCTGTTTGTTCGTATAAAACGACATGACATTAGTCAGGAAGAACCTAAACTGTAAATGTAATTCAAAGAACCGGGATCACAACATGCTTTTGAGTTTATACTGCAGTTCCAGCACAACACAAAATGAATTGGCCTATTAAGTGAACTGTCTAGCAATCAAGCTGTCAGCCACAATCAGGTATCCTGACAAGATGGTGCAGTGTTCGAAATAGCACTTGTCCGTTTGTCCGGGACAAGTGATTTTTGGCCCGGACAAATAAAATGACTCTACATTGCAAACTTTTTACTTGAGGAAATTCGAACGTAATTGAAGTTTGCTAGCAATTGCATGCGTTGCAATTTTGTTAGTGTGTCGGCGTCTTGTCGGACCGACCTAGCTCTGTCATACTCGTAAGATAGACTTGGCATCGTTGATCGAGGCTGTATTTCACAAAATCGTAAATCGTTCAGTTTGGCCGACGTACAACTTGCTTCCACTCACGGATCATATTTGATGAACTTTGGAAATAGTAGACTTGGTATCGCTACCTGTTATTTGAATAATTATATAGTTTTAAACATTATTATGCCTAACCCACGCGGATCCAGATCGGTGACAATTTTCAAAACTTGTAACTGTCTCTCCGCTAAATCTATGGTGGTGGTTGATAAATGGAATTTTAATGAAATTTCAGAAGTGTTGCTGTATCTATGTAAAAATTTTTTTTTAAATTGCGAGTTTTCGAAGCCGAATTATGCAAGACGCGCGGCCGGGGACGGGGCGCCAACCGCCGTTGACATGTCGGCTTCCGCCAACTAAGGCGGTCTGCGCGCAGCAGCAACGTTACGACGTAATTAAATCTATAAATTATATTCCGCCTGGTAAATGAAATTCGGGCACCGTTAAAACCGTTTTATCATCATTGAAATGGTAATATAACATTTAGGAAAAATATGCGTTTGTTTGCTGATGATCAATAGAATATTATCTTCATTTGTACAATACAGAACTTTGTAAATATTGAAGTTCATAGAGGTTGAACAAAATTATATCAGACTATATAGATTATTATGATCTTTGTGACAACATTTCTTGGCTTTGCATTGGTCGTATTCTTGATGGTTGAGTGGCATCTTCAATGACAAACTGATGCCAAAATTTTACAGCAAATAACAAGAAAAACAATTGTCTCATCTTCACATCTTCCTTGACCTTCTAGCAATTTTCAACATCTCGTCTCGACAAGAAAGTGCGACCCTTCTTTATGATACTGAGGGATAGAATAGACCCAGAAATGGGGCGGTCATTATCACTGCATTACACCATGCTAGCTGGATGAATTATGGTGTGACAGTTGACAACGTCTTAGTCATTAAATTAATGGCAGCATTGTATTGTGTGAGCCCAATATTGTGTCAGAATTGGATCGGGAGAACGCAATTAGTTTAAAACTGAACTGACAGAGGTGACAGGCCATGCAGAGAGAAAAACAAGCAGATTCTTAGTAAGCCAATGAGTACATCAATTGGAAGTTGCTACTTTGTACGGTAATCTTATTAAATGTTAAGAAGCAGGCACAAGGAACAAAGTCTCATATGGTACAGTAAGTGGAACAATGGTTCACAGTACAGGAAGTGGAACAATGGTTCACAGTACAGGAAGTGGAAAAATGTCCAGAGGTCCTGAGAGAGAAAGATTGTCTATGTAAGACGCATTTCTCCGAACTCAGCAACTGGATTATTTAAAATTAGATTCATTGTGGCCGTTTTGCTATCATAAATTATGCTGAACAGACAAATACTAGACAGACTGGAGACAAAGAAAGAACAAGGGATCATAAAGTTTGAAACTATTTTAAGAACATTCTTGTATAAATATTAAAATGGAAAGTTTGTCAACTGAAGTTAGAAAATAGTGGAATAATCCATCAGAAGAAACTGTAACTAAACCAAGCATTAACTCATTTAAAAACTGCCCACATAATTATTGGAGTTAATGAGTTTCTTGACAACTATAAAGTTGCAAGCCGGGAAGTATTAGAGCATTAAAAAAGGAAAGCTATAGATCTAACTACTGAAGCAGCCAGGTAGAACTAAATTGTTACTCTCAACTTGTGGACGTGTGGTGCACATCAATGTTATGGAGCCAGAGCAGTTTACCAAGCAAGGAGGACAGAAGAGCATCAATCTCTGTCACTCTATGATGTATCTGAATATCCCCACAAAGAAAGAGAATCAAACCTCAGTGATTTATATAAGTGGTCAGACAGTGACAGGAAGTAACTGTGATACTCAGTGAGATGAAGACTAGCTTTGTGATAGATGAACTAAAGAGATTGTTCTGTTCATTTAGTTCAGAGTTCTAGATAAATCAGTGTGGTCCACACTTCACTTTTGACTAGTCTAGATGTGGTTAATAAAACAGCTACACATTCAGTAATCTACATCAAGATACATTCCTAGTTGAACAGATGTGGTACACCACCAGGGGTGTCATGTAACGAATTAAAACTACTTCGTTACTCTACTTGAGTAGTTTTTTCAAGTAACGGAGAGTAACGAAGTACTATTTATATTAACTACTTCTACTTGTAACGAAGTAGTTTTATCTAAGGTAACGTTACTTTTTACTTCGTTAATTTCATTTACTTCGCAATGTATTTTTGTTACATTTGTTTCTGAACTACGTCGACCTGTTGGCATTCCGCCCGTCGACAACATTTCATTAAACGTATTTAATTACAAGAAATTAGAGCGTTGGTAAACTATGTTAACGCGGTAATAACTGTCACTTGACTTGTGTTACTATGGTCAAGTCATTACGAACAGTAAATGTGGTGTGAGGCATTGTTTGTTTTGCGCCGACATCAATCGAATCGTTTCCCTTCTGCCAGCTGTGGCTTCCATGAATAGGCGCTTTCAGCGGGTTCGCCTGGCTTCGGCGACTTGTAAAGTGCAATTGAAATTCACACATAGTCATAGGCTACGCCCGCATAATAATGGGATTGATGTGTTTAATGCAGCGCAGTAGGGAAGATCAGTATGCTAACATTGCGCAAATATTATCTTTTTGCTGCGATAAACGCAAATTTGCTTGGTGCGCCAAAATATGAATTCGTCAACCGCATACGAAACGGCGAATTGATCGCAGTATTATTCGGCACGGTAAATGTGCGTTCTAGATTGGTGTTTTGGTATTGCTTGAAAGACGAAGTTAAGCCAGCTATGAGCGTATTTATTATAGTTTTTCAATCTTTAGTCAACCTTAGGACTGCATTTGTCAACTCATTTCCGTATTCAGCTGCTGAGGTTTCATTACGTCATCGGTACCATATTATCGTTCAGTTCACTGTGGAGTGTTAATCCGTAATCTATTTTAAAACTACAACATTATGTATTTTATTCAGTTCAACATTCAACAGTGTACATATGGCATTTAAACACAATACACATTGACGTTGGCTGGCATCTTAGTAAGCTTCATGAACCGCGCAATCATAGATAGCGCGGGCTGCACAATGACTGGCTTAGCCTTCGACCTGGGCTTCGTCGGCGTTCTTGGTCAGTTGGTGCAGCGACCGTGGCCGTCGTCTTAGCTAGCGCCCATGGTGGCAGATACCGGAACACATTTCCGTGCCCCGCTGTCGAATTTGCGAAAACAAAATATAGTTTTCTATAGAACATTATTCATATATGTTGGAGTTAAACAGTAATTATTTTTAAATGTCTTAATTTTTTTGTTCGCCGATGCAGTAATTATTGTTGGTTACTTGCCTGACAAAACATCTCATCGTTCTACTTTTACTTCTACTTTTACTTCAAGTACTTTTGGAAAGTAGTTTTACTTTTTACTCAAGTAGGATTTTTAGACGCTACTTTTACTTCCACTCAAGTAGTTCTGAGCTGAATTACTTTTATTTCTACTCAAGTATAAAATTAAAGTAATTCAGTCACCCCTTCTGGGAAAGGCACTGCAGTGCAATCATGAAATGCAAGCGCAGTTCTGCAAGTTTACAAGTTTGATCATCTTGACTTATGCCATTTCATCTGTGTCCAGGACATATCTGCCATTACTGGTACTAGCTACATCACTACGTGCATAACTTACATGCACAGTTACTCCTATGTCCAGCGTCATAAAATACTGAAGTAGGTTTGCAGATATCTTAGTTCAGTAGCCATTACAAGAATGTGGCAGAAAATATCAAGACATTTACTACACATGTACCTTGGCTGTGACATATTTGTACAGGGCTAACGGCCACAATTTTGTAAAACAGACACATATCAGTCTGAACAACGGTGAATTCTACTAAATGACATTGACAGAGGGGATATTTATTAATCAATTTAAATTACCACATTCATGAGCAATACTCCCAACAGTGCCTGTCCCGGGTGGGGAGTTGGGAAACTCTGGGGACCATTTCACAAAAGTGTATGAGCTCATAAGAAAAATCCATCATTACACACATTTCACTGTTAAATATAAGTAGGTTTTTCAAAATGCAAAAAGCCACCACCATATCTCTGTCTTTCATACCAAGAACACTATTTCCATGACACACCGGTATGCCGGTGGTATATCCAAGTGCTGACAGTTTTCAGTGTGCACTTATGCACATACTGTTTTAGAATGAGTGAAATAAATTGTATAGAGCAAAGACTTGCAGTGTATGCATTATGATTTACACACTAGATTGATCTCCAAGCAGAAATCTGATGATGGACTAAATGAAAGTGTATGTTAAATTTTTAATAACTACGGTTCACAGATCATGGGAATGTTGAAAACTACCTTTAAATCTTTTACAAATTTTGATTCGGTGTAATTTATGGAAAGTGTTTACATTACTCGTTTAGCCAGAAATTGCAGGCAATTGCTGTTTAAAATGCTTCCACAACCAGCAATGGTGCCACATTCAAATTCATGCAACCAATGCCTGGAAAAAGGTATATCAATTACACTCTGAATAATACAGCACTTGCTACAAAATTGAAAATGCGTAAATGCATGTACATATATGGCCCAGGGCCCCTATGATTGTGTCCTGAGTGACATCATGTAGGTGATTGTAAGGTACTGTAATGATTACACAAGTATTCGGACACCTAAAATTTATTTAATTCTTGGCTGTCCAAAACATACTTGATTGCAATAACTAGTGTATACTGTTACGTTAAACCAACTGTGTATATTATTTAAAACTAAAACTATTCATGTAAGTCTACAAATGTGAACATCTGAATCTGATTAGCAATGGGCTAAATGAATTGAGGAAGTACTGTTCAGCAATATTTCTATTCTTGATCACCAATTCACAGACTATTGTTCAAGCTTCAGCTAGTGCTCTTTGTTGTGCCCTGTAATCAGTATTTAGCAATCAAACACTGCCCTTCAGTCAGGTGCCCACTCCCACCATAAAAGGACAACACTGACTGTTTGGGTGCCCCAAATTATTGGTGCGTAACATACTCCACACTTATCTACAAAAAAGATCAACGTCTGCCTGGGCATGCCTCTATTATGTATGATATATCATTACTAGTAGTAGTGCTCTTAAAACTGTGATATATAAAAATATTTTAATCTCTGGGATTTTCCATGTTTTATCATGTTATTGGATCTTTTTGACTGCCAAACAAAGTTAATTATTTTGATCTATCTGAAGGTTTAACATATTTGAGACCACCAGAAGAAGCAAGAAAAGGCAATGCTTGCAATTAAATTTGGCCAAAATATCTAATAAAATATTTTCATCGCTTTTGCAGTCATCAAAAATATAAGAAACCGAGAACCTGCAAAAGTGGGTGATGGAGATCTAAAACAAACAGCCTCCATGACCACCAAGGACAAGATCATTACATTTGGAGGACATGTTCCAAATGACAAATGGTGATGTCCCGAAAAGGTAGCAGGCAAAAACATCGCTCAAAATACCATTTCCTTAACATAATTTTAATAAATGACTGAACCATATTTAAAAATATAACTTAATTCATTTCCATCTGTTGCGTCGTCAACTATGAGTAATGACAACAAATATTCTACGCAGTGCGATCTGGCATAGTCACGTAGGTGACATCGTTTCCTGAAATCGCCAGTAAGTAGGTTGCGCCAGGGTCGACGTGCCGTCTGGGGCGCTGCCCTGTATTTGCAGACAGCGAGCTGCCTACGTGGCTGCGATGACGCGCGGGCCAGCTACAATGTAGCGAGGTCACCAGCGCACACCGCCTGCGAGAACAAAGTTCTGCCATCTCGCCAGCGCACAACTTCACCGCCCCCCATGCAGCAATACACAACATCACAGAAGCCATACTACCGATAAAACACACGTAGCAACACGCTGATTGTCGTTAGTCCCCGAAATTAAATGTCAGACGCGAATTGCAAGACGAGAAACCATTTAATCAGATTGCTTTCGATTGGCTGTTCCGAAGCGGACCAACTGCGCTGCACCGTCTGACTGCTGGTGCTGCGCGATCTTGCGAGTTGCGACCGCTGTAAACTCGCTCGAAACGACACATTACTTATCCGCTTAAGTTACTAACAGACAAGGTACTGACCCGTAATCTCTTCTGAGCTGAGATCGACGACTTTGTCTTTGTTGTTGTCACGCGTTGATCGCAAACCAAAGTGGAGCACTCGACGCGGACGAGCAATGACAACAATCAACAGGCGGATGTCCAAGTTGTGGCCGAACACCGCGCTAGTTTGCCAGCTCCACTTGTTCAATATTCATGAGTCACCCGACCGCTCGCAGTCTGGTGATGTGCGCGATACCACGGCTCTTCACCGATTGCAGTGCTCTTCACCGCTTGCCGTACCACATGGCCGCTTTCGTCGAATGGCGAAGCGTGTTGACGCCAGAGCAGCGATCGGTCTACAAGCACAAAGACTCGAAGTTCGCCGCCAAGCAGTCGCCTCGTCTCTTCGAGGTGAACATCATCACGTGATCTACAGCTGTCGCGATGGCTCTTGTCTGGAGATGCGTCGTCGCCAGCACAAACGACATAATTGCATATAGCATCACTGTACAATGACCAACGACGTCTAAAAACTTGGTTAGGTGCTCAATATCTGGAGCGATTCATCTGCTCGATTCCTTATGAAGTCGTTAGATTGGCTGCGCGGAGCAAAGCGGATGCTGGCATTGACATTCGATTGACCATCGGGGATGACATTATCTTCGAGATGGGAGTGGGACGCACAGTTCGTTTCGGACTCATTGGTTTAGCTACCGTGACGAGACATCGAGCTTACTGACGTCAGAGTTGGCGTTACAAATGTGCAATTGTCAATGAATAATTAAAAACACTAAATTCGCCTTCCTCTGCTGCTTCTTCAAGTTGGGCTGAACTGTTGCCTCAATTGGGGGTGCGTTCGACTGAATAATTATGAATACTTCTGTCTACGCCACTGCGGGTCTGACATACGCATGGTAACTTTCTGTATGGCTACAAATTCAACCTCCCCATGTTTAATTGTTAATGTGAAAGAATCGTGTTTGGTCAAGTGCAAGAATATGCAGGCGTTTCTTTTATGGAACCTGTGCCGGACCCCTGTAATTTGAAGAGTGAGATGCTTGAATATACACTTTTGTCCGCGTAAGCTATATTTCCCAAAATGTTCTAAAATGCGTTCGTGGATTAATTGATGGGGACCCCCTCCATCCGAGGCCACGGCTCTCCGGAAATACTACAAACGCATCGTTATCTTATGTATGGCGTAAATCACGAGCATCAATGGATAGATCACTCTATTCATTGTTGCAATATTTTGACAAATGGCAAAAGCAAATTATTTAACCAATACACGTATACGGTGTCAAGTAACTATAAAACGCTTTGGATCTCATATTATCTCAAATTGCCTATTTAGTGTACTACAATCTGCTAACAAACAACATCACTTTTTGAGAACTGCTATTTTAGATATAAGTGCATATATATATATATATATATATATATATATTAGCCTATAATGGTGTGATGTGACTGCACTGAACTTCCTTAATTGACTATTGCTATTTCCTCCTTTATAATATCGATAGCAAGGATATTACAAAACTTCAACGTGTCCAAAATTGGCTAACAAGGGTATAGTTACACTTTTAAAGTCTGCATTGACTTCCTGTATGACATCGTATAATAATTAAGATATGTATCAGGCACTGTCCAGTAAGCAACCATCTTATTTGCATTCACTGCTTACTCATGTAAGAAAACCTATCCAGCTTCGATCATCTAGTTCTGATCTATTTTTTGTTCCTTGAGTCAAAACTAACATTGAAACTAGGGCTTTTTCTGTTGCTGCACCAACTCTTTGGAATATGCTCCCTCTTAGTATTAGATCAGTTGAAAATATTAAAAAATTCCGTCGTCATTTAAAAACTTATATTAACAACCTTGTTTATCCACCATAGCTTCCTGGCGCCTTGACCCATCTGTTGACAATTGGAATACTGCTTATGGATTTTGAGATTGTCCAATCCCTTTGTCTTGATACGCCTCTGAGCTTGGTTTCCAAGGATTTAGGCGGAATAAAAGTTATCTTATTATTAATTTATTTGCTGCCTTTGATAGATCACACAATTCTTATTAATCATTTAACTTTATGGTATGGTGTATTCGGTACATCGTTTGAGTAGGGTTTCGATACAAAATTCTCCTTAATGCAGCTGACAAATGACATTTTCCATTGGATGACTGAAAGGCTTGTTACACCTGCTTTTTGAGCACGAAATGTAGAGGTTATCTTTGTCGACAATGTTTATTTCAGACACATAATAATTATTATTATTTCCTTAACGTTTTAGTTGCAGTTACAGTGTATTATTTATATTTGTGATGTGTAGTCGTTGTTATTTGCTTCTTTCTATTACAAAAACTATTACAACAACTCGTATATTACCTTCAAAGATAATAAAATTACAACCAATGCAAAACTGTTTAGGCAGTGTTGTGATTTGGTCTCTAGGCCTACGGTTGTTTCACTTAATGCCACACATGAGGTCTCAACATTGGCTTCCTGTTCGATATCGTACACTTTCTAAGATTTGTACCAGGCATTTTCTTGTAATCAACCAGCATGTTTACATTGTTTGCTCCTGTAAGAAAACATATCCACCATTGATAATCTAGTTCTGGTTTACTTGTTGTTCCTAGGATCAATATACTAACTTTGGAATTAAGTTTTTTGTTGCTGCACCGACTCTGCAATTTGCTCCCTCTTAGTGTTAGATAGGTCGAAAACATTACACGTAATTAAAAACTTACCTGTAACTGGTTAACTGTCGACAATCGGAAATATTACGACCAACGATTGTTTTATTTGAACTATGACACATATCTTAGCACCTACTTTTTAATGATTTTGTTATAGTCTGGTAAAGAGAAACTCCTTTTCGTCTGCGGAGAGGGTGTCCAATGGTGCGGTCACCAGCCTATGGGCATATGTAGGCACAATAGCCGTGTTCTGTACGTACACGTGTCTAGGGGCCTATGTGTGCAACATAACAAAATAATATATCTCTATCGTTAAAAGTAAAGTCAAGGTAAGTTCTTATATAGCACAGTATCCAGTCCTCCTGTCTTTTGTTCGTCTCATGTCAAATTAATTTTGCGAACAAGTATTTAACCTACTATACCCATATCTACTATGACACGCTAAACTCGTTTGTACAACTTTTCAATTTGTTGTATGTAGGGTTGTCTAGGGCAGCGCTCCTCCATGCCCCCCTCCCATAGAAAACGTCCACCATGATTTATGACAAACCAGATGGGTTATATACCGTAGTTGTGGTCCAAACACCAGATAAAATATTAACTTTAATTTCTGCCCAAGAATCTACTCCAGAGATGTTCAACAAAAGTGGAATATGATCTGTAAGTGTCACGATACATGGCGAGATTCCGCGCGAGTGGAACCGACTGACAACAAGTAACTCGACACCTGCTTAGGGAATATGATGTTTTTTGTTTTGAGGTATAATAACATGCATGGATATAAAAGACTGATAATAATTCTAGTTTCTCACTTATAAAATTAAACTAAAGCGATGGGGGTAGTTTTGTAAGTAAACATTTTACGGTAATCATTTTAGCGGTGGTTATAGCTGGATATCTGTAATACACTTATACAGCCCGGGTGACGACTTTATGTAAGGCTGGTAAAACGCACGTTTACCGTGAACATGATTACATACAACAGTTTCCCCACCGCATTAACTGCCTGTGAAATCAGAACAGTGTTAACGATCGAGAACGGTTGTATATATCTCATGTGGCTGTTGTATCCCCGAAAGAAGCCCAAACTACCTTACGTCAAGTTACGACGTAAACACATCGCCCGAGCCTAAACGTTAGGCATCCATTAATAATCAACGCTAAACTCGATTACTGTAACATTGTTACTTAAACACTTCTCCCCCTGTTTGATTTCTTTCCATCAGTCGGAAACAGGAACATTCATCAGTCTTCTGTGTTATTCCTGTGGTTATACCCCAAATGAAAAAAAAAATATATATATATATATCATACTCTCTATGCAGGCGACAGTGCAACGAATGTCGCCAGCTGACTCTAAAGGGAAAGAGAAGCGCGAGACTTACAGACTCTATATTCACGTGAATGCGAGATAGGATTAGGCAAATGTTTCAGTGTTCGTGTTGACGACTTTCCTTCCTCTCTCATAAATTATGTCACCGACAAATGCAACGACCAAAACCACTGTTCTACTTTTTTTTAATGTATGCACTTTTTATTAAATCGACAGCGGATATTATTTAAACTATTCACACATTACACATATATGCACTATATAGGCGGATCCAGTGGGCCTGTCCCCCTAGACCTTTGGAATTTGGCATGTCCGTAGACCCCTTCGAAAGTGACCCGTTCAGGTTACATTACGACGCGGCGACGAACATTTTTCAAAAGTACCCCCCCACACACACACACATCACCCCTATCTTCCGATGTCACCAGTCCAGCCGAGACAGCGGAGAAGCTGACGTTACGGACGCGCGGTAGCGAATTTTTGTATACCAATTGAGTCGGACACCAGTGGAGACGAGTCCTGTATTGGCTTAAAACGGAGCTTTCTATACCTTCCTCAGCATGTCGCCTCTGTTGAATCTCAATGGGTTCTTTGATCTTTCTTCGCCAGAAATTGTTCTCTCCAGCTAGCACTGTGGCGGCTTGGGTCGTGATACTATTATGATCATCGTTCACTCGGTGTTCACCTACGACTGTGAGCGGGGCCCTCGTCTTCTTGGGTAGGTATTTTGAGTCTTGCCGCCAGTGATCCAGCTACTAGTTTCGCCTAGGCAGGCCTAAAGACTGTCCGGATATGGTATTTTGTATATAACTCGGCACATATTGTTCTTGGGGTTGGTGTTGTATGGTTTATGGTAAGTCCCCCCTTCGTGTTCCCACAAGATCGTGGTCTAACAGTGTGTTATTTAACTAAACATCAGTGTTTTCTTTATACATGCATTTACATTGTGTTATACATTTTTGTCGATAATGGCGACTTGACAATAGGGGATACGTGTCCTGCTAATAACGGGAATTGTTTTTTGACAGATTATGGTTCTGCCGACTCTGTTGGAATGTTTGTATATTACGATCCGTTAAGGTTAACATAACATGAACAAAGCCGTTTCCTGTAAACTCGGAACGTTGCAATATCAAATGGGGAGAAATGCGAAATAAGCAATGAATAGTTTGTAGGTCGGTTGGCTGTGTCAGAAGCGTCAATTAAGCTAACTACTAAGTGCTCCCACAACCGGGTAATGAACGATGTCCTACCAAGAGAACAGTACTAGCTAACAGGTTTCTTTTAAACATGGAACGCGCCAATGTCATGTAGGGAGACAACAAAAAGTAGGCCTAACTCGGTTTTGTATAAGCTACATCCACACGGAAGAAATTTAACTCGGATTAAGCTTAGCCCGTGTTAGCTTAACCGGATTAAGAATCGGTCGCCTCTACACGGCAGTGTAGAACATTGACCTACATATTTATGTTATGTCTAGACGCGACCGAACTTTCGGCGTCCTGTGACCAAGGCGCTTGGCGTATCGATGCCGCCACTTTTTATTTTACTTAAAATATGCGTAAATGGTGCACGTACATATTTTAAAATTGCAGTGGCTCCATTCCTAATCACAATGTCATTATATTTGGCGATGCAATTGTTGTTGCGGATCGTGCAAAACAGGCAGCGACCTTCAGCAATACGAAGAACGTATCGCCAACAACGAAGCGAACGCATTAGAACATTTCGGATGCGCCAAAATCAGTCCACTGCGAGATGTATGACCCTGGTTGATTCGCTGCCTGATGGTAGACGTGGAAGGCCATGGTCTCTACCAAAAAGCACGCACTGCATGGTGGGACAGCATTGTCAGAAACTGGTCGACATCACAATAGTTGGGTAATGAAAAAGAAAAGATACGTTTCAGGTATACAAATGATGGGTTCGTTGTATCTATTCTAGCGTACATCGGTACCATTGAGTAGAGGGCCATTCCAAAATTACGTAACGCTATTGTGCTGGAGCTGTCCCAACACAGTTAACCAGAGTCTAACCGTTTTAACCAACAACTTTAAGGAGGATGTTGTGTTTTGTCCGCACTCTATGTAGAATGCTTTTCATTTTCTCTCTAACCAGGCACAGATTCTTGGCGTACCGTTGCTCGCCAAGCTCCTCGGCAATGCGCTGGTGTGTCTTACAGTCCTTGAATATATTGTCCAGACAAGCCTGAATGTCACCACGCCCCCATATTACAGCTAACACCTTTACTTCTTTTCGTTCCCGACTGGTTCGCACTTTCGGCACGGTTTACACGGTTTAAATATCAGACAGTAGATTAGAAAGAAACGCCGTGATGAATACCAATGATGTGAAACGTACATAAAGTAGGTTAATTAGCGCCATCTATCGCCCGCTCGCTCAGAACTTTTTCGTAACTCGGTTGCAGACGACGCATCCCGTCGGGACCAAGTTTTTTTAAATTCAATTTTATCAAATTAGAGTTTGTGTTTAGGCTATGTTAGTTTAGGTAAGGGTTTAGGTCGGTAATAAGGTTATGGTAAACTTCGCAAATCTTCGCCCCAGAAACATTCCTGTCCACTGAGTTACATGCGTCAATGGCATCACAATTAATGCAAAACTTTGCGTCGTGGAATCACGGGAGGTAATCAGCGCCGTCTATCGCGGGTTAAATACATCGACTTTGCGTTTACACGGGTTAGCTTAACATCGCTATCGTCTCGGGGTTAAGCTAATCGGGGTTAAGGCTTAACCCGGGTTAACTACCCCGGGGTAAGAGTCGTACGTGTAAACGCTCTACCCCGGGGTAAGAACTCTCGTGTAGACGCGGCTTATATTGGCATATATATATATATATATATATATGTATATATATATATGTATGTCTGTAAGTATATGTATATATGTATGCAAACGTTCATCGAGACGTATCTTCATCATCTTCTTTTCTTATGTTGGGCTCAGAACTCTGTATCAGTCACATTATGTGGCTAGAGTATTGTCGAGCTTGGGTGGCGTGTAGAATTCGTGAAGAGTTGTAATGCAGAAGAATAACGTGGCCTTATACATGCAATGCCGGCATCCGCACATATATATATATATATATATATATATATATATACCCCAGTAATATATAATACAATAAAGTGAGGTGAACGAAGTTGCCCAAGTTTCGAAACTGTTGTAGATAGGTGAATTCGAACAACTGTCCTCTCGTAATGCGATCACACGAATGATAGATATGGGCTTAATTAGATAAGAGCGAAACTCGCGAATCACTTTCCCAATAATTCCGATGTTCCCCGTAATGCTTTGCGCTGACTTAAGTTTCCGGACAGTTGAGGTGGATTTAGAGTTCAGGGATGGTGCAGAAGCCTCGGTTCAACAGGCTATTCCACTCATTTATGGTGTGAGGACAAAATGATGACATTTGCTTGTATTGTGTACGGTGGAATGGGAGGTTGTACCCGATGTCATGGTCATTCTAATATGTGTCTTTATTGGGCCAAATAGTGTGGTAAATACTCAATTAATTGCGAAGGTTGGTTCCTAAATGACATTTATATAATTATCTTATTATTTATACTAAAGCGTGTTTTCTTTCTGTTGGTTTCGGGGGTTAAAATGGCCAGCTTCTGGCGTGGAGTCTACGGATGAAGTATCGTGGTCTCTTAGCAACCCAACGTGCTGCTCACATCCATATCTTCTCGATGGCAGTCACAGCTTTGGTAGTCTGTAGATTCTAACCTGTGCTGGGCAGGTCTTACACCAGGGTTTTGTGTTGTTTCTTTTATTTTCTTATTGCATATTTTGACCTTTCCATCTAAGAAAACTTTGGCCGGTCATGTTTGCCTTGTTTGTTGTGTCATTCCATGTGAGCGCTCCATGTGTTGTCGCTTGTGGTAGCGATGCCTAAGCATTTCACCATGGTAACATTCATTTTAATAACATGGGGTATGTCCGTGCAATTGGTAGGCAGCCTTTACTGTCTGTCGTATGCGCATGGCGCCCAGGACAGAACACTTATAAGTGTCGGTGGATGACACGGACAACTGCTCTTCCAAACTGGACACAGCATCCAAGCTCTTCAATAGGATTTATTGGTATATTTCTGTCTTTATTGTCTGATCCAACATAAGCCAGGAAGTACATAAAAAGTGTCTGCTTTGTTCTCAAAAGAGACAGTGCTAAGCAGGCCTTGTGCCAAGTACTTATGAAGGGTTATGTTGGCTCAAGTCAGACAACCTGCACCAGGATCTAGTATGGTACCACCTTGCAGCCTGGCTAAAAAACCTAGCGGATGCTGAACTCTGGACATTGGCAAATCTCTATTCTAGGCTGCTGGTAAAACTGGGGTACTGAGACTGAGAGAGCAGAGAACTGCTAGACAAAGAATTGCAATTGTCTGGTGACAAATCCTTTTGTGCTTGTCAATATTGGTAGTTCTACTGTTGATTGTTTTATTTTTGTCTTTGACCAAAAAGACACGTCAGAGAACGTTACAATTTAACATATATTTTGTAGTTTATACGTCTTAATTTATATAGAAAAATGTATTAAATTGAGTTTCCTTTTCGATCAGTTCATTCCATTCATCTTACTTTGCGGGATGCAATTCTAAATCAATTCAAATTCAATCGATTTTGGTTTTATTCAATTCCAATACAATTCAAATTCATGCGTTTTGTTGATCAATTAAATTAAATTAAGAATTAAACCCAGGTCTGGTCAGGGAGGTCGTTAATGTTGCAATTCTGAGAGTCGTTTTAAAGACACATGACCGACTTGCTACTATTGTCATGATGCACAAATTATAGACATTATTAAAGAGAAAGTACTGAATTATAGGAGACTCCTGAGTCGAAGGATGTACTTACAAGAGTAGACTTGCCGTCTTCAACAACCACTGTTTGCATCCTATCTCGGAGGACGCTTTGGATCCATGTTGGTGTTGCCGGTGATCCCATATAGCGTCGCATTTATTGGTTGGTAAACATCGAAGGCCTTAGAAAAGTCGACTACTAACACGCCCACCTGGATACCTCTATCTAAATCGTCTGCGAGCTCACCAATTAGACGTAATGGTAGGTTCACTTGAATGTCCTCTATGGGGTCCACGTTGTTCTCATCGCAGGATGTCTTATTATTTTGCACGATACATGGGATGTGGTTGACTCCATTATTGTGCATGGGACGCTATTAATTTAATTATATCGTTTTCAGCGTTGTAACATTCTCCCTTTTTAAAGACTGGGGTGACATATAAATATGCTTTTCTTCCTTTTACAGGAACGATTCCGGTGTCAACTAACAATCTGTGTGTATACAAAGTGTGGTGAAGGTTGGTGCATTAGAGCTTTAGTAGTTTGGGACTTATAGGTCCTCTGGTCACTGTGCTTTCTTAGGGTTAAGGTTCCTGATTAGTTTCTCAACTTCATTTACTGTATGGGGCCGGCGCCCGGCGGACATCTCCAGTGAAACTCTTCTTCGGAGGTTTAGTCTTTGGGGCTGAAGACCGAACAGAATTGCATGCTGAGCAGTTCTGCTCGATCTTTTGCATCCGTGATGAGTTTTCCATCAAATATGTTGCAATAATTACGTTCATGTTGTGCTACACAATACGTTACACAGACGTCATAACGTGGTGAATATTGCATCCAAACCTTTTTAACTGCACCCCTCTTGAGGCTCATTAAAAAACTCCCACCTCTCTACTCCACCCCCAAATATTTGGGGAGGGGGCGCAATGCCAAGTCCTCCGGTTCCGACGCATATACGTTAGATTTACAGAGGACCGTCGATTGCGTAATCATTGGAAGCGTAACCCTAACCAAAATATTATAACTATAACTAACCCTAAATATGTTATGCTGCTGAACTTAACCCTAACTATGTATAGTAATAATCTTAACTGTAATTAATAATGAGATAGACGCTAACCATTTATTCCCATCATCCGATTGGTTTCAGTGATTACGCACGCGACCCTAGTGAGATGTCAAAAGTGGAGCTCCGTCAAGACAAAAAGAGTAAACGGCAAGAAGAACCACTTCGTTGTTTTTAGTGAAGCCGGCATGCAGCAACGAGTTCCGGCGACGAGCTAGGAGAACCACACGATGTCGCGATAGAACCGCTTGGTGCAGCGCTCCGAATGATTCAAATTCTAGAAATAAATGTCCGGAGAAGGTTTTTTTCGCTTTCCAAAAGATGTCAGAATGTACATCATTTTTTATTGAAAATGGTTGTGTTATAATTCACTGTTGACGTTCATAATATTTAATAATTCATGAAATAAATTGAATAATTCACTCGCTCAATGCACATATCCTAGCTAGAGTCTAGACTAGGCTACGGCTACGCGTACAACCAGTACCAGGATAGTCGCTTTAGTCGTGAATAATTGAGTGTTCACCTATGCGTAGCCTTTGGCAGAGAACGAGAGAGAGTTGAATGTTTTGTATGTAGTGTATGTGCACTGTGTAGGGCTTTTGTGATAAACAAAAGTATGGACAATTCATTTTCTGTGTACTCCGAGTCGGACTGGTGTTACGAGGATGTCAACAGGCAGTGCCGCTATTTCAATCGGACGAGAATCCGTTAGAACTGTGATTTAGACGATCTGCATCTTGAATCCATGTAAATACATTTTGTTCCTATATACACATATATACTAGTGTCTCATTGTTTATAACTATTGTAGGAATTATAAGCTAAAGTGTGGGAGATGTCTATGTCTGCTCGTTCTTACACTCAAATCGGAGGGTGTCGACATGCAGCGATGCCGCAGTTTCAAACGGATAAGAATCCTTTACGATTTCGGGTATAAAATAATCCAATAATTTCTTTCTTTCGTGTATAGAAAAGTCCGAAGAAGACTGCGTCATCGTCTCTGCGAAGAAATTGACGACGGATTTGTCTGTCCTGCAGGTTTATTTTCTTCAAACTGAAAGAAGGCAGTATAACCTGAGGGCACAATGCAGCATTATTCAATGTAGGTTGGATATGAGAAAGTACTCATTCTCTCAGAGGACAATAAATAACTGGAACTAGTTATCTGATGATTGTGTTAATGCTAGCAGTGTGAATATATTCAAAAATAAAATTGACAGCTATCTGGCGAGGGCGAACCATATGTAGGTGGAACATTTTTGGACTCTCGATAAGCCAAAGGCTTCCTTGTCGGCATGCCGTCTGGAGCGTATAGCTCTGGACGCCAATCTTATTAAATCTTGATGCAAATTGAAGGAGTGTAGATGTGTTGAATTCATTTCTCAACATATTTTCATTCATGCTGTCTTGAGGAACAATGATAACAACTTCACCACATCAAGAGGGAGAAACTGGAAATTACTGAAGTTCTCACACATGTGAAAACTTCAGTTCTCACACGCCCAGGACAGCAACATGCAGCGGGCATAGTTATGCGCCCATGCAATATACAGCTAGGCTTGTATGTTGACCATAATTGTCCGTTTTGAAGATTGTTTGATGGTGTTCACAAACTTGTTTAAAAAAACGTACGTTTTTGAACATGTGTACATATACGAACGCACATACTTAATTATAATAATGAGCGTTGTTTTAGAGAAACCGGCACGTGCGACTGTATTGAGAAGTTATCGCCGTTGCGTAGTTCTGCTAGCTAGCCGCCTAGTGACGCCACTATTTGCATGGCTTCACGTTTCGACCAGTATTTAGGCTTAGTGGATAGTGGGTCCTCTTACCCTCTATTCCTTTTGGTCAAGCGCAGGCGACATCTGAAATGAGAACACGACGGTGGCGACACATGGTGGATTTAGCACGAACGAAATGTGGATCCTGCGTTTCATGCGACATCTGTGAGATAACTTCAAACTAAACAGGATTGATACAGCAGGAAATCACGTGACTTCAAGATGGTAGGCGGTTTACGTTTACTCTAAAATATTAGCTGTTTTAGCATTGTGTACGTGTGAATTGATAATGGTATTGGTAAGTTTCTGAATATGTTCGTGTTTGTCTTTCGGTGTGTATGCTTCACTGTCTCGCATTCGTTTTGACTGTCGCCACAAGTCACGGTTGACTCGGACACTACCACGGCACTGGCACTGGCACTACCACTACCACTACCAGTGCCCCAGGGTCCAGGCGGTACTTTTGCAGTTTAGCCTTAGGCCCGCACCTCGAAAAAACCACGATAAAGGTCACCTACAGTCACTAAACTTCACATCGCGTATCTACAATACCTATTCTACACATAAACTTGTCACGAGATCAAACAATTACATTTACCGTCTTTTATTGATTAAAATGTACAAGAAATTTACTCGTTTTTGCGTGTATTTATTAGTTCCACCGGATATTCCGGTAGGTGCCACCACTTTATGGTTGACTTCAGACGTGGGGATAGATCACAATTCAAATTTCAATAATATAAAATAAAGTCAATAAAATACTCGATATTTAATTAAATAAGATTAACTTAAATGCAGTGTTGACAGCAAGTGAGGGTTTATTACGATTATTGGTTTATGTAAATACTGGTGCATTTTAATATTATTTACCAGAGGCAATTCATCATAGCTATGATACAATACATTTAATAAAGTTTTGTTATAAACAGTGACAGGTGAATTAAAAAATGTAGTTGACACGTGTGCTTGCCATGCAATTACTGAGTGGTTCAACAGTTTTAACAGTTTTTAACATCAATAACATCTTAAAATGGCGTATTTAGGTGGGCATCGGGTCATGGATCCCCTTTCGGAAATATGTTCTTTGTAATTATTGTGAAACCATACAATATTTTATTGATTATAAATTATTCCAGTTGTTAATATTTTATACGTTAACAATATCAGAGATGTTGTTATGTCGGTTAAAAAATAGCTATATCAAAATACTTTATTATAATATTGACATAGTATTAATGATCATGAAAACCTTTATATTATTTTGGCAGATTATTGTATTTATTAATAAAACATGATAACGTTAAGTTGTTCGTAAATTTCCAGTTAATGTGTTACGTCATAATGTGCCCATTTTTAAAGATGAATTGGTGAATGTTTGGAGAACTTATACTTATGAATAAACTCTCATGTCTCAGTATATTTGGCAAAGTGTTGGTCGGCTCTGAAAAGAACCGTGTGTTGTAGTTGTTTCTTCCGATAGCTGCAGTCAATCATGTTCGTGTAGCTGGTCAAACTGGATAAACCCTTCAGATGTCCAAGAGGATGGATGTCCTTGAAAGAATCCATCCCGAATTTGACATCTTGCTGTGCCACACTCTCGCTTGTTTCGACATTTCGCCTTCATCCACATCAAGTATAAACCTTATATGTTATGATATTCACAGCTTTCTATATGATGGCGTGGAAGTGCTGTCCTTGTGGAACTACAGACTACAACCAAATCAAACTCATAATGATTTTGGAGGTGCAGTATTTGATGCAGGCTCCCAAAAACCTCTCTTGAGACATCATACAGCACCCCCCAATTAAATCTCAAACAGAACTGGTTTCCCACAAGTGAAACTGTTATACCTTAGCGAGGTGGTGTGTATGCACCCATCACAGCTCCTAACTTATGGGCCTTTTGGCAGCCTACCCTCAACACTGAGTGTAGATTGCCGTGCCACATTATACTTATTGATTTCATAAATTAAAATAATATAATTAAAAAACACAAGTCCAACAACCCAAATTGGCTCATTTCTTTATACAATATTAATTTATCTATACAGTATGCCTTGTTTGCACAAGACATTCACATAAATTATCCTTTAATATAAATAAATAAATGATTTAGAGGATGATAATATCAAGCAAAATGCTGAAATTTCACATAAATTATTAACCAATGGGCATTGATTACTTTTATTGGCATCCTAATATACGTTCGTTACAATGGCCATTTGGTAAAAATTTCAACGTAATAAAATGGCCACTCAAAGTTATATCTGATCACTACTATTGTCCATGTTAAATTATACTATTATTGTTTATTATTTTTAATGTATATAACAGGAACAGCACAGTACAATATATATAATAATATGCATAATAAAATTTTGCAACAAATAAATTGTTCATAAAAACAAAATAATATATATTGTATTATAGCATAATAAATTACCTCTGGTGGACAATATTAAAGGGAATAAAAACATATATTGCTTGAATTCATGTTATATTACATCCTGCTATCTATTTCCACGTCCACCAAGCAAAAAAAATTCAATGAATTAGAAATTCCACATTTTATGCTGTGCATCCGGACATTTTCGAATATCCATATTTTTGGCCCGCTTTTCGGGATGCTGAGATGTGACGTCACTTATAACTAAAACTCGCATCAGGCTGACCTTTTCCATGCATTCAGAGCATGTTTACAAGTATAGCTTTTGGGTCGAAACGAGCGTCAGAACGAGTTATTGTGCAATATTCCGACGTAATTCAAACACTAGTCATCATAGAGGAACAAGCAGTTATCTTACAGTTCCACATGAATCAAATTTTATTCAAAACAACGAATGCGAATGGGCCTACAAGTCGACTAGGTTTCGCCGAGCTTGGGCTAGTTTTCAGAATAATTATATCGAATGCAAACAACGGGAGATAATCTACACCAATAAACATACATAGCAAACAGATATTGTATCCAGCTACAGAAAGTAACATGTATAATCTCATAATATCACTAGAATATCGATATATGAAGGAGTTGTACAATTTATCATAACAACTTAAATCAGTCACTGAATTTCTGCTGATCCCACTAGCTCAGTGGGTAGGCACGTTGGTTACTTGTTTATTTTACAATCGGGCGACGCCGGTTCAATCCTGACAGCATGCAAACCATTGATTTTCTTTACACCTTTTTGTTTATGTTTTCACAAAGTAATATAAACAAAATCATTTTATACTATAATGCACTGTTTGTAAATAATGTTTATTTTTGTAGTAATTATTTATTTGCCACAAAAATGAAAATATGGTCATTATATAACGATGTTTCTAAATTTGATTTATCCAAACAAATATAATATGTAATGGATATATAATTTATTAATTGTAAATATATTGTACGGTAATATATGTAAACAGATTGTGATCTGTCTGGATAAATACAATTTAGAAACATCGTTTTATATATAATGACCATATTAAAATTTGTGGCGAATCAATAATGACTAAAAAAATTTTTTTTACAAACAGCATTATAGTATAAAATGATTTTTTTTTTATTACTTCGTGAAAACATAAACAAAAAAGTGTAAAGAAAATCAATGGTTTGCATGCTGTCAGGATTGAACCTGCGTCGCCCGATTGTAAAATAAACGACAAGTAACCAACGTACCTACCCACTGAGCTAGCGGGACCAGCGGAAACTATCTGACTGATTTAAGTTGTTATGATAAATTGTACAACTCCTTCATTAGTGATATTATGAGATTATACACGTTACTTTATGTAGCTGGATACAATATATGTTTGTTATGTATGTTTATTGGCGTAGATTATCTCCCGTTGGTTGCATTCGATATAATTATTCTGAAAACGAGCCAAAGCTCGGCGAAACCTAGTCGACTTGTAGGCCCATTCGCATTCGTTGTTTTGAATAAAATTTGATTCATGTGAAACCGTAAGATAACTGCTTGTTGCTCTATGATGACTAGTGTTTGTATTACGTCGGAATATTGCACAATAACTCATTCTGACGCTTGTTTTGACCCAAAAGTTATCCTTGTAAACATGCTCTGAATGCATGGAAAGGGTCGGCCTGATGCGAGTGTGTGTCATAAGTGACGTCACGATACCACGTGATCGCCAATTTTATTTTCCGCGGGAATCGCTTCACAGACTGGCTTAAATTCGAATTTATGCTACAAATGTATTTTTCTGTATTTGTTTAATGTTGTCAAATGTTACATACAATGTTAAACTTTGTGTACACATGGAAAACTGATTTTAGCTAATGCCTTATTTTTATTTCCTTTAAAATACAGCAATAATTACTCAAACCAATAACCGTAACAAATACTATCAGCTGCCGTCAACATTAAATTTAACATTACCTTATTTAATTAATTAATTTCATGAAATATTATGTATTTTAATAACTTTTACAATTATTATTGAAATATGAATTGTGATCTATCCCCACGTCTGGAAGTAACCATGAAGTGTCGCCACCTACCGGAGTATCCAGTGGAACTAATGAATACACACAAATACAAGTAAATTTCTTGTACATTTTGATCGATAAAAGACAGTAAATGTAATTGTTTGATCACGTGACAAGTGTGTATGTGTAGAATCGGTGTTGTAGATACGCGATGTGAAGTTTGGTGACTGTAGGTGACCGTTATGGTTTTTTTCGAGGTGCGGGCCTAAACTGCAAAAGTACTGTCCAGATTACCACTGATACCAGTAGTGAATAGACTAGTATGCTAGTAGTATACTGGTGTGGGCAATAATTGTGGGTCCAATTGTGTTATGCCATTTTTACTAAAACCTGATAAAATTCTTCCGTAAGATATTTATATGCTAAATCTCTAACTCTTATTTCTTCCAATTTCTGCAAACAAACTGTTACAAAAGTTGTTTTGAGTGAAGTACTTACGAAAATTAAAATACACCGGCGAAATCCAAATCTCGTTGAAGACGCCTGCATAAAAAATCGTGGGTCCTATCTATGCTGTATAAATTGTTCGTGTGTCACGTGAATCAGTGTGAGACCATGCAGTGTATTAAAATAGGCCAAGAGTGTTAGAACACAAGATTTCAGTGCTATGAATTTTGACCTGTTCCGGAATTTTCCGGGCATGAATATAGTACCACGTCCGAGTCCCGACTAGCTGAGTATCTCAGACTGAGTCTTACGGAGAGAGACCAGAGACTATGTCTAGGACTGAGAGTATTATTGTCTACCTCACTCTGACCGGGACGAGTAGAGGAAGGGCTTTGGGGCAGAAACACAAACGTTGTGAATGGGTGGCCCTAATATTTTGTGAATTTTGAAGGTGTTTATGATGAGCACCATCCGAGATGTAACTTAGTCTTAGACTTGGGCATAATTTTGTGATTGTTCCTAAAAAATCTAGAACAGCACCCCCCCCCTTGTGATGTTATGTCCGACAGCAGCATGATGCACCAGCCATAATATTGAAAGACCACTGCAAAAATCATCTTCAACAGTAACCCCCTTCCAAAGTCATGTTTAAGACAAACCCTCAGACTTCTGAAGCTCCAGCTTAGCCCCCAAATATTAATCTCGTTGCGGGGTGTAAACAACACTGTCACTGACACATTAACTTGCAAAGCATCGGTGCCATAACTGATTTGTTGGCTACGATTTTAAGAAGTTTGATTACAAGGTGATAGTACTAGTGTCACAGTAGTGTGACATTTCAGTGACAATTGATGTAAACATACCGCATGATGTTTGATGAAAATATTTGCACCTGTTCGTAATAATCACCACAGGAAACTTACGGAACAGCCCCCACGATGTGCACTATTTGATTATAATATGTACAATTTGTTTACCTTAAATCATGTGTTGTATAATGTAATAAACACATTGGGCCATTGGCATAGAAAAAGGTAATTTATGCCAGTCTAACCATCATCAGCAATCCCTCATAGCATGGATGATCTTTTCATGGATTGTTGTCATTTGGTGTGTATTCGTAGACTTATCAGTCCAATCTTTGCTCGGCACAGCTTCCCACAGTGCGAACATGTATAACCAGAATGTGGTGAGAGTAGTTTTTGTATATTTTCCATGGATTTAATCTTCTTAGCCTCAGGCTGTTTGGCTACGTTTGTTTGTCTATTGACTTTGAATGACTCTGTGCCATTTCGAGTAATTGACTGCGATTTAGTTCGTTATAGAGCCTCAGATTCCCAGGTGTTTGGGTCAGTGTCACATCTTTTTAATGTAATACACCATTACTGAATGTAGCTCTATCCCTGTTGTGCCTGTTCCCTGCCAGCCGCAGTTATCCGCCCAGGAGGAGCAGGAGAAGCTACTGGAAGAGGCTCTCGGAGTCGTCAAGGTGCAGTCCTTCCAGATGAAGAGATGTCTCGTAAGTCAACCATTGTCATCTCCACGAGATGTCTGGTTTAAGTCTGACCAAGTTGTCATCTCCTAAGACCTAAGATATGTGGCAGAATAACTCTTCTATGTTCCGCAAAGATTGCTCTCAAGAAGCCTGTAGATGGCGCTACATACACATAGATGCAAAAGACGGTTTCCCAGAGTATTCTTAAATGCCATTTGTGATGACATCAATCTGACACAGCTTTCTGTGTCAACAACTGATCAGTATCCTCGTGTAATGTTGCAAGAAAAAATATGAACAATTGATTTACCGGTAATGAACAATTGATTTATGTCCAGTTTGAACCCTTAAACCGTTCAAAACTCTGTAACAAATGGGGAATTAAAAAAATAAAGGTGTTACTTTTCTTCCAATGCGTCGTTGATCAAGTTCTAAAAATTTGGCGCCAGAGGTGTAAGAAACGTAGGAAAAAACTTTTAGCATGCTCCCCGCAGGCCTACACACATGTTTGCCCAATTATAGTTAGATCAGATTAATACGGATGAACATTTAAAAACTATGTATTTTAGAAAAAATAAACAGACAAGTTCTGACTGACTCAGTGTGGTCTTCATTTAATGATAAAAACAACTGCAACAACAATAATGTAACAGTCACTAGCAGCTCACATTAATGTAACAGTCACTAACAGCTCACATTAATGTAACAGTCACTAGCAGCTCACATTAATGTAACAGTCACTAGCAGCACACAATAATGTAACAGTCACTAGCAGCTCACAATAATGTAACAGTCACTAGCAGCTCACATTAATGTAACAGTCACTAGCAGCTCACAATAATGTAACAGTCACTAGCAGCTCACATTAATGCTTTCAAATATGCTATGAAAATTCAAATAGTACATTATCAATACTCTATAAAATAACACTATTACATTGCAGGACAAAGGCAAACTGATGGATGGACTGAAGCACGCGTCCAACATGCTCAGTGAACTGCGCACCTCCATGCTGTCTCCAAAGAACTACTACGAGCTGTGTATCCTTCATACAGTATATGTATTTTCCTACCAAGGCCCAATTCTAAGGCATTGGGCTTTGGTCTGGAGAATCTGAGGCTCAGATCATCATGTTGTTTACCCTGCGTTTCTCAAGTTCATTCAATTATGAAAACAGAAATAGACAGTGATGTAATTTAACCTTTATTTTAATTGTACGTACCATCATAACCATGTTTACAGAAAGACACAGTTGAAAAATTGAAAGCAGACAAACTTTATGTGCAAAGAAAATTTGAGGGCACTTGGAGTGATTGAAAAGATACTCAGTCTTTGAAGTTGTTATTAATTTAAAATGCAATCTTGATGTGACACATTATCTTTAATCAGCCTGTATGTGAAAGTCAAAAACCTTTGTCGCCAAAGACCATTTAAAGCCAAACAATATCATGTGATGAGGAAGAAAGACAGAGATATTACACTATTTCAAGCTTGGGTGCTTTGAAAAATGTACTATTTTTACAATTTATCAAGAATATAGATTTATATAAATAACAGGGTAATTAATAATGTAATTTACTGTTTTTGTAATATTTTGAAGCATCCTCTATTCGAATATAGCTTTGAAACTCTTATTATGGATCCTTGACTAAGCATGCACTCAGACATGAGTATCACTGATGAACTCAGTCATCTGGAGCTCTACCTGGTGGATGAATTCCAGAAAGGTCACCGGGTCGCTGACCTCTACGAACTCGTCCAGTACGCAGGCAACATTGTCCCAAGACTGTAAGTTGATAGACAGTTACAATCTAGAAACTACTCACTTACTTAGGGATGCTTTAGCTTCTTGTTTATATAACATTACAGACCTGGAGCCGAAGTACTCGGTACTCGTGTACTTGAGTACATTTTTGAAGTACTCGTACTCATAAAACTTATGGGTCATGGACTCGTACTCGTACTCATTGTACTCAGATTTTATGAGTACATTACGAGTACATCTGAGTACTTTCTCCATATGTACTGGGGAAAATAAATATATTTGGTTGTAAAATTTAACTTTCGTGAAATATTTAAATGTTCAACTATTTTTTAAATACTTTGTTAATTCTGATAGAATACCACCTTACCATCCCTACACATAGTACAACCTCATTCTCTGATAACCATGACTATGATACCCAAACATGGCAGCATCTTTTCCCAGCCAGAAACACCCTCTTCAGCAAACAATAATTGTATGCTATCAGTTCAGGCCATAAACCTGTTTGTTTAATTAAGCCACCAGGATGTCCAGAAAGAGCCAATTAGCAGTTAACCCACCAGTTAGACAGAAATGCCTTTGATGTAGTCTGGAGACCATGCCACTTGGCTGACAGTGCTAACTGCTAAGAACAAGAAATGCCAGTCTTCCTCTGTAGAAGTAAGGTAGCTCAAGTCAGGCTGCCTCCTACACCAGCAGCCTGGCTAAAAAGTCCAAAAGGGATGCTGGACATGTGCTAACCCTCTCAACGACTAGTAGTCTATGATCAGAAAATATAAACGGCAAACTTATATTATCAGCAGATTGCTGATTGTAGAAGTGAACGAATACCCCAGTCAGCCATGTACAGATCGTTACAGTGACCCACTCCAGTTCTGAGTTTTCAAACTCTGGTGCAGTTGGTCCCTCACCATCTCAGCATTCCGGCCTCATCAGGCCCAGTTGAAAGGGTATTTAGCATAACCGAGAAAGTATTCTGCCCTGAACGGTGCAGCCCGAAAGACTCAACCTGTGAACAACTCATGTTCATTCGGTGCAATGGCAAATAGATGATAAGATCATACGATGCCACTGAAATGAATGCCAATGAAGTGAATTTCATTGTTGATGAAATAGAGGTTTTTCTTAGTTTTCCTCATAAAAAATGTATCAACTGCCATTGCATATTGTGCCGAGTTATATAAATTATATTAATTAAATAATTTTAAAATACGTTATTATTTAATATTTAAAAAAATGTACTCGTACTTTTACTCGTACTTGTGAAAATGTACTCGTACTTGTACTCGTACTCAGCTTTTAGCAATGTACTTGTACTTATGAAAATGTACTCGGCCCCAGGTCTGTAACATTGTCTCCCAAATATAACAAACCTACCAGACCATGAAAACTGACCGTCTCCATTGACATAACAGATGAATTAACAGATTTTACTAGTTCTTTTTAAAATTATACACATGGCTACCGATAGAATCAAATCAAAACTACTTTATTGTCTGATCTAAAACAATACATTTTAAAACAGAAAATTGTCTTTAGGTTCATCAGTTGACCATCCAATCAATTAATTAGCTCTAAAAAAAAAAAATCTGACTCGTACTTAAAAGCAAGTAGTGGAATAATTGAAATAAATTTATTAATGTTGATTTAATAACAAGTTGGCCAATCTATGCAACCCTTTAGGTAAATAAATAATCATGCTACAGGTTGAATTTGTTGGTGTAATTTGAGCTAATCCTAATGTCACTACATGTATTGTGTTGTACCGTCAGGTGCCTACTCATCAGCATAGGCATGGTTTACATCAAGTCTAAAGTAGACATGTTGTTCTGACAGGGAAAGGATAGTCAGTTCAGGAATTTTTTCAAACTATAACAACCCTGTACTGTACATGACAGGGTTTGTTTTCTGCCAGGCAGAAAGGTATTTCTGCTGTGCCCAAGGCAGAAATAGGGGAGAGAGTATGTTGAATAGTTGTTATAGTATAGTATTATCTGATAAAAGTGTATCCTTATTTAATTTGTTATGTCATAGTTGGCCTGAGAGCCAATCATCGTCTCTACCCGAATCTGGGGTAAAGCTCCCTACTACCGGTAGTAACACTGGCTGGAGCTTAATAATCCAGGACATTGTGATGGGACAATGCTGCCACCTGACGGTGCCTGGATAATCGTGGCTACCGGGTAGTCACTGATCTACAGTGTATTGTAACTAGACAATCCTTAGGGGCAAAATTCCACCACTTGCATTGGTTTGTGTGCATTTTGTTGTGCCCATGTGTACAGGAATTGTCACCTGACAACACGGGCTGCAGCATTTTTTGTTCAGTATTTTTCTTATCTCTTCTCTCTCAGTCCCTGTGTACCGCAGTTTAATTACAGGCCTAGAAGTTGGCTGGTAATTAAAACTAATTATCATCTTGTGTTCAGTAGAAAGCCTGGTTTTGAAGCACCTGACCACTCTGTATCCAACTAACTAGGCTAGCTGCTAGACCTTGCTATTGTTTGAGTGGTTGGGTGAGCTGATAAGACTACAGTAGCTGTCTGTGTTTTAATAACTTGTTGGGGCTGCCACCACAAGATCACACAGTAATTGTGTAAGAACGAAATAGGAATTTTGATATTGATAGTAAACTAAATAAGTATAAAAATATAACTATTTTGGGAGTTTCTGCCCTAAAGGCAGAAACTAGGGGAGAAAGGTATTTCTGTTGCACAGGCAGAAAGTATTTCTGCCACACAGTTTCTGCCGTGAGGTCAGAAACGTGTCTACTCTGGCACATGTATATAGTTAGGTGAATGAATGGTGTGCTTGCTTAGTACGGTACGGTGCCTAAGGTCTACTGTGCTTGCATAAAAGTATTTCTGCCATACAGTTTCTGCCGTGAGGTCAGAAACGTGTCTACTCTGGCACATGATGCTCATATAAGCAGGTTATATTCTTCTGTGTACCGGTACACACTTCCATCCTTAGCAGACAGTGCTTCAGTTTTGTTTTGGATTAAAACTAATTGTTAATTTAATTGATGGTAATTTAATTAAAGTTAATTGTTCATTAAATTTAATTGAGAAAAAAAAGGTTATTTTAAGTGACCTGATTAATTTGTGATGTTAATAAGTTAATTGCATCATGCATCATTGCAGCTACCTACTCATCACGGTGGGCGTGGTGTACATCAAGTCCAACGAGCTGTCTCGGAAGGACATCCTCAAGGACCTGGTGGAGATGTGTCGGGGTGTGCAGCACCCTCTCCGCGGTCTCTTCCTTCGCAACTATCTCCTCCAGTGCACCAAGAACGTCCTTCCTGATGTCAATGAGGAGGGCGCCAGGTAAACCCATTTCCTCCCGTATGGCTACTTGTGGGGTAGGCCCACACCACCTGGTATATTCCGCTCTGTCTGTAATTCTTCCCATCTTCCTTCTGCAATTTTCTCCCACCTTCAGAAGTTCATCACTAGGTGTAATACATTCCCTGCCCTGCCAAGATCTGTCTCATTGTCTCACCATCTTAAGCTTCCTCTCCTTCTGTCTGCATGAGTTCACCTCTCTATATATCCCGGTCTTCCACAATTTTCTTTCAAGCTGTTCATTATTGCCCTTTAAAAATCTCTCTTCACGCAATCTCTCCAACTTTTGTTGTCTCCTACCAACCTCTTCTATTTTCCATGGTGTCTTTGTTGATTGTCTCTTGCTCATTCTCTGCACATGTCCAGTCCAAATTTGTTTACACACCATCATGTCTAGAGTCTTCATTAGGATCTTTCTCTCATATCCCGAGGACAAGTTATGATAGACTGGTGGTCAAAATGATGAATAAAAATGTAGTTATAATTTTAGTTTTTGTACATAAATGTTAAAACTATTCTGTACCACTGATTTCTACAAATTTCTGTTGATTACGTGACAGCACTGTCCGCCATCTTGCTTTCATAAACATGCGATAATAGAGGTCTGTGGACGATACATGTGCAGTGTCATGTTCTCTGTCTTCTTATCTTTCTTTCTAAATATTGTTGTAAGCCCAATACTGGGCAATATCCCACAGTAAATGTTTAACGAGAGTATAACATAAAAGCACAGATAAAAGTTGAGCATAACCATGGCCATTTGAAGAACTTCGGATGTAAACAGGTATGTATTGCAAAGAATAAAGAATGCAGCATAAAAATAGGAAAAGCAATATGGCAGTCATGTTGCATGTCGAGTGGGCTAGTTATTGGTACACTTTCTATCTATGTGTAGAAATCAGTGTCTTGTACCTGAAATATAGTTAATCTAATGGACCAACCGTGCTGTTCACAAGGTGAGATGCCACCTACATAATTTCTGTTGCATCCACAGTGAGACTGACACGGGCACCGTTCGAGATTCGATTGACTTCATCCACCTGAACTTTGCTGAGATGAACAAGCTGTGGGTGCGCATGCAGCACCAGGGACACACACGAGACCGCGAGAAACGTGAGCAGGAGAGGCGAGAACTCCGGATCCTCGTCGGCACAAACCTTGTCAGGCTGAGTCAGCTTGAGGCGGTCAATATCGACATATTTAAAAAGGTCTGTATCATCTGCGTAATGGCAGTTGAAAACTTAAATCCAAAATGAATTTATGTATGTGCGAGATTTCACTACCTTTTGTAATCATGTATGACAATGACTCTTTCACTGCTAAGATAAATTCACGATAATATTGTGCATGCTTGCGCACATTTTCAAGAGGTATTATAATATGAAGTTATATATGAAGTCATTTTAGTTAATTCACCGTACCAAAAATAATGCACGTAATGCTAATGTAAACTATCAATGTTTCTGTGCCATGATTAGTTTTAAGACAAACAACATAATAGTTAGATATTTATGTTTCAACCCACATACCATTAATCCAAAACATGCATCAGAAGCACTTCTTCAAGATAATTATTCCAAATTGCATTATTAAAACAGGTAGTAAATTGTTTATTGTTTTTAAATGCAAAATAAACTAAAATCTATATTTTCATCCCAGCAAATGTACCAGTATTTTGGCTTTTCCTCAAATTGGAGAGGCGCAACTTAAGTTCGAACCATCGCTGCTTGTCATAAATGTATTTTTTGATGTTGTAAGCCGTTTTAATGACTTTGATATAATTAAACATTGCCATGTTTCCCTCCATGTTGGAGTCAATGATGTAGTGAGTTGTCCGCCGTGATGAAGACATAGATTGTTCTCTCTGCAGCATGTTCTGCCGGGCATCCTGGAGCAGGTGGTCAGTTGCCGAGATGCCATCTCCCAAGAGTACCTTATGGAGTGTGTCATCCAGGTGGGTGACAGACCCTTAGCCAGAAATGTTTGTTGCCACTTGAATTGATCAAAAGTGTGTCTTTTAGCATGTGAACGGCGTGCATGGAGGCCGTTCACATCAGTCACAGCCACTGTTGGCCAGTTTAGTTTTTTCAATGATAAATATGCGTCATTTGAGCCATTTATTTAATTAATGCTGATCCATTTGATTTGTTTCACTACCAGTTGTGCCAATGATAGTCAGTAATGTGGGCATATTGGAACTATTAGTTAATCTAGTGACCAGCTGGTCTCCTCTAAATCTCACCACTCTTGTCAGTTGTAATTACCTGTCTTGGCCAGTCATCTGCCAGTCTTGAAGACAGGCAGACAGGTCTCTGGCTAAGACCCTGATTGGTGTGTGTTTGGCCCATGGTGGGTGGTGCTTGGCCCGTTGTGGGTGGGTGCTAGGCCCGTTGTAGTTGGGTGCTTGGCCCATTATGGGTGGGTGTGTAGCCCCCTTCTGGATCTTGTTGCACTGACATTGTCTGTGCAAAGTGGGCAGTAGACCGTGCATTGATGGTAACGATCTGCCAATATATGTTCATGTCACTTTCCTGAATTATTCCAGATTTATAGATTCCTTTTATTGTAATTTGTGTTGTATTAATCGAACCTTGTAGCTATATCATATATGATATTACTTTTACTCAACTTACTGACTACGATATAGTTATGTATTTATCTGCAGATCTATCATGTTTCAACAATTTATGGAATATGTATAATAAACGAAGAGACTTGTGCCTGTATGGCTGCATGACAACTCACAATGTACTATACTGCTGTTTGTCGCAGCTGTGCAGTGATATTTTGCGTTTTATATTTTTGCAGGTGTTTCCCGATGAGTTTCATCTGCAGAGTCTGAATGGGTTCCTGCGCGCCTGTGCTGATGTACACCAGGACGTAAATGTGAAGAACATCATCATATCACTCATTGACAGGTACGAGATGCTAGAACCACATAGAGATGTTTGCTAGGATTTATGCTTGTAATTGTTGATGATTGAAAGGATGTCATAAAATATTGATAAGGTGTCCATATACCCTGTAATGTGCAACTACATAAAGGGCACATATTATTTTTAGAATTTTGTTTAAACTATTGTTAAGCATCATAGGACTATAGGAATGTTAGGTTTTATTGCTGTTATTACTACCGTAACAGGTACCAGGACGTTAATGTCAAATATCAGCACATGTTACGTGAAGTGTCTCCTATGTAACATTATGAACAATCAGTTTATGTTATGAACAATCAGTTTATGTTATGAACAATCAGTCAGGTATCCAAGGTGCAATCTGTATAGGAGGAACATGTTAACATAACCGTGACACACGATGATATTGGCGCTGAAGAAGTAATTCCATTATTATTATAGTTAAATTCAATTACACCACGTCATAATGTCCATTTGAATATCTAAATAATAAAAATAAACATTCTTTATTCATGATAACCTTATAATATATACATTGTGTCTGTCAAATGGTTGTGTGTTTAAAATATAAAAGTACAGGTAAAATTATACTGCTAAAATATTAGTCATATAAAAGGGTATATTACATAATGCAGTAAAGATATATTTTTAAAATATTAAATGATATTTGAAGAATTAGTACTGCACAAAGAATATTAGTATATCAATAAATAAACTAAAAGACCTCTGTTAAAATGTTCATTATGTTGCCTGTCACTGTAGTCTAATTGAGAGGCTGATGGTGGGACAGGACTTATATGTCGCCTGTTTCAGACTGGCTATGTACGCCCGCAATGATGATGGAGGTGGCATCCCCAGTGACATGCAGCTCTTCAGCATCTTTTCCCAGCAAGTCTCGCAAGTTATACAGGTAACACAGACACAACCACACCACTGGGCACATTAACCAGATTGAACTACATTGCCATCCAGAAAAACCTGGACGACACATAGGATGGGGAAGCCTTTGGCTTACACTGTTCCTTAATTGAGTCTCATTGGAAATTTATCTGCTTAATGTTTTGGGATAGTTTGCATATTTTTAAAAGTTTGACAAAAACTTATGTTTTGTTAGAGACAACATCACTTTGTAAGTATGTATACTTTTTGGTATTAATAATTTATTTAACCATCTGTTGAATTATCTGATAGTACTGTTCTGCCCCGTTTTGGTGCATAAACTTTTTTATAAATGACTGAATGATATATTTGCTAGAGATTGATGAAAAACCTGGTTATTGCATTGTGCTACATGTGTGTTCCAGATTCTTCAGCCAAGTAGCCTGGATGGCAATCTAGCATTTTGAATTTCTGCCCGTCCGTGACCTGTGTGCCTTGTCTTTGTAGAGTCGGCCCGATATGCCGCCCGAGGACATCGTTTGCCTCCAGGTGGCACTGATCAACCTTGCACTGCACTGCTACCCCGACAAGATTGAGTATGTCGATCGCGTCTTGGAAAACACAGAGGAGATCTTCAACAGACTCAATCTCGACCAGTAAGACACTTTACTGTGTTCCTACTACTATACAATGTTCTAAATACTAGAATAAGTATGTTGAAGGTGTACGTAAGGTAGCGAGGGCTGGTATCATGTCAGTTGATTTCTTTACTTTTTTCTTTATAGAACATTTGTAGGTGTCATTATGAACATGTGTACCATAAAAACCAATGGCAATAGTGCCATATGTCATCAATCCGTTCGTTTAAAAAATAGTATTTTTAGTGTGTGTGGAATGTGCTTTTCAGATTCTTGGAAACTGCTAATGTTTCCATAGTGACGATCACGTGTGCATCAAGCTAGTTCAAACATTACGCAAAGATAAATTCGTTCACCATGAACACAGATCATATAGTCTGGTTATTCTCATGCCACTATGCTGCTGTATTATAATTACATAAATGCATCACACTGTTAAATACTGGCGGTAGTTTTGTTTATTCTGCGATAACGCCCGACCTTCGCCGCCAGTTGCACTGACACGTGACTGACCCCAGCAGGTGTCAGTTCAACACAACAACAACACAGTATCATTAGACATTTGTCATTACAAATACAGATTGTAGGGCCAACTTGGTGGGAAACCTTTTTGGGGAAATCTCAATAATAGAAATGTCTGTCAAATCGTGTTGAAATAAGCCACATGCCAGTAAAAAAGTCACATTTCTAAGCAAAAAAACAAGCATCTGGTGACATTTGTATTATCAGTAACAACCAGGAAGTATTACTTAATGTAACTTTTTATAAAAATTACAATACTTACAAAACTATAAATTGGCATATGAACTCGACTTGTGTTTACGCAAAATTGCACGGGATGGTTTTACATTTGGTGAAGGGGTCGTGCCAAAAATGCAGTATGGATTTTGGCTGTCTTTCAACATTGTAGCAACATTTTTATGAAGCTGCAAAATGTTTATTAATTTTATTTAAATCAAAACAAACATGTCATAGGCACCTTAATGCTAAGTATTTTGAAGGTGTACTTACTAACTGCTAAACTGCATTTAATAAGCCCCAAACTGTTCGCAATTTGAATTGTATACAGAACATTCAAATAGTAAACATCACATATTGCCAATATTCTGGAAACAAGTGGGGCTAACTGCAAGTTACAAGATTTGCACTTTGAAGTTAGCTGGTTTGCACAATCAAGACGAAGTGGGATAAAATCTAAATGATTACCATCTCTGGTTTGAGATAATGATTCTGCATAATGGAATTGCTAGGGTCATTTTAAGCGGTACGATATTCAACAGTGGCTTATTTTAAACTATATGACTCTCAGCTGTTATTTGCCTCGCAGCCTCGAGAGTTCCAGTGCCGTCTCGAAGGAACTGACGCGTCTCATGAACATTCCCATTGACTTCTACAAGAACATTCTGATGCTGCTCAAGCTGGAGCATTTCTCTGCCCTCTTTGAATACTTTGACTACCAGGCTCGCAAGACCATGAGTTTGTACATCATCAACAGCGCCCTGGAGAGTGAGACATACGTCGCGACACAGGAGGAGGTCTGTTGTCAGCTCTTCTAGCGTCACGAAAAGAGTTATATAATCTAACTTCTATAAATGAACTAGTGAGAGTGTGTTAACATTTTCCTTCTAGATGGCTGCACATCAGGCACCACTTTCAGGGATTAATGTGTGACCCATTGGAGGAAAAGCAGAGCCAATTTTTTTTAAATTCCACGCTAACGTTTTTTTTTTATAAAGTTTTAACTTTTGTACTGTATGTTAGACACGTAAATTGATTCTTCATAATGTAGACCGATTGTTCATAACTTTTCGTGAGGTGCACCGATCCGTTGGGGATATGTTATGTAACTTCTGTTGTCGTGAGAACTGTTTTGAAATTTGAATTTACGTCAAACAAATGTCATTCGTGAATACTCAGGGAAACCGTCTTCTGCGTGTGTGTGTATGTGGTGCCTTGATGATTTTTTTGCTAATGGTACAAGTGTCATAACATTTTTGTTTGTTTATTTTTTGTTTGTTTTATGTTATCCCTTGGTCATGAGGACGTAACTTTCAGGAGAATGTTCATGTTTCATGTTAATGAACACTGAACCATTTTATTATAGTTATAAATACGTAAGAAGATATGTTATGTTTCTATACTGTCATGAGGTGCTTTTCAGTGTTATCCTTTGTGCGGAGGCCTGTTTTATCTGGAGAAAGTTCAGATTATCAGATTTAGATTTGTTGTCATGTTGGGGAGTGTAGGATATTTAAATTTTGCTCCTTGTGACTGGAAAAACCTTTTGAATTGTACATTTCCGTGGAACCTCATTATTAAGTTCACTCTTGGGCTTAAGTAACATGAATGACGAGGTGACCATTTCAGTAGGCCTAATTTCCTATTCTTCACAGTCCATTTTTGACTGTTCCATGGTGACCTTAATTGCGAGGTGGCTGTATTACCGAGGTGACCATCAAGCGAGGTTTGACTGTAATTGCAAAGTTTGTCGTTCGCAGGTTGACGGAATCCTCAGCTTGGTGTCGCCACTGGTGCAGGATCAGAGCGACGAACCAGTGGAGGAGGAGGATCCTGAGGACTTCACTGAGGAGCAGGGCATTATGGGAAGGTTCATCCACATGCTGCAAGCTGAAGACTGCGACCAGCAGTACCTGGTGAGGGAGACTTCATTATTTTATCACTTCTGGTCAGTGTTTCAAGGGAGTGCCTTCTGCTTACTTCTGAGACTGTTTTAAGCTGTTTTAAACTGCAGATACCTAGAAAAACTAAATCCTGCACAAATCTATGCAGAAACTTGTTACATTGACTATTGTAGTAGATCCTTAATTGTTTTGATTACATAGTTTGTCTTAAGCAAGTTTTTAAACTTATTTTATTGTTGATTTTAGATTCTGAATGCCGCAAGGAAACACTTTGGTGCTGGTGGAAACAAGCGCATCCGGTTCACTCTACCCCCGATCATATTTGCGGCCTACAAGTTAGCATTCCAGTACAAGAGCATTAGTGAAACGGTATGTATAAGCCCCTGTACATATGTGATTTTGATAACTGATTTTTGAAACATGGAAAGGGGCTAGCATGGATCGAATTTGGCCCATGGCACTACGGCAAATTTCCATAGTTGCCCTTGTTCCTTGCCGTGGTTCCCCCATAAATTGGACTGTATCCACGGCCTAAATAGCCGTGGTTGCCCTCCCTGTATGCCCTAGTGCCCTTCCCATGCCTGGTACCAACTAAACTGAACTTAGCAGTATTTGTCACTTGCTGTGTATCCGACAATAAGAACAGAAATCCAAAGAAGTCATTGCCGACTCTCACATAATTTGAATGGGCGCAACCATATTGTTGTTGTTTACAAGCTACTGCACAGTTGCTCTATAAAGACTTCTGCGCAGGGAAAATCATGCCAGGTCATGGTTAGTATTATGTTAATTAGCCATTCCTCCATTCAGGAGGTTACGCGAATAGGTCATGCGCGTACGTCTTGACCAATCAAAACACTTGATCAAATCACTCCCAAGTGCGCCATTAAAATCATGTTCATCACGACGTACAAAAATCGATAATACCCAAAAATCATGTGAAAATCACGAGAAAACAAAAAATGACCTACTGAAGAAAGCAGCTGAGGGCACGATGACATTGGCGACAATTTTTTCAGTTAGTTGAGTAAAAATAAACTGGCATGTTCGAAATTAGTCGAAATCACTGTGAAAATGGTCGCCGTCTATGGATTTGTAATTTATGTAGGTGGTCCCAAATTTTGCCGTACGCAATAGCAACAATCGTTTTTAACAATGTAAAATTTTACTAGTTAAACTTAGTAGTATTATGTTTAACTAGTATAAAAATAAAATTCGGCACTTGTGTAGAATCTGGACCCACCTCGATTTTGCCATTATAACTTGAGTTTTGCCTAACTTTGATACCTCAGTGTGTTAGTTCCATTATTTAACGTTATCCCAGGCATATTTACGTTTGTGAATATTGCGTATTAGCGCTCTTTTGAGGCATAAATAACGCCCCGGTTTGCATCAACATACGCCGATATATCGCTCATTTTACGAGCGCGATGCGGTAACATGGTGCAGACTAGCACAAATGGGTCACTATTTGGGCTTTAAAAATGCGCTAAGACACAATATTTTCGTAATATAATTATGCCTGGGATGATGTTGAATGATGGAACTAATGCTCTGATGTATCAAAGTTATGCAAAACTCAAGTTATAACAGCGAAATCGAGGTGGGTCCGGATTCTACACAAGTGCCTAAAATTCTAGTACTACTTACTCTCTTGCTTTATTTCATTCATTGTGAGTCCTGTGTAACGCAGTCTCATCTGTCACTCGCATCAGTGAAAACTTGACAAAAAGTGGCCTTGGTGCCCTGCCCTCGAAAGAAAAGTTGGCCTTGGTGCCCTGCCCACTGGCCTTGGTGCCCCAAACAGTTTCCAGATACCAAGGTCAAAATGGCCTTGCCCTGAAAAAAATTTAAATTCTACCCCTGGGGTAGTATAATCATCAATGTTTCATGTATGATAACATGGAGTATTTATGGGTGTATTTGTTCATCGTAATTGAGTATTGTACTGCACGTAAGTATGTGGTTTCTTCCTTCCAAAAAACAAAAGTGGAAACAGTATAAAGATTTGTGTGGAATCTTAAAAAGTCTTAAATTGTATCTTGTATTTTATGTCTGTGAAATAGAATTGTTTAAAGAGAGGTTTCAAATTTGCCTTAACTAAACTAGGCTATCATTCAACATCAGAGGAATGAACTGCGTATCGCAACGATATTACTAGCTTCTTTAATCAGATGTTACAGATCACCAAATAAATTAATTGTGTCTAGAGAGTTTTCGAACAAACGTTTGTTGAATTTGTCATGGAAATATTTTAACATTTTCAAAATGTTCTTAAAAATTCCTAAACATGATCAGCCCATAGCAGCCTAAACACACACCAAGATTAAATTATGGAACTTCATCTGGTGACGTATTTTTGTTGACATGGGGTGCAGTGATGCAGTGGCTAGAGCTTCAGACTCTCGACCGAGAGAACCCGGGTTTGAATCCTGTGTTGCAGTATCGAACCTTGGGCATGTTCATTTACTCTACGTTGCTCCAGTTCACTCAGCTGTGTGAATGAGTACTTGGCTACAGACAGTGGTGGATATTTGTGTACGAATTGTCTTTGCGCATTAATTGCAGCATGGCTGAATGCTTCCCAGAGAAGTCGAGATGGTGTTCGATTGAACTGATCGGCCAGGGAGTAAAGTGTAAAGCGCTTTGAGCAGTTCTGAGGACTAGACACTGCACTATATAAGAACTTACCTTTTACCCTTTTTCTCTTCCCTCCCCAGGATGATAAGTGGGAGAAAAAATGCCAGAAGATCTTCCACTTCTGCCACCAGACGATTGGCGCTCTCATCAAGGCCGAGATGGCCGAACTACCTCTCAGACTCTTCCTCCAGGGGGCACTCACAGCAGGCGAGATCAGCTTCGAGAATTATGAGACGGTCGCGTACGAGTTCATATCGCAGGTGAGATTGGTGAAAGTTGGACAAAGGCAATGGAGGGGTAATTGATGGATCAACTATGTAACGTGTTGTCTGGCAACCATCTGTCATGCTTATTAAAGTGGCATTCTGGGTGACTACCATGTTAACTTTTTTTGAAAATGTATATACAACAAGAATACAAATTTGCTTATTTGATCGTATTTGCTACCATATGTGTCACTAGCATTTGAGATTTTGCAATAAATTATGCGTTTACAAAATAACCGGTCACCGGGTCTGTCCAGCGTAATAATAAATGTTTGGGATGCAGATATTAATTGTTGTCTTTTGTGCTGTTATTGTAAAATTGCATATTATATGAAAAAAAGTTGAGGAAAGTGATGTATAGTGTATGGGACATGTTGATCTATTGGAAGTATATGTAAAAATGGTCTCAGAATGCAACTTTAAATGGCCACCAAAGATTGTCTCTGCATTGTAATGGAATAAAAACTGCCGTGCACAAATAAGAAACATGCAAAGAACACAAACAGAAATTGAATAACAAAATGGTGGCATCATTTCTCCACAATGTGACCACTCCACCGTGTTGAGACACTTAACATTGTGGCACCATTCAAATCATTCGACTCATCTCTGCCATAAACACTGTTGCATGCGTTCTCTCTATACAAGGATTACCCCCTGGGTAATTAGATGGACATACGTATCACGTGATACATCATCATGCCCCGTTGGGTCATGACCTTCCTCAGAATTATCCGAGCTCGCATTTCGGGGATTTAAGTGACAGTTTTTATCTGGATATACGGGCATAATAAATGCTAAATTACTATTATCAAAAATAGATGAACGAAAAATGAACAACTCGAAGCATGTTTCTGAACGATTGCTAGTACCATTATGGTTCGGCCGATCTCGATTATCGTGATACGCTTGAAAGTGTACGCTTTCTGCTATTCAGCCATATAAATGGTTTCCTGATAATCATTCCTAAATAAACTATAAACGGTCGTTGGTTCGTCGACTCAGTTCACCAATCTACCGATAGAGGTACCACTATCTGATTTCATGCTATAAGCTCCATCCACTTTTAAATGGCTGCTAAACCGACACACTCGAAGTAGGCGTGACATTACAATCATAAATATCGACCGACCAACGCAGCAAATTTTGACCCTTAATCTCCGTTGGTTGGTGTATGTTATTGTGATGTCACGCTGACTTAGAGATACATCGATTTTGCTGCCATCAAAGCACGTGAGATTCGCTGCCATTTAAAAGTGGGTGTAGCTTATAACATGGAATCAAAAAATGGTGATGTGCATATGTCTGAATCTATGCAAATGAGGAAAACAGTGCCGCAAACGGAAGATTAGTGTACTGAGTATCTACTGCAAACATCGTTTGGACCCGTACAGAACACTGAAAACGGCATGATTATAGGTCCGTTTATAGGTGTTTTATGAATAGTTAATGGGAAATCTAGATGATGCTTGAATAATAGAAAGTGCATCCTTTAAAATGGTATCAAGATAGTTGGGATCGGACGATCTGCTAATGATTGTAGAATTTGATGTTTTGGACGTGTTTCGAGTTGTTCAATTTTTTTGCTCGCTTATCTATATTTGCTATTATATATATTAAAGTGAGGTTCAACTGTACTATAATATAAATAATAAATTTTTACACCTGATGACTGTAATTGACTGCATATCGTTGCAGGCGTTCTCTCTGTACGAGGATGAGATCAGTGACAGTAAGTCACAGCTGGCAGCCATCACTCTGATTGTGAGCACCGTGGAGCAGATGGCGTGTTTCTCAGAAGAGAACCATGAGCCGTTGAGGACGCAGTGCGCCCTCGCTACCTCCAAGCTTCTCAAGAAGCCGGACCAGTGTCGCGGCGTCACCACATGTACTCATCTCTTCTGGTCCGGCAAGACACAGGAGACGAATGGAGAGGAGGTGGGTGGTTGTATGTGATTATTATTGTGTCTAGGTGTACATGTGTGCGTGTGTTACATGTGCATCATCAACGCATGTATGTGTGGTGTGTACTCGCATGGTCGATACAAAAATGCCAACATCTATAGCTTCGTCAGGGCAAGGGAGACAGAGGAGCCCCACACAGGCGCTACAAGGGCCAGCTAAAGCGGCAACTCACCCTAGCAAATATTAACCACAAAGATTGGGATCAGACAGCAGAAGACAGAAACCAGTGGAGACTTTGAACATTCTAGAAGAGAAGCAGATGAGGAGAAATGTAGGCGGAGGAAAGAATCTGCAGCTCCGGCCAACTACACCTTTGCCCAACCTGTTCCAGAGCCTGCAAGTCCGGAATAGGCCTTTACAGCCACTAGAAGGCGTGCCGTTGTCCGCAGGGATAAAGACTTCCTTACTGATCTTCGGATGCGAAGAATCTGCCATGTGTGTGTGGTATTTGAGGGTGTGACAGCCATGCGTGTGTTTGATGAACATCCCGCTAGGGCTCCCCGGGTAAAACCTAAAAATCTACTAACCACCCGTGACGGCGACTAGTTTACTTAATCATTATCATCTTACATTGGAATAATTAAAACAAACTGGTTACAGCCTTAATTGGCTCCACTGTTAACCTGGAATTGTATACCATTTTGTCGATTGTTTTACCGATTGTTTATGTTTGTATGTATGGTTTATACAATTCCAAATAAAGCCTACCTACCAACCTACCCCAATGGGCCTTCTAGCATGCCTAAAACTCAACCAAATACATACATGATAAACTAATGGCGATAATTATGCTCAGATACACAAACAAACAGAAACCCATACTGTGTTTTATAATACAGGAGTTGCTGGTCAGCCTCTCTCTCATTATTGTAGTTTCTTGTTTGTTCATGATGCGAGTGTAGTCTGTTGTTACTTGTGTATGTGCGCATGATGTGAGTGCACTGCTGTTTATATGTTGGCAGTGCATCGATAATGTAACCAACGAAGAGCCATCTTATTGCAAAGTTTTCTTTTTTGTGTCCGTCTGTGTTTACACCACATTTCACTGTTTCGATGACACCTCACAGATGCATGATGGGAAGCGTGTGATGGAGTGTCTAAAGAAGGGACTGCGGATCGCCAACCAGTGCATGGACCGCTCGGTACAGGTTCAACTGTTTGTCGAGATCCTCAACCACTACATCTATTTCTATGAGAAGGCAAACCCACAGGTAAGCACCCGTCTTCTCCATGTAGCAAATAACAATTTAGGGGTGGTTTTGTATGTTTGCAAAGTTCAAGCAATTGAGTTTTGTATCATTTTTAACCATAACCCATCCAACCAATGCACAGTATGGAACTTGAGAATTTTAACAATTAAATTCCAAGACCAATGTTCCCCCTGGATGAGATGCTCATTTAGCTTTCTCCCGTGTCAGACCAAGTGTTTTGGAAGCACCAGTATGGGTTTTTGTAGACTAAGATTATTGGTTGTTTACGTCCACGACAGGTTTTTTCATTTACCAGTGTGCAATGTTTTACTTCCCCTGACATAGGCATTATGTAGAAGGGATCAACATACGTAGGGCAAACCGTGGTATTGTCTAAAGTTCTAGATGGGCTGGAATGTATGACAACCATACAAAGAAATTGTTTTACTAATAATTGTATTTTTTCGGTTTGGAATAACTGTTGTAAAAGGGTATTGAATTACTTTTTCTGCAGTTTGCATTTGTGAAAAAAAATGGCTGCCACGGTATATGCATGTGGTGTAAACGTGTTACATGTGGTGTAAACGTGTTACATGCACTCGGGAATTACACATGCTTCTATAGATGTGTTTGTGCTTATGTGGCTCTAGTGTCTGAAATGTGCCTAAGTAGGATCTAACTACTAGCATATAGATACATGTGTTTGTGTATATATCATCATATCCCTCCCAGATTCTTTGCATCTCACTTGCTAAACTTCCAGGGATTTGTATACAACCCAACAAAAGAACCAATGCTGCAATTGTTGCCAGCTGTGTACGCTGCCCACCGATCAACTGGCGATGTTTCACATAATTTTGAGCAGTCATAGAAAACAATTACGTAATCTATGTCAAACATACAGTACAAATATTGTGATTATCCCCCCCATCATTGCATATGTAGCCCACTCTGGTGCATAACATCGAACAAAGAACTGGATAGCTTCATTTCTGACCTAACTCGAGCTGCTATTGAACTACCAAGTTGTCCCGCCCAGACGATGAATATTTTTGTTCGTGTTCGTAATAAAGAGGTGTGTTTGTAGGTGACGGTGCAGATCCTCAACCAGTTGGTCGCCAAGATCAGGGAGGAGCTGCCCAACCTCGACCCTAACGAGGAGACGGAACAGATCAACAAACACTTCACAAACACGCTCGAACACCTGCAGCTGAGGCAACAGTCACCACCGGACTCGGGGCCGAATTACGATGGACTTGAATTGTAGCTGGTCTTATGAGGGACTTGAGTTGTAGCTGGACGCAAGGCCAACTTACAGAGGACTTTGGTGGTAAAGCAAATTGTCCAAACAGATCTTCCTGTAATCAGAAATGTTAAGAGTTGTCATTCGCGAGATGAATAGACACTTGATATTATATAACTGTTTGGAATTCTCAGAGTTGACCAGTCTCTCATAAGTAGTAACCTCTGACCAGTGCATGTAGAGAGTTGTGTAAATCTGTATTTTTTTTTAAGAATCACATTGACAGAAAGATACTCCAATGATGTAGTGATCTGGGCTGTTCAATGTTACAGTTAAATAGTTTGGGGTATTGTTTAGAATAGCATTTATTGCGGAACAGTTTGCATTTTTGTGTGTTCACTGTGTATATATCACATTAATCTGGTACAACAATATGAACTCGTTAAGTCCTTTAATTTGTGTAAATATGAACAAGGCATAAAATTTTCTTGGGTTCAGCTATCATCAGTATGTATAGTTACATAATCTGTATTGCATACAAACCCACAGTGTTCGTACATCCAGTTTGTCTGCATTATGTAACACAAAATGTTTGTATTAAAACACCTGATTGAAAAATGCACAGTATACACTAAGTCTACAAAATTATCTTCCTGGCAAATGTTTTAAAACCTCTTTCTCCACACCAATGCTTGTTAGAAGAGTTTTATACTTTTGTGTACATTCAAACAAAACTACTGTGCTGTTGAACAGTTTGTGGGACAGTTGTATACCAGCAGAGACGGTTTAGAGCTGATGTTACCATTAGGAATCCCTATTAAAACCAAAACAAAAAGCATTTTTCAAACTGTTTCTTATCAATTGTTTAGCCTAGCAATCCAGGATAGCCACCAGCAGGTAAATTGATACCTCTTGAGGGTGTTTAGCCTCTGCATCTGTGTGAAATAATGATGAAGTGCAGTTCTACAGTGGTTGATACACATGTTCCTGTCAAGCCACAGTCACTACCATCTTGTAGGCATGCCATTTTGTCCTGTTTCTTCTGCTCGCAGAATTGTGCTTTGTATATAATACAGTTAGAGGTGTAGTTAGTAGGTATATTTACTGTATGAAGTTGCTATTGTAAATACATGTAATGCAGATCATAAATTGTGTTTATTGCACTGTATTTAAATTAATTAATGTGCTGATTAAAATTGGCTAAACATTGATGATGTTGCTTTGATCTCGCTAAGTGTTGTAGTTGTAATATCTTGCATACACAAACAAATTAGTAATGTATTCTACCAAGCCATGGGTAGCAGTTGACTCCTGGCAGGTTCTACACAGCTTACTTAAATGTGAATCGGCTGTACTCCAGTCATGACTTTAACCGTGAGAAAACTACATCCTCATATTAAAGGGCAATCCAGAAAATCCCATATAATTACTAGCCTGACCATTCACAGATGTTACCCATGCAACTTCTAAAAATAACTTGTATGAAAAAAAATATTACCCCAACCACCGATACAGAAAATTGTTAGGGGCAATGGAATGGCTTCAGTCACGTTACAGCAATTTACTGATTTGCCCCCTCCTCTACAAACACTTTGACAAGGATGGTTCAGGGGATAGCAAAGTTTAACAATATTCTCATATGATCACCCTTCAAATGTAGGAAATTATCTTGCATTTCCTACATTATTGTGATTGCAGTCAGTCCCCCAATCCAACATTATGGAGAATGGATCAACTGTGGGTATTAGTTTTTATATTTGACTATTCTATTATTATATATTTAATTCACTAACTGTTCAAACTAGGTTAATAAAATAATAGATGTTCAAATGTGTTTTGTGTGTGAACAGTATTGAAAGAACCGACTTTGGTCATAAGAATGGGCCAGACACCCCAGGTGAAATGGTGTTTTTTGACAAAAAATGGTTTTCTGCCAGATTATTATACCTTTGTATGCATACTATCAATAAAGTTCACTTCTATGACAACTATGTACCTCTGAGCGAGTTTTAATCATGGATCAAGCATGTTGATATCATGTAATGAAATCCATTATGCAATCTTTTACAGCCATTTTCTCCAAAAAAAATTCTTCACATTTCGGCATTTGGAAACGGGATATCTCTTGGTATAATTATGCTATATAAATAATGTTTTCAGTGTTGCATTCAGCATATTCTACTGTGTGCAATGATCAGACACTTTTTTTAAATCATGAATAGTTTGAAAGATATAGCCATATTTGTTGCCAAAAAAACAATATTTTTTTGATTTGACAAACAAATTATTTTAAAAATAAATACACATTTCAAAAAATGCTCTGATCAGTTCACAATACAATCTATAGAGAACATGGATTTGCAAGAATTATAACTACATATGGATTCAATAACAAATGGCAGTGTTTCCAAATTTGCCAATATTTGCTCAAAATGGTGGCCATCTTGTTTGTTACCATGGAAACGGGGGTCTAGCTGAAAAAAGTTCAATATAAAATTATATTTTACTTGGTAAGACCCATTTCATGCATTGGGCAGAAAAAATTGAACTGTTTGCACAAATTAAAAAATAATCCTATCTACCTGCCGTGTCTGGCCTTCAGTTATGAAGTACATTTAGTCTAAAACTGACATATTGCAACACAAATTATTTCAGCGCAGGCCAAAGCAAATTTAATAATGTGTTAAATGATTTCATCAAATTAATAAAATAGTATATACACAAACAAGCTTGCATGTTAATTCTTGACAGATTCAACTGGCAATTAAACACATTTTAAACGATATGAGCAAATTAATAAATTCATGCAGTTTTATTATTAATGAATATAGATATTAATGGATTAATTGTCAAATATATTGATATGCACACAACAATAAACATCACGAGAATGAGCATATTAATGACACTGCCTATGAACAGACTAGACAAACTTATTGGTCCATTCTTGCTTCGAGACCATCGTATTAGATGTTTGGCATACAACAGTAGTAGTCCTTACAACCCTTGGCTAGGTAGATACACCTGCAATTTAACACAACAGAACAAAAATAACGGGCTCTATCAGCATGCACCTATTTAAGATAAACAACAGATTTAACTTCAAATCGAATTGGAGATGTTCCAATTCTACATAACTGCCATGCTGAAGCCTACATCTCTTGTTTCAGCAGAAGTTCATTGTTGTTGCGGCCCTGTTTACTCGAAGTGATCATGTCGAGTGCAATGTGCCAATGATGTAGCAGGTGATGAAGTTTTGTCATTAGGGCGTAACTTGGCTATATAACTTGAAATACAACCATTCCCATTGTGGAGCAATGTCGGAACGACGTGAAACAGACACGACTCTAATGACATATCTGCTGCCTCGGTGATTATTATGCTTCATGTAATGTAAACACAGCTTTACTTCCACAATCGACGGCTGACGACGCACAGTTGTAGCGTTCATTCGCACGAGACTGCTGCTATAAGTCTGCCTTGGGCCCCATGCTAAGGGGTATGGCTTTCATTTCTGTCCGCATACAAAGGAACTCGCCACACACGGTGGTGATGATGATACTGACGATGTTGATGAGCCACCAGGATAGGGAGCGAGGCAGATAGTGGTTGAAGGCCCAGCATGCCAACAGGTGGAAGAAGTGCATCGTCATCGCAAAGTCCCAACACTGCTTGGTGCGTCGCACCACGTACCACAGGCCTACAGCACTGCAACAGGGATCAAACAACGGCACGTTCAAGTAAGTTCCTATATAGCGCAGTATCAAGTCCCTGGGACTGCTCAAAGTGCTTTACACTACTTCCTTGCAGACCCTGTTCAATCGAAAAGCATCTCGACTTCTCTGGGAAGCATTCAGCCACGCTGCAATTAATGCGCAAAGACTATTCATACACAAATATCCACCAGTGTCTATAGCTGGGTATTCATTCATATAGCTGAGCGAACTGGGCAACAGAGAGTGAACGAACTTGCCCGAGGCACGAAACAGCAGCACAAGATTCGAACCCGGGTTCTCTCAGTTGAGAGTCCGATGCTCTACTCACTGCACCACTGCGCTCCACACAAACTATGAATACTCGGGTTGGTATAAGGGTGATCAATATTATAACATGGAACATTTCCATCAATAAGATGTACACAAACAGAAAGTTACTCTGCATACTTATCTGATATTACTGTCACTGCCGTACCCTACATTGCACAGTTTATGGCAGTAGGGTATTTTTGCAAACTGGCTTTATTCACTCAATAATTCTCAAATACTTCACTCAAAACAACTTTTCGAACAATTTGTTTAATAGAAGAAATAAGTGTTAGAGATTTATAATATGGACAATTGTCTTATTGAAGAGTTTGATCAGTTATGTTATCAAAAATGACATTTTTTATTTATTATATGGTAGAATTGAGTGTCACCAGTATATATTACATACCATGTAAGAGAGTTGAGGGCATATGTCACCATGATTAAGCTGCCTTTGACGTCTCTTGTCTGTAAGTCCTACAACAAACAGTCAGTGAAATCACTCTTTGTAATAGCAACACATCCAATCACTCTGGAATGATGCCATCAAAACGATCACAATCTTTTAACCATACAATCATGGATAAATTCAAAGTAATGCAACTCTAAGACACTAGATAAGGGGTCTGTAGATATGAACTGGGTCCACAAGAAATTGTAAATTTATATCAACATAAAAATTTAAATATTATACTGGTATTAAAATCAAATCAGTATTGGTGATTACAGAATTAAAATGTGCTTAGATTAAAGCACATTTTCGAACACATGAGAATAGATATGTTTGTACGTACAACAATATTTGAGAACAATGAGGTGTACCTGCCAAATTTATGAGTTTCTAAATCTGGAAGATATTCAAGACTCGTGAGTCAGTTTGGTTCTGTTGGTTCAACTTGGTTTGGAAGAAAGATGAGGGTGCGCGGCTGGAGATATTTGTCAGTTAGTTCAGTCCTATTGGGGATTGGACATCGGACAATGAGGGATGCTGTTGTACAGCTCTGGGAGTCGAGGATTCTCACAACAAATCGGGGAGGGTTGGCAGGTATATTTACCTATTTAACATTTACCTTTGAGCTGCATATAAAAACAAGGGCAGTTTTTATGTTAAAAGGTGACAGTCTATTCCTGTTTTTTCATTTATTAATTAATATAATTTTCTTAAGACTACACTATCTATGCTGAAGGTATAATGCCAGCCAAATTGTGTATAGCAAGCCTGTAATAACATTCGCAATTTGGAAGGTACGATCACGGAGCATGTTCAAATAGTAAACAAAACATCCAGTTTCAAAACAAGCTCATTGGTAATATGGCCGAGTCGGGCCGAGTTAACTGCAATACGCTTTGATATTCAACGATGACCCATTTTCCCATGTTCAACACAAACTTCCTGTTACAAATTACTACACCTGCTAAATCCATGTAGAGGAACAGACTGGCTCCCATTAAATCAGACGTTATCCCAATAACGTTGCCTGTAGATATTTGAACATGCAGTGACTCACCTCATAACTGAAGACTTGATCCAGCGACCGGTGACTGGCAAGGATGTAGTCGACAACAACGATCCAGAGACCGAGACCGAGGTAGAAGGCACTCTGCATGGACAGGATTTGTCCTATGATTAGCACCGGGTCCCATACGTAGCTGCGGAACTGTCCTGGCATCTTCAGGCCAACCAAAACGGTATAACTGCAGCAGAACACAAAATAGTAATTCTGCACCTTTTGGTGATCAATAGATTTAATTAACTTGACACAGCTGTAGGTCATAAAGACATTGCACAAAGTAGATATACAATTACAAATTTATGTTTACAAAAGATGCCCAAAACCATGAATACTACGTGTTTGTCATACTGTGACATACAGTGGGGAGACACTATGTATCAATGTATTGGCAGGACATAATGTACTTTTGATCCAACGGTCCAACCTATGTGTATTACACATTGTCAGTCACAAACCACAATTTTGACCATCGTGTGGCACTATTCTCATATCGGCTGCACATCGAACTGCACAGTTAACATAATTATAGTTAATAATTGCATGTTATGTGCCTATTAAAACAACTTTCTATTACGTATATTTATTTTTAACAGAACTGGGACCCACCAGTATAATGGGCCATCCGACTACTGCCCCCCTTAATATGAATACAAGTCTGTAGAAACGTTTGCAAAATAGATTCCCAGTTACACTGTGGATCTATTTTGCTCTTCTTGCTCGATTCCTAGCTTTCGTGTAATCTAGGTAGCCTTTCCATTCCTTTGATTGTAGGTACTTCTTCCAAGCCCTGTGCTTTTTCCTCACTTTCTCCATTGTTTTCTTGTTCATCCAGCTTATACTTTCCTGATTCCCTCGATTTCTTTTTGGGGATAAACTCATGCTTTGCCTTTTCTAGTATACTTATAAGCATTTCACAGCTTTCCTCTGGATCTAGTCATTTATTTATTCCATAAATGCAAACAAATTCTTGGACAAGTTGGTTTTAGTGAATGACTACCGGGTATGCAATTTTTGTATGAAAATTCACAGTACTGCGGAATAATTTCCACAGCATTAACTGTCCGTTGGTTATTAAACAAAGAATGATGGCTATCAACTGCTTGGAATTCAACTTTTTAAAGTTTATTTGCAGAAAGGTGATGGAATAGGTGTTAGAGATTTAGCACAGATATTATAATCTTACAAAAGAATTTGTTCAGGTTTTTGCCAAGTCTTAAGATACCAAAAAACAATTGGATACATGATTTGTGTACCCACCAGTGACCAGTAATTTGAGTAAAGTAGGCCTATAGCATTTTCAATATACTACATATACATACTTCAGTGCATTGACAATTGGAGCTGTGACAATGCCTTTGGGTAAGGTGTTCTATACATCAATTACTCTCTCGCTAAAGAAATGTCTCCTTAGTTCTCGTTTACTCCTGTTTTTATACAACTTTAAAGAATGCCCCCGTGTTCCTTCATACAAATCCAGGTTAAACATAGTGTGCGTGCAAGTAAATATGCCATTCAAGTATTTATAAATATTAATAATGCTTCCTTGTAATCTACGATATGTTAACGTTGGTAAGTTTAGGACATTTAGTCTTGTTTCATAATCATAATGTTTTAACTCTGGAACCATTCATGTCGCTCTTCTTTGGACAGCCTCCATAGCATCAATATCGTATTTATACTGTGGAGAGCAGACTGCTACGCCATACTCCAAAGGTCGGACAAGTCCCTTATAAAGATAGAGAAAGGTTGTCTTGTCTAGATATTGATATGTACAATGGATTACACCCAGCAACTTGTTTGTATTAGATACAGCCTTTTGGACATGTGTGAATCTCAGCTGATCATCAACCTGGATGCCTAGGTTACATGTGCTGATTGTGCTTTCAGTGTTTCTTTTTTTATTTTCTCCACCACATGTTTAGTGTTTTCTTTCAGTCCTTGTGTTGTCTGGTGGCTCTTCCTGCCTATGAAAGGGCTTCTTTCTGACCACTCTGCCATTCCATATCATCTTCTCCTTCCTGCTCCCGCTTTTCCAATTCCTTCTTCAGCTCTCTTCTCTCCTCTCTTTGCCTCTGGTTCATGTTTGGGGCAATGTGTATTTCCTTCAGGATCTCAAAACAATCCTTCTGTTGAGATCGCCTCAGTGATTGGACTCTATTCATGACAACCATCTTGTCGCTTTCACTGTTTAATGCTACCTTTACTGGCCGAAAATGTCCTTCATTTTTTTCCCCCAGTCGACTGACTGATTTTATATTGGTTACTTGCCCCTGGATCTTTTGAAATAGTAATTCCACTTTGTGCTCGTCCTCTCTTTTTTGCTCCTTGCTATTTTCACTTGTTGGCTCTGCTACCTCATACATTATTAGGTTTTCCAGTTCTTCCCGATCCCTTCTCAGCTGTGTCATTTTTCATCCATCTTCGTTTTCATCTTTCTTTCCAGTAGCTCAACCTTCTCGGTCAGAGTCTACCGTTTCCTTCTTTGACAAGAAATTGTTAAACTTGTTCTGGTAGTCAATATGGTACCACTTCTGTTTCCCCTTGACATCTTTTAGGCAGGTATCACATGTGTACTTTGACTTGTACCCCTCTGCCTTTTTGCAGTTGCAATTTTTAGTTGTTTCCGGCTGAATCTTTATTTTATTTGTCAGAATATGTTACTATGCCTATATCTTTTCCTACCTGTTTAATATATACTCACTTAGGTGTGGTTAAATATATGTGAAATGTACTAGACACGTACGTGCACGGAGGCAGGACTGTATATAAAAAAGTGGAAGAAATCTAGACAACTCTGGTCTCTGCGTCTGTACTCCAGGGCAACTCTGGGGAAACTTCCTACCGGAAAGCCTGTTAGTACAAAGAACATGCAGGAGTGCTTCTATCCGAGTATCAGATAATCTTATAGAAACACCACCTGGAATTAAAGAAAAAAGATAGCAGATAGTTGGCGGGACTGAGAAAGGTTACATAAAAAATTGCAAGAAATTTTAACTAACTAAGTAAACAAAATCGCCCAAGCGGAAGTCACAGCACCAACTAATATACTTTACTAGTCGGCTTTACAATCTAAGATATCCATATTCCACATGAAGTCACACAAGTTATAACTTACAAGTCAAAACAAACATACTGGCCTAATATCTATAATGTCAACAAGTGTTTCAACGACAACATCAATTCCAGTCTCAAGATCGAAATGAAACTTGAAAGTCCAACTCAAGAATCAGATGAGATTAACTGATTGAGTCTGACTCCGTGGTCTCTGAAAATCCGCTTCTGGTGACGGGTACGTCATAATTAAAGTTTAATCATATCGACGTAGCAGTGATTAGTACGCTTAATCACCAGTTAATACGCCTAATTCTGGCACGTTCGAGTGTATGACAGATTCTAAAAATAAATAACGCGTTTCCTGTCAAACGTCGAGGACAGAAATGCCCAACAGACAATGACAGGAAGGCATCAAGCGTTGTTCGGCGTTGACCAGCAGGTTCGATGAATTTATGGTAGCCCATAATCCTTTGCGATTGGTGGAGTTCATACTTAACAAGATTTAACAAGATTTAACAAGATTGCCATCCAGAAAATTACTCTGGATGGCAGTTGGACAAGGAAGCCTTTTGGCTTATCGAGAGTCCAATACTTTTTATCTACATGTATCCCGCCTTTTTAAGGTGTGTGTCGATTTTATTTTTAAACATATTCACGCTACTAGCACCAACACAATCAGGAGATAATCTATTCCATTCATTTACAGTCCTTTGTGAGAATGAGAACTTTCTTATATCTAATCTACACTGCTCCTTTACTAATGTAGCTTCATGTCCTCTGGTCCTTCTATCTTTCTTAACTGAGAAAAAAATGTTTCTATCAATATTTTCATAACCATTCAATATTTTAAACACTTCTATGTGATCTCCTCTCAATCTCCTAGTCTCTAGTGTTGTTAAACCACATTCTTTTAGGCGTAACTAGTACTTACTTGACCTATAGACACATCAAGTGTTATGCAGTTCTGGCACACTGATAAAATTATATAACCACATCAGTCGGATCATTGTTTATACACAATAGGCTACTTAATTGTGCTTTTGTTTGGATTTCTGATTATATAAATATACGTATAAAACATGTTTGCATGGTTCGCCTAGCTGTCCATTTCAGACAAATAACATTAATTGTTCAACCATTTTGGAGCAGATTATTGCAGCATTCCAACATAGAACCAGCAATTAATACACTATAATTTATTGTCTTGTTTTATTATGTTAACAAGCTTGTATTTTACGCAGTGGCGTAACGAGGCCAAGTGCTGCTGGGGGCAAGAGTAAAAAATGACGCCCCCCTAAAAAAAGAACAGATAAAGTGCAGTAATGGAATAGGTATCGCCAGAGATATACTTATCATTGCTCCTACACCATAGTAGCAAAAATATATGAACGTATTGATAGGCGCGATTTACTGATTCAGCGCAGCCACACCACACTGAGGTACAATTCAACACAACATTCACAACATCTCCAATGAAACCCATAAAAACCTCCCAACAAAACCCTCAACAGTGGTCAGCTAAGAAACTACTGAATATACAGTGGTCAAAGTCAAACTTTTTCACAAAGCTCGCATTTAAAAATTTACTGACTTGGTACAATTTATGATATTACTATTTATGTATAAAGCCCATAAAAATGAATTACCGTCGAATATTCAAAGGTCATTTGTTAAACATGTTAAGAAACACTCCACACGAAGTCAAAATCAATTGTTACGTACCCGTGCTTCAACCACTAAAAGATGTATGTCATTAATTGTATATGGATCCAAAATGTGGAATTTGTTGAATATAAATGTTAGCAATATAAGTTCGTTTCACATTTTTAAATCACACTACAGCAAACATATAATTGAGAGTTATTGTATGCGTATATATTTTGAATTAAGAATAGAACAAGAGCTCCCAGTCTGGTCGCGCAACTGTCCAGCCCGAGGCCAGGCTTTTGGAGGAATATCTGAACATCATTGATCTCTCTCAAGACTGGACGCCAGGCCTATTACATTTTATAGACGTATTGTAGACCAGTTCGGGCGCCTAGCTGTGCATATATACGTACACCAGTATTGGCTAGTACATGCATGTCAATCGAGTTACATTTGATGTATGCAAGCATATGATTACTTCAATATTTATGTAATATAACAGCGATGTGTTCAGAATTCGTGTGGACCACGAATTAATTTTGTCTAAGAAAAACAATCTCCCCAAGGTGCCGCCCAAAAAAGTGCCGCTGGGTGCATTTGTCCCATCCCCCCCTCGATCGTTACGCCAGTGATATTTACGTACAACGTTTGAATCAATATATACAGCCATTCAACGAATAATAATTTTAAATTATTGTCATACATTTTTAATGTATGTTTTTTTGTTAACACTAACGTAACTTTAATGGAGAGGGGCCACACACCAGCGTTACGACGCGTAACTAGGGGGTGGGAGGGGTCTAAAATATCCATACAAATGGAAAACCCCTTAACTGCTTATTGCCGATCATCGTATCATAATAAAGACATCGTATATTAAATGCTGCACATTCTTTATTAGCGACCATTTATCCACTTCGACTAATGCATCATGACTAGAAACTCCTTAAATTGTTTTACACTATCCCAGCAGATGACATTCCCCCCGATAAAAGTCGAACGCCATTTGTTTGTTCGGTCATTTTTCGCACGTGTCGAATTTGGATGGTCGAATAACACCGGTCACGTGACTGGACCGCGAGAGGTCATGAGATTGTAAGTCCTCTTTCAGAAGTGTCGGCGCATTTCGGTGAGTACGGTTGTAGTATACGTGACTTGACTTTTTTGCATATTTTAGGTTTGTTTTTGTCACTGATTCGCTGTTTCGATGCTTTAGTCGTGTAAACGAAACATTACTAAGTTATGCATGTAGCAGTCTTCAACTTTAGTAGTTTTACAGAGCTTTGCGATTCCCAATTTGCCTTGTTCAAGTTGTTGCCATGTCGGTAGCCGACATGGGTGGCCGCAGAACTGGTGCCCGTTGCTGATTGTATCGTCATTGGCAAACCCTGAAGTAAAATTTTGTGCGGTCGTTTATGCTAACGAGGAATGCATATCGAAATCAGTTACATAGCGCGAATTGTGTAAATCCTACATTCATGGTTTTATTAGTACAAAACTGGGTGGGCGATTTTAAAGTAGGGTCGCTTGAAACTTGAAGGTCACCTGTCAAATACGACTTCGTGAAGTTCGTCACCAGCATATGAATGCATTGCAGGGCATCGGTTAGATTTATGTACATTCCTCGACATGAAGAATTTCACCAACGGCCACAATTCACTACTACATATTTGGTGCATTTAATGCAGTTTTGCTGTGTTGCCAAATTCTGGTCGCCAGTGGTAAAGCCAATTACAATACAGTGGAATGTATTTTCTAATAAAATAGTTTTCGGCACTTGTGTAGAATCCAGACCCACCTCGATTTCGCCGTTATAACTTGATTTTTGCCTAACTTTGATACATCAGTGTATTACTTTCATTATTCAACATTATCCCAGACATATTTACGTTAAGAATATTGCGTCTTAGCACACTTTTGAGACGTAAATAGCGCCCCGGTTTGAATCAACATACACTGCTATATCGCTCATTTTACAAGCGCGATGCGGTAACGCACTGCTGCAGTGGTGCAAACCGGGTCGCTATTTCGGCTTCAAAAGTGCGCTAAGACACAATAGTTTCATAATATAAATATGCCTGGGATGATGTTGAATGATGGAAATCATGGAACTAGCCCCCTGATGTATCAAAGTTAGGCAAAATTCAAACTATAATGGTGAAATCGAGGTGGGTCCGGATACCACACAAGTGCCTAGTTTTCTATTAAAATGTAATATAATGCGCCTGTAATCAACACAACACCTAAACGCCTCACATGTTTACCTATTTTAGGCCTACTTATCGCAAATCTTGGCCCACCTAATTTTTGCCGTTATAACAAACTTGTTTCTGTTATTATTTTTTTTACATTATAACTTCTTGCCTTACTTTTGCATCCCAGTGCAACAATTCCACATAATTTCAGTCATATATGTTACAAAATATTGATTTTTTAGAACGTTTTTTAAATATAAATAGATGAAATAGCGATATGGTTGGTGCCAAACGTAGGTTTTCGCTCATTTCAAGTGTGCAGTGCAGTAATAACACAGACTAATGTGAAATGAAATGCTATTTAGCATACATTACAAAAGTGCCCTAAACTTTATTTGACAATAACAATGTGTTATTTTTTTGTATTAGAAATGGTGTGGAATGAATTACAATATCAAAATGAAAGGAGAATGTTATCATGACAAAAATTAGGTGGACCCCAATTCTAGACAAGTTTCAGTAATTGTTCTATAAATTAATTCTTTCTATTCAAACAGGCAACATGTTCAGTTCTCTCACACGGACGGCGCTGCGGCAAGGTGCCCGCATTTCTCACCGCGCCATTGCCACGACAGCAATACGGCCCGCTGATGCTTCCGATTTGACCATCCAGGAGAGGGAACAATACTACCCCAAATTAGGTCGGTATCAAGGTTTGACTTTTGTGTATAGTTAATGTACCATGTATAATAACACAGATGGGGGTAATTTGTATTAACAAATCTTATATAACGGAAGTGATTATAAACCCAGTTTGTTTCTTCTTCGGCATTCATGTAGACTGGGATTCTGGTTGCTCGTAGGAAGGTCGCTGGGTGTTGCAGATTTTCCAGTAGGCCAAAGATCTTTTTCTGTAATGGGGTTTCTGTAGACCAGGTTGCTTTCCTCTCTTTTTGGTAAGATGGACAGTCTTGCAGGAGGTGTTTTACTAAGTTGTTTGATTGGGCAACTAGCATGGGGTGAAGGAATTTATGTAATAATAATACTGTATGTATTGGTAAGAAATGTAATGTGTGTCCATATTTGTGCAGGAAATCGCGACATTGTCGGCTACGGATTCAATGGCAACCCTGTGTACGTCGACCGCGAGGAATGGCCGGCGCCTGCCGTCAGGTTCAAGGAGAACACCCCAGAGGTAGAGGCGCTCCGAGTGAAGGAGAAGGGAGACTGGAAGGTTATGACACTCGAGGAGAAGAAGGAATGTAAGTGGGGAGGGTGAAAAACCTGCCATGTGTTGTACCACACTAGCGGGCGATATTTCAAGTTTACTAATGCTACTAGTTTGCTGAACTTTTGATTTTAAATTTATTCATAAATTCACGACTGCTTGCCATTACAGACTTTCTTAATCATTATGGAAATTGACCTCAAATTATGGAAACTGTCATTGTACTGTGAAAATAAAATATCCGAATACAGAAAATTATACACGCTGCTTCAGAGGCCCTGAAGAAAATGTCATTGTTCACTTGTTAGATTTATCAATAAATTACAGAAATAGTAGGCAGCCTTGTGAATTCTGCTAGCCAGTGCTAAATGATGTTACATTTATAATATTACGTAATTGTTACATACACCACAGGGTTCATCGTACTTAGCCATTAGTATTGCAATCAGCAGTGTTCGCATTTGGGTTTTAAAAACGGGGTCCCAAAACAAAAAATAGTGTCCAAAGATGTGGATTATTAAACAGACTAAATTAATGTGCGGCCTTGATACATAAATAAATGTTCATAAAATGAGCACATTTGTAATATGTATCATGGTAAGCAGCAACTACATCATATTCCATTACACAGACAGTCACACCCACAACTGACATAATCTTTATATTGTAAGACTAGAACTTAGCATTGTCGTTTTCTTCGAAGTTTGTGACCCTGGCTGACGGAGGCATTTGTAATGACTGGTATTGTTGAGTCTTGGTGGCGGAGGCAAATGTGATCATTTTATATGCTTTTAAATTTATTTTCGTTTATATGCTCCAATTGTAATATTTAGCAAACATACATGATTTAAAAAACATGTAGATGTGTGGATGGACAGTATTTGTCTAGATGTTAACGGATTGCACTTTGTTCTGCAAGACTTAACAAGTATACAATGGGTGATAATAGGGTACCAGCGGCAACAAACACTGTTCACAGTGCAAGCTAAAGCTTCTAAATAATGTCAACGACATACAAGAGGTAAGCAAGGCACAAGGGTATTGATTAGACTGTTCCCAATGTCCAGTCATCCATGTAAAATGTGATTTAAATAATTCCAATTCAGGTCGTTGTCTATGTTTGAGGGCCAAGAAACAACTAGAGTTGCGTCGAAGAACCGCAGGCAAACTTGAAAAACTGTATAATATTGCTCAAAAACAGTGAATTAGTTTGATTATTTGTTTAGTGAAGCACTCCATAGTCGGCTCCACCAACGAATCTTGCTAAGATCAAGTGCAGTAGAGGTATGACTGCACCCAGTGAGCAAATGTCTCGGTGGCTAAACTCATTTATGGGATGTTGCTGAAGGATGTGCCTATTTTGTGTAAACACAAAGATGGGTATCCTGGAAGCAACATAGAAAACGTCAACTTTGAGCTTGTTTTGTAGTAGAAAATTTTAATTTTGCTGTCAAATGTATCGTTTTATTTATTGTTTGGGTGAAGACAACAAATCACTGTCAGATTGGCTATGATTTGCCATTGATGAACAATGAAGGTGTAGTACCAATGGTTATTATAATTGAAACACCTCTACTAATTTGTTTAACAAACTGGTTGCAACTATTAGTAATTAAACATCGGTGTTACAAGCTGCTGTTGTAATTTCATCTGCCAGTCGTGGCTTTTTGGATTCTGTTGCAGTAAGACCACAATAAAATATAGTTGTGTTTCCGGTAACATTGATTTTTAAGTTAGGGTAGGTAGGAAAAAGAATTTATTTTGTTAAAAAATTTATTGCAAAAAAAATAGGATAGGCAGACCTATTATAATATTTTATTTTCGTCAGTGTATACAAATTTCCGGCAGTCTATAAAAGGGCATATGTTATAACTTGCACTGCTGGGGTTAATATGAAATGGACACATTTGAATAAAACTTGGAGGTACTGTGATATGTATCTTAATGTAATAAAGGAAACACTGTCATCATGCTAAAAAATTAAATCACATTAGAAGCTGCATTGTGCATCATTTATAAACACTGAAATTAAATCAAGTTTAACGCTATCTACTAGTACTATGTGTAATTAAAGTAATGTCACAGCCAATATTGACAATATATTTAAAAAATCAATCCCACAGGCCATGGACTATGCAAGTCACTAATTATTTTTGTTCGTATATGACGCCATCCAACGGAATTTGTTAGAACTACGAAACCCAGACTATATCACTTTTGAGCCAGCGTAACCTAGGCTGTTGTTATTCCTTTGAGTTGTCTGTTCGAAACCGGAATCTGTACACTTATGCGGAATCTGTACACTAACGATGTGTATATTTAATTAACAACATGTCTTCAAAGCACTTAGCGGACAACCAGACAACGATCACAAAACGGTTTATAATGATTGGTGTAATAGTTTTTTTGCCGGAATATAATGTTAAGAGGCAATGATCGGCATCATAAAAAATATTTTTCTTTTGTTCTTGAAAAAATGCATAGTGTTGCACAGAAATATTAGGGACGGCCGGGTTACCGGAAACAGAAGTATTATTTAATTTTGCCTAAGAAATAACATCCACTTGTGATTCCATTCCTTAATGTTGAGTGTGTCAGCAACATGATCCATTTGTATTCTTCAGCATTGTGTTATCTGTATGTTTGCCAGTGTACCGAGCCAGTTTCCGTCTGACATTTACTGAGATGATAGCACCAACTGGCGAGTGGAAGACCGTACTTGCCGGTCTGTTACTTGGTCTGTCTTTCACTGGCTGGATGCTCATCTGGATGAAGATGTGTGGTACGTTGATTTATATCTCACCTTGTTTCAAGCCATCAAAACACCATTACATTTTTCCATATCTAAACAAAACTCGTTGCTGTGAGGTATAAAGTATGCTAATTGTTTGTTTGTAAATAGTGTCGTCATCACATTTTTAATGGCAGTGGCAACTCACAGTCGTAGTAAAATAACTGCTATTGTATACCAGTACAAACAAAATACAATAAAACCTGTCCATAGTGGACAGTGTCGAGACTGCAATATATTCGTTGTGGCCAAATTTCTGCTATTGACAGGTAGTGTACAAAGCAAACTAAGTCATTCAGGACTCTCAGCAATGTCCTATGTAGACCTTATCATTACGGACAGGTGTTGTTTAAGGCAGGTTTCACTGCGTATTTATTACAAGACTAAAATGTATATTCACATCTGTTAATTTGTTTCTGGGGCAATGTACCTGTTAACGAAGCACCACCTAAATTCCAGTTCAATCACCTGTGAACAAAACCTGGTAGTTAGTTAACGTTATGGGGTATGCGTATGCGTCAATTCCCCTGATAACCTGTTATGAATATGATAAAGGATGCTATGTACTAACATTGGCATGTGTTTCAGTATACCCACCCATGCCAAGAACCATCACAAAGGATTGGCAGGTGGCGCAGGCCGAGAGGATGGTGAAGCAGAGGCAGGGAGCCGTACTCGGCATCTCCAGCCAGTGGGACTATGAGAAGAACGAGTGGAAGTAAATGTCCTCACGTCATCGTCGGCGGACGCGTCATTGTCCTCAGTGGAGCAGGCAGCTAGGGAATCATCATCAACTGTGTGGACAAGGCAACCTGATCTACTGACGTGTCTGGCTGGATGCCTGCTGTACAGGGCAGTGGCTTGACCGGTAGCAAGCGTAGCACTGCTGCAGAACCATCGGCTTTATAAATATGCAGACATCACAGAATTGTTAGGTGGATTCCACGGCGTCGTCGGACCTGTGGTGGTCGTGGCGACTAGAAGCGATTCAGGGACTTGTTTCCCGGAATTTCTTTACAATCATGTTATCCTCGAATTGGAAAGAATATCAGTTGGGAAGAAGTTCCCAATGTGGTGTTTTATCTCTGGGTTATTGTAAGATGTTGAAGGCAATAAAACACCTTCATGTATTTGACACGGAGTGTGGTGTTACTTTTTATTTTATTTTGGGGATACCAGGGAATAAATGTACACAGGGTCATGGTTTTTTTACATAATGAAAAATGGTGTTGATTCCCAACATTGGTAGTGTTTGTGTCAAGTGCAGTTAATTTTGATGTGAGAAAATAGTTACCCGGGTGTAGTTGCAGAATAAAAAAAAAATAGTAAACTAAAATGTCAATCACAAGATTTTATTCTTAAAACTGGTAACTTGCATCTTACAATCTCTTCGCCGTGGGGGTATGGCGACGGCACTACCCTTATATGTGGGTAGGGGTGTGCAGGCTGAAGGTCGCATACCCCTACCCTTGATAAGGGCATCCAATATCAAAAAGTATATCCCTGATCTAGGGACAAATTTAAGACACACAATTTTTTAGTAAGTATTTAATTCATATAAACAGGTGTGTATTCCAATGCATATGATGTCACATTTAAGCTAACTTACTTGAAATGAAACCTTTGTCTAGGGAACTTCTATATATAATGTTAGCCCTTGTTCTAGGGAGAAGGTAAACACAGACCATTGATCTAGGGAGCCTCGGTAAAAAACGACCCTTGAAGTCGGCACATCCACAGTACTGCTAGTATAAGCAGTGCCCCCCGCCCCCCGGGAGGCTCTACCTTACTTTGCTAATTAGCGGCCTCCTGCATGGGGCCTGTGTTGTAACATCAACATCTAATCTTATTGGCTATTACCCGGCATTGCCTGAAGAGAAAAGGCAGTCATGTATTCGAACTCCCGAGATCCCCACCGCCCCAGACAAATTTTTAAAACATCTAAAATTGTACGTAGCATATTTAGAAATGATTATCGAAGATTCGCGAGGTGGAGCCACTGTTTGGCGGGTCTTTGCGAGACCCGCCAGGTGGGGCAACTGTTTGTATTCACTGACCAACTTCAGCGCAAAATTAACCTCGCTTCCACTAAAGTATCGGTCACCATGCTCGTACACACAGACACACAGTTTACATATACCAAGGAAAAATCCTCAAGCATCACCTGATTTTCATTGTTGTCCAGTGAAACTAATAAACTGTGGTGATACCATCTACTCATTCTACAGTGTATGGATATGTTGTTTTTTGCTGTCATATTAACTGCCAACTCACCTAGTTTTTTATGGAACTATATACTCCCAGAAAAAAGAAAGATGGTAAGCATTCAGAAAAAAAAAGATTACTGATGTTCAGGTGTGTAGTTGATGGTCCCAAGGGTGGGGGTTGCAGTTTGAAATTTTTTGTAATTTCTCCTGGATTTTGAAACTGAAAAGCTGGAAGGTATATCATTAAATTAAGTTATTTGAACAAACCAGACAGTCATACTATGAACCGTACGTTTTGTCATCACGTGCACAGACATGAAAACAGTTTGTTTCTTTAATCAGCATAAGTACAAATTAAATATGCAGAGAACACTTTCAATATGTAATGTTAATTATCACTATAGTTATATTTAACAACAAGTTATGCAACAAACAATATATGAAGCCTACATATACACAGGATGTGCTGTAAACATAATACGGCCAATGTTGTAGGAAATGTAGCTTAGTCTGAGAAATTGTTCTAGGGTCAATATTTGAATAAGAATTTGCCAACAGCTGTGAACAATCTAAACCAGCAAATAATACATCCTAGTAGTTGCAGCATTTTATACTGGTTGCAGAGTTGACCCAACATCCTAAATCTGCATTATTTTTTGATAAAAAAACTGTTGGGTTAAGTTTTTGAAAAGGTTCATGCAACATACAACTACTGTTAGACCAATGTAAGTTCAAAGAAACTAAATTGGAGAAAAGAAAAACAAAATATTAAGTTTGCATAGATGTAATTTATTGGTGACTTTTTTTGGGAGTAGCTAGAGCTTTTCCATTCTTTCTGAAAGGTTCTCTAATCTATCTACCATCATTACAAAAAGTTATTTTATCAGGTGATGTAATTTTCACAAACTATTATAATTTTAATTATTAAATCACATACCTATGCTTTTCCTCATACTTGCTATACCATTCCCCTGCATACAAACTACACTATATTTCATTTAATGTACATTAAACCTATATGCAACAGACATGGCTTCCACAGATTCAACCAGCATGCATACAAATATTTCAGTAAGATTTAACAGAGAACCAATTAAGTTACAAGGCCTGAATGGGCTGAATCTACATTGCAAGTGTGGGATAGTTACAACATTTAATTATGAATATATTTTGGGAGGCCTCTAGCCTAAAGTTCATCCGTATGTTAAATAACGTTGAAGGTTCTTTAGTCTGTAAAGTGCCTTTTAGAAAGACTAGCCACTTCCTATTTCATTTAATGTTGAAGTTGTAATCACTCACTTGTAAAAAGTACACACATCTGCTGTGCTACAGAACAGTTGTAAACTTAAGAAATACGCCTGGGTGAGGTAATTTCTCGCTCTTATTTGGCATCTAATTAAGCAGCATTTTCTTAAATCACAACCAAGCCACAACCGCTCTCGTGTAGTTGAACATGTGATTTTCGCAGTTGTGCCTGGAGAACATGCGACACCTTTAAGGCACTTGGTGACAACACACTTGGTTCATAACTATTTACACAATCTTCTTATAGTGGCTAGCATCCTTCAACACCAGGGTTAGCTCCGCTGGAAACGTGGATTAAACTTTGTCTCATTTGGTGTCATAATATTTGCTACACTGACAACCAATTCCTTAGCTTCAGACCGATTCTGGACAGTCTAACAACTAACACTTCCCCAAATGGCTTGTTCGTGTTCAGTATGGTTCCTGTAATCAGTGAGTATGCTGATTTGACATAGCTGAAATGTGAGAGTACAACTACCAGACCTGGGGCGGAAGTACTCGGTACTCGTGTACTTGAAGTACTCGTACTCATAAAACTTATGGGTCATGTACTCGTACTCATACTCATTGTACTCATATTTTACGAGTACATCTGAGTACTTTCTCAATATATACTGGGAACAATTAATTTATTTGCAGTTATAAAATCAAACTTTCCTGAAATATTTAAATGCTCAACTATTTTTTTTAATACTTTGTTATTTCACATAGAATGCCACCTTGCCATCCCTACACATAGTACATCCTCATTCTCTGATAGCCATGAGTCCATGACTATGATACCCTAACATGGCAACAGGCAGCATCTTTCCCCAGTCAGAAACACCCTGTTATGCAAACAATAATTGTAGGCTATCAGTTCAGGCCATAAAACTGTTTAATCAAGCCACCAGGATGTCCATAAAGAGCCAACTACTAGTAGCAGTTAACCCACCTGTTAGACAGGGAATGCATTTAATGTAGTCTGGAGACCATGCCACTTGGCACTGGCCGACAGTGCTAACTGCTAAGAACAAGAACTGCCAGTCTTCCTCTGTAGAAGTAAGGTGGCTCAAGTCAGATGTCACCCTACACTAATATAATCCGGTGCCAACTTAGTGTGACACCAGTGAAGCCATGTGGCATGATAGTCTAGGTCAGAGAGAACACACACTGAGGGAGCAGAGATAAGAGAAATGCTAAACAAAGACATGTAGCCAGTGGGATGCCAGGTAACAAATCCTCCTGTTGGTTGCTTTGTTTTACATGCTTAACCTGGAGACAACCAGCAAAGTTCAATGATTGGCTGGGGGTATCCACTGGTCAGTCTCTTTTACCCACTCATTTGTGATCATTAAAGACAGATATCAACTTGATTGGCTAAGTTTTTTTCTCAAATGTCAATTGTACTTTATGATTGGTTTACGTGTGCCTAGTTGGTCGGTGACTCAATATTGCCCCTAGATATATCATGACAGTGATACCACATGCCTACATTGCAGAGAGATCTACTACATTGTCGATTAAGTTAATTGGAGTATTGTTTGTTCAACTTTGTTGCAAGAGCTGAAGTATAAAACTAGTACTAGTAGCATGTCAACTGTACTTAGCCATTAGCCATAGCTGGGAAAGTATTCCGCCCTGAACGGTGCAGCCTCAAAGACTCAACCTTTGAACAACTCATGTGCATTGGAAAATAGATGCCGAAATCATAGGATGCCACATAAATAAATGTCATTGTCGATGAAATAAAGAGTTTTTTTCTCAATTTTCCTCATAAAAAAATTGATCAACTGCCATTGTATATTCACGAGTTATATAAATTAGATTCATTTTAATAATTTTGCAATACATTATTATTTAATATTTATATTTACAAAAATGTACTTGTACTCGTACTCGTGAGAATGTACTCGTACTCGTACTCAGATTTTAGCAATGTACTCGTACTCGTCCATCGTCAAAGTACTCGTACTCATGAAAATGTACTCGGCCCCAGGTCTGACAACTACAAACATTCCTGGAATCAGATGCGACATTAAAGATCCATTCAAATAAATGCCCAGCATTGTGTTATATCTGCCACAATCGGTCCTCAGCCAGGAAACCAAATGCCAGTATGTAGGCCAATGTAGACTAACATCATTCGTTAAAGACAGTAACAGGGACAAAGAACAAATCCATGTTTCTCTAGGTCAATATATCAGTGCTGATGTAAAACAGTCAGTCGGTACACAAAGCTTGTCAGATGTGACCTGTACACTACAACCACTAGTAATGTTGAGGTTTTGGCACATGGTGGATGGTATACTAGTGCACAGGCAAGCACTGACCACTGCTGCACAGCCACTGACCACAGACTGGACATAATGTCTTATTCTATAATCTACAAATGTCCTGCCCTATATCGGCAGCCAGTCTTGCATGGGAATGTTCAGCACGACGTCCATGTCTGGCGTACATCTATAAACAAACAACAAACATAGGTCAGTTAAATACCAAGCTGTGGAAATAAATCAGAATTGTATTCGAGCTCAGAAACACAGAGAATGATACAACAGACTTCCATCAACAGACGCTTGTGGAAAATTATAAATTTTAAAACAAATCTAACAAAACTAGCAACAGCACTCTCTGTAAAAGGACCAATTAAGCAACTTCTAAAAGAGAAGGACGGCAAGACGAGAAGAGACCAAGTAAAAAAGAAGAAAACCTAGAAAAACATGATGGCACAATTTGGCAAAACAGATTGAAAATCATTTTTTGAAAAGTGCCTTTTATAAGACTGGTTCAGTTCTTTGCATGGTGCGCAAAAAGTCATGCTGTTGAAAATTATCAATTGTCATTATGAAAATATTGTGCTTTACCTAAAAATTAATTTAACAATCATGCTAGTGAATTGCATTTTGAAAATACTTCTTAAATGTTTCGTCAAATTGTGTTTCTGGACGGATTTTCCTTAAGAGCTTAATACCTTAGTGAAGAGGTCCCCAGGATAACTTCAAGGGAAGTTACATGTAGATCAGTGGTTTATATAGTTAGAAGTATAAAAAACAGGTGATAGTGGAATAACAACACCTGCAAATAACTCAACTTTTGTATGAAAAACATTCTTAATTTGATAGATATCTGCAGCTCAGGACACATCTCTCTTTGTGGGGAGGGGGTTGGGGGGTAGTCTAGTGGTTAAAGCACCAGACTTCCGGTCGAGGGTATGGCAGGTCATTTCTACCTGCAACTACTTAGAAACTTGGGGACAATTATGTTCACTCCACTTTGCATGTATCTTTCAGAAGAGGCAGTACGCCGTTGCATGGTTAATTCTACCTGGCATCCGCCAGTTGAAACAAAAACATCAAACAATACCATTGCTGATATTCTCCAAGCGTAAAACTCACTAAATATGAATTCATACCCAAAAATATTGCCTTACACAATAATATGAATGGAAATTAAATATCTCACTCACTTTTCCCTCTTTCTAAAGAGTTCAGGAAACATATGTTCCCGCACGTTTGTCTTTGGGTCCCTCTTAAGCGAGTCAACTTCAATCTTCAGTTCTCTGATGGATTTCTCCAGTTCTGTTCTTGCCAGCTTCTGAAGCTCCATTTCCTGGGAAACAGACATCAAATTCCGTCATCAGAAAAGGATGCTCGCAAATTGATTGTTGCGCCTGCAATACGTAAACAAACCTTTAGTTTGTAAACAGATACTACCGACACTTGTATAGGCAGGCATCTTTAACTGCAAATACTTTTAGTGTTGGATGGTTCCTACACTCCTGACAGCAAATTGGGATGGAGTAGAATCGATTGAATGAAATTCCTGCTAAAAATTACCACCCCTTGTTGACAGCAGGTGTTAGACAACTTCGTTTTAAATACATGTTACAAAACCGCATTTTGAAATTAGTTTTTAATTAGTTCTACAGTGGCTGCAGTGGCCGAACTGCGGAAGGTCAGCCTGGTGCAGCTTTCGTAATGAGTTATTATGTAATAAGCTGGGAGTGGTGGCTAAGAATAGACTGGTGCAGCTTGGAGAGGACAGTAAGGAGTTGGATGCCTGCAGGGGAGCCACAGGTTTGGCTAGCAGTGCCATGGCCGAGGGGTAGCAGCATAGATGACTGTAACTCTCTGCCTCTGGAATTACGCGCGATTGAGAACACTAGACAGTTTGGAAAATTATTGAAGACATTTCTGTTCTCAAACTAATATGGCCAGACATAATTTAACCTTTGCTTTATTCATGCATATAGTTTTAATACATTTTTAGTCTTATTTATCTCAGGGTCACATTTTAGTATCTAATCAAATTATTTAATGTAAATTAGGCTTTTATTTTGTATTTATTTATATATATATTTTTATTATATATATATTTTTTTCAGTAGGTTCAGCTGTTCAGCACTTTTGCTAATCGTTTATTTTATCATTGCATTTACCCGTAATTTTACTGTACTTAGGCTTATATATATATGCATACATTATATACTAGGATATTGTTTGCTAATTTAATTTATTTTCTTATTTGTTCTCTTAAAAGTGTTTTTATGCTTCTTATATGATTGGCAATTTGTAAACACCCGTGAACGGGGGTCATTAGTCCCGGATTTGATGGTGTATAAATAAAGTTTATTATTATTATTAACATAAAAGTTTGGAACTAGGTGCAGATGGAGAGAGTTGTAGTGTGTGGCTGGCAGAGCGATGTTGGATCATCGTGTAGCCAGTGTAGTTCTGAATAAAGACATGTCGTTGCCACTCTCCGGAGTGGAGTGGCCCACACAAGTGTTGTGTTGCGGCTATGTTACTAACGAGCCTGAGATGTTGTTACATACAAGGAAATGGTACTTTTTATTGCTGATGTTTGAAATGTGTAGATGTGTACCTTGAAACTAATTTGCAATGACTCATAGTCCTGGTGCATTTTCTATAAGAACATGAACACTAATGGTAGCAATTTTTGAATGCCACGCAAACATGAATATTAATTGCACATTTAGAATCAAGTGGGTTGTTTTCACATTTTGTATTTATACTTCCCATGTCCAGTTAGTGCCAAAATATTACTGAAAATTGAATGTCAAATAGTTGCGGTGACTGATGTACCCATATCATGATCTTGTTCTGGCGTGCCATGTCTTTGAGGCTGGGATGCATCATGTTCATTACCGACTGTTTCTGTTGCTCACTGACATTGTTCAGGACACGCATGTGCTCCTTGTGGAACATTTCTATCTCAGCATCGACGACCCGCTGTAGTTCTTGCTCATCCTCCTGTCAGAGCAGTAGCACAGTGATTAGAACATCACAGGGCTCAACAGCACCGTTTGTTGAACATCATGGGGCTTTGTAGTACAGTTGGTAGAACATCATGGGCTCGGTAGCACAATGAGTAGAACATCATGGGGCTAAGTAGCACAGTTTTTAGAACATCATGTGGCTCAGTAGCACAGTGTTTAGAACATCATGGGACTCAGTAGCACAGTGTTTAGAACATCAAGGGGTTAAGTAGCACAGTGTTTAGAACATCATGGGGGCTCAGTAGCACAGTGTTTAGAACATCATGGGGCACAGTAGCCAAAGTAGACTAATACCATAGGTTAAAGAACGTGGCTCGGAAAAAGAACAAATACATGTTACATTCAGTGGGGCATAATAGCACAATGGTTGGAACATCGTGGGACTTAGTAGCAGTCGTTAGAACATCATGTGACACAGTCACACAGTTTTAGGACATCATCATTTATTTCCATTATTTACTGGTGTACAATTTACTGGTGTACAATACATCTTAAAATCTGACTTGTACAAAAAATCACAAAAATGCCCGACCAATGTTCACAGGGATTCCTGTTTGTAGAAACCTACACGTACTAATTCAGTACTTTTTAGTTGTTATCAACTTACCTCGTATTGTATCTGCAGGTGAGCAATATCTTTTTGTAGTTCAGTTCTCTGCAGAAACTTCACCGGGTATTCTTTGTCCTAAAATACACATTTGTTAGTTAGAATAATGATGTGCTACAGTTCATGTAGTTGTCTGGGGTGTTTTAGTGACATCTCATGTCTCCAATCTCGTAATTCACACAATAAATTGATATTGACAGTCATTATATGTGGAAGATAAGAGTATAGTAAAACCTGTCTTGGGCGATCAGCCCTCTACACAGCCAAAGTGGTCTCTCGAGACAGGTGGTCTTACATAGCAGGTTGCAGGTGTATAATCAAACAATAACCAAACTAGCGCATGCATGTGTGTGTATTAATGTTTTCCTCCTAGGTGGCTTGCACACCGGGTGCCAAACTTTTAGGATTTAATCTACTATCACTCAGAAGAATAGTAACACCTTTATTTTTTCAGAAATTTGCCACTGGTTAGGAGACAGATGTAAATCGGCTGTTCATAACTTTATGTGTATTTTCTCTGATTGATCCGAAGACTGTTGATCAGTTTTATGTAACCTGTGTTAACGCAAAAAAACTTACTAGTGAAAGTAATTACATTTAGTTAAACGGACATAATTACTACAGAGCATAGTGATTTATAAACCAATCTTCCATTCTTTCTTTCATCAGTAGTCAATTTGAACTATATATTACTGCATGAATATTATGAAAATTTTCGACTGACCACACCGATAGCATGCTCTGGTCACATGATCATAAGTTATAAATAATGAATTAGTTGACCAGTTAATGTGGTCATTGGTTGGGTTTGACAGGTGGTCAGGCATTAGTATATTATTTTTAAAAACAATCCGTGCAAAAATTATGGCGAGCATGTTCCACTGTAGATTTAGAGGGATGTTTAATATAAATGATCACGTCAACGTTACCTTGTAGTTGAGCAAAGTCTGAAGTTCCGCTTGTTTTCCTCGCAGCTCAGCATCGATTTTGTTCACTTCACGTTGCAACACTACATGGAAAAGATCAACGTTACGGAGTGGTTGCATACATTTGTAATGTTCCAAAAACATATAACGTTACTTCTAGGTGGTAATTTGGTCATCAACATATATCATGGGGAAAATCAACCATTTAGTGGCATCACCAATCTCGCGGAACAGATAATGCACGTTGAACTGGACAGCATGCTGGGTAATGTCTTGGTGGCTATTGGGTGTGATTTGAAAGCCATTTTGCACTGCTCATATATTAAGCATTGCAAGACAAGTCAAGATATTCAAATATCTGTGTCTCGGAAGAAAACATCCAAAGTTGAAATCAAGTGTTTTAACAACCAACGAACACAGGGAATGAAATCAGTGAGGTCATCCAAAAACTTCTATATTAATAGAAATACAGCAAGGTATTTGTTGCCTGTTGTGTTTGAGAACAAAGCAAGTTACGTATGAAATGTAAAAATACACATTACCACCCAGTTCTTTGTCTGACTTCGTTTTGGCTTCCTGAACATTTAATTTCGTATTCAACAGATCTTTCTGAAACTGTTCGTTCAAAACTGCTATTCCTCCCTGAAAGAAAGAAATAATTCCAATTAAAAATACAACATTTGATAACTATCATATACGCATCCTATAAAAGGTAAGTTCTTATAATGCGCAGTATCCAGTCCTCGGGACTACTCAAAGCGCTTTACACTTTACTCCCTGGCAGACCTGTTCAACTGAACACAATCTCGACTTCTCTGGGAAGCGTCCAACCACACTGCAATTAATGTGTGAAGACTACTCGTACACAAATATCTACCCATGACTATAGTCAGGTACTCATTCATCAACATAGAGTGAACAAACTTGCCCAAGGTTCAACCCCGCAGCACAGGATTCGAACCTGTATTCTCTCGGTCGAGTGTCCGAAGCTCTAGCCACTGCGCTCCACCACTTACATGGTGCTTGGGATACCTAACCATAATCAGCTTTCTTGAAATAAAGATACATATTGTGATGGTGCTCACTGTACATATACATCGCATTAAAAAAAGTAATTTTATATTACATTTTGTATACCAAATTTGCAATTTTTTTTATTTTGGATTCCAACATTTATACAAGTTTCCATTTAAACTCTGAGGACAAAACATAAAAGCGAGTTTTCCCTCAAAACCAACAAAATGGATATATGGTATTTTGTCATGAAATCCTTCAAATATAGTAATAATACCACTTTGACCAAACAGACCAGAGACCATTTTTCATCATTTTAAATTAGCCACTTTCCGGTAGCATATTTAGGAAGGAGTGTTTAATCTTACCATCTCATGTTTGTCCATGATCCTAAATATTGCATCAATACTATTGAAGATGCTGTTTATTTCAGTGACTATATACCCGAAATTTTTCATATTTTCTTAGTAGTTTCTTCACTTCTGTATGTGACTCGCATTCATCTTGTGTGACGACGTCTCGTAACTTCATGTTCTCATCAATACTGGCATCAGTCAAGGACTGTGTCCAAAGTTTCTTTGAAGAAGAATTTTTTTTAAAGACTAACGGAACAATAAAAAACATAATGAAACAACAAAAAAGGTTACCGTATAAAATTACTTAGAAGAACTATCTAAAAATCAATATATTAATATGCTAACTTTAGAGTATTGAAAGTGTATCTCCTCCCACCTGCCAAGGTTCCCTCGCCTCTTTCTGTCTTCATTCACATTCTTGGCCAATTTGCCTATGATCTACCAACTGATGATGTATTAAAAACATCAATGTAGTTATTTAGTTTTTATTGGATTTATTGGATATTTTGTTGGATAGTAATCACTGTAATTTAATTTCTACCAATAAATTTAGTTTTTACTAATCTGTGATCTCTTAAAGCACCGCATTCATTCTATTAAGTGTATATATCCTAATTAGCATACACCCCTTTTAGCAACATCTGACACCGTGGCAGTAATCTTGACTGTTGGATAGTAATCACTGTAATTTAATTTCTACCAATAAATTTAGTTTTTACTAATCTGTGATCTCTTAAAGCACCGCATTCATTCTATTAAGTGTATATATCCTAATTAGCGTACACCCCTTTTAGCAACATCTGACACCATGGCAGTAATCTTGACTGTTGAATAGTAATCGTTGGAATTTAATTTCTACCTGCATGCAACAATATTGAACATATTTCTGCGTCTCTAATATTAGTTAAGCAGACTGTACACTCAATAGAACATATACAGTGTATGTTAAGCGGACTGTACACTCAATAGAACATATACAGTATATGCATTGTGAATCGCTAAAACAAAATGGATACAGTTGCCTTTGTCTCTTGCGATGTTCCTCGGTAGACTGATATTTGGCGTGAAGTTTCAGCTGCAACAGACAATCAGAGAATCTTATACGCACGGTACGTTCTTGTAGATACATGGCTGAGTTAACCAGGCATTGCAATGTGAGAAAAAAAAACACCCATTAATATTTTTTGGTTAAAGCCTTCTCTAGATTAAAGATATTACACGATGCCAATGGATAGCTACAATGTTAGTATAATATAATGCAAAGCTGCAAGTTAGCATTCAGTAACCTGCCAGCGGTCCCTCACACGATTAGCCACAGGCAATACTGCCACCCAAGATTACACCCCACCATGGCCCCCAAGTGAAATTTTAAAACGTAAATCTATGAACAACCACAATGAGCTCAATAACAATGCCTATAAAAAAATCAACCTAATACATGCAAAACTGATGGAGATGCTCAGACATACATACACACATACAGATGACTGAGACCCACACTTTGTTCTTTTAATATAGAAGCACCATCATACATGTACATAGCATTTTAATATTGGACATAACAAATGACATTATTTTTTTATTAATACAATAATTTATATTGCATTATATCATCGGGAACCCAAGCTCAGAGGTGTGCTGTGAAAAGCTTGGTTACCCCCGGGACCAGACAAGAGTGACCTGAATAGCCAGGTGACTGTATTAGTGGGACTCACTTCCTATACTTTACTATATATGGAAACAACATTGGACTGTCTGGGAGTGATGCACTGCTTGTTTAAAATCTTGGATTTGTGCATAAACACACTTACATTTTCTTATTTCTTTATGCATGCAAAGCAGCAGTGTGTTATTGGAACAAAAACACTTGTTTGTTTCATGTTTAATGAATTTACTATACAAGTACAGCACACCTCGAGGATTTTGATTCGTTCAATCCTTCGTTTGTCAGCGTCAGCCAGTGCTATTGTTGCTGCTGCTTTGGTGTGTCGATGACATTTCTTTTCAGGTGTTCGCAAAGTACGTGAACTTGGTTGGCCTACTAGGATATCCGACTGAAGAACTGCAAAATGAAAACATACCTAATGAGTAGTTGTGGTGAGGTTTAATCTTCCCATTTCCCACCTGTTTTTGTCAACCAATTTCCCCTTCTCCCACCTGTTTTTTAATCACCCTCCCTTCTCCCACCTGTTTGTTTTCAATCAACCTCCCTTCTCCCACCTATTTTTAATCAACCTCCCTTCTCCCACCTGTTTTTAATCAACCTCCCTTCTCCAGCCATTTTTTCAATCAACCTCCCTTCTCCCACCTGTATTTTAATTAACCACCCTTCTCTCACCTGTTTTTTTTAATCAACCTCCCTTCTCCCACCTGTTTTATAATCAACCACCCTTCTCTCACCTGTGTTTTTAATCAACTTCCCTTCGTCCATCTGTGTTTTTAACCAATCTCCCTTCTCCCACCTGTTTTTGTTCTTTGAGCCAGCCTCACACCATATTTGAGAATCCACCTTCCAGAAATTCTATTTCCCACCAATATCTATGACAACACACCTCTTTAATAATTAATAAATGTCATTCATGTTTCAAACTAACACAATGTCCAAACTGTAAATGTAAAGCTCATTAAAAATACTTATTATTAACTTGATTTAATCACTATATGCAAAAGTCCTCTCTAGTTTACCGGTACGTTCAAAATATGAAAGGCCAATGAAATTTTATATAGCACCATTTATGTCATTTATTAATGAAATATAACTGGAGCTTTACTTTTTGTGACAACATTTCCAGCATTTAGTTCCAATATATCAAATGGTGCGTTAGTTGGATCTGATTCTCTAGTCACCTGGTAATGTGGCCTTTTTAGCTGAGCAGCCTCGGGCTGATCGAGCCCGGAGAGTTCTCGATGCTGAACCAGGGTGCTTAGCCTGTCGACTTGCTGTCCGCTGCCACTGGGAATAGTCAAAGTTCGATGAGTTGAGCTCACCCCCTATCTCCTTAAACAGCTCATCACCCTCCAGCTGGCCGGTAGAGCTTGCAGTGGCTGAATGTCGTCCCTTAGCTGACATCTTCAGCAACTTGTTCAGCTAAGCAAACTCTACAAATAGGTGAATTATTAAATAAACAAGCTGACGATACAGTCCAGTGCTCAACACAATGGTGAAATAAGGCAGTCTTTTTCTATCTGAAATAAAAATTAAAACGACCACCAAGAGCTGACAAACTTCTCCTCACATATCTGACATACAATACACATTACTTTATAAAAAAATTACACTTACATTCCTGTAACGATCGAAATACAGGTAAATGATGAAACCACATGGAACAAGGCAGAACCGATGTAAAATCTATCTAGCATTCGGTGTGTGTGTGCTTTGCATCAGACTGCTAATTCATGCATAGTTAAATATTGATATCATACAACTTGTCCAACAATACAAAGGCATAACATCTACATTATGTTATACTTTTATGATGTGGAACATCAATGGAACAGAGATTGACACCTACCAATGGTTCCGGCAATCACTAGCATTTTACTGTCATTCTGTAACATTCCATCGCATAAAATTTACCTTAATCTAGATATGATGCGTTCGCATTGCTCGACAGGTTGCATTACATGAATATTTAAATATGCATGAAGTATCAGTCTCATGCAAAGCACACACCAAATGCTAGAGAGATTGTACATTGGTTCCACTTTGTTCCACAGTTCATAGAGGCCATATATATTATATACATACACATACATACACCTGTAATTATAAATATATATATGCTCACACACAAATAAAATTACACCTCTTCAGTTATAGTAATAACACTGTATAAGGTTTCTATGAAACTCATTTGTATAGCAATGCTGGATAAATTTTACAGTGGCCGCGGAGCTACATGATGCATAATTGCAGTTGGAGATATTGAAATTTAATTTAACAAGATTTGTTTGTGAATATTGATCGTTTCAGGAATGTAAATGTAATTTTTTTTAAACATAGTATGGGTATTTGTATGTCAAAAAAGTCAGAAGTTTGGTGGCTCTAGGTGTTTGTTTTCATGGTTAGGTCAAAAAGTAAGATCGCTGAAACACACTCCTACAATCCACTGTTCTTTCACCCAAATAATAGTTATACGACCAGAATAAACTTCCGGATGCTCCAAAAACATCAACCAATTCAAAGGACACATTGACAAATATTTACACAACAGGGCAGAGGATTACACGAGTCAGCCTTTGACTCCCTTCTTAGGCAACTCCTTGACTACTATGACTATGTCTATGTAGAACAGGAGGTAGATACATTCAAGGTAGCTTTTGATCAAATGTGTGCCACGTACTAACATCAGTACTAAACTCTTAAGTTGAAGTCTGCCATATAAATTAATGCAATGGAAACATGCAAAACAACTGCATCTACAGTGTACAGAATAAAGCAAACATTCTATATTTTTAAGCAGGACCAAGCCAAGGCAATGGCAATGCAAGGAATTTAACAAAACTAAAGTTTAAACGTCAAATAAAACCAAGCTAAACTGACCAAAATAATCAATGTGACATTGGGCGTTTTTATCTGCTTTTGCAGTATACTGTCGTAGACATGACAATGCTTCAAATTCCAGTAAAATTAAAGCCGACGTTAGCCATCTCCCTGCGCGGTGGGGGTCGTTCGTGCAGCAAAATGGTATTCATTCCAAACGTAACTTTGTCAATACCGCCATTTTTAAACGACAGTTGCCATGGGAAACGGAAATTATGAATTATACCTACAAACATGATGCGTTCGCCGTAGAACTAATATCACATATTCGTAGTATTTTGACATATTGGTTTAATTTAATCATAGTTTATGGACATCTTTTAGAGTCATTTCCAAACTGTGATGTTTTTAACAGGAAATACAACTGTCTAACTAGTGATGTTACAATATCGTATCCTTAAACGAAGCATCGCGTCTGGAGGCAAATCATTATGACCTTACGATACTATTTCCGGGGTTAGCACCATTCTTGTTGTCAAGCTCAACAACTTAGTCCTGGGAGTGGGTGATCGTTGCATTCGAAACAGGGACGTTTGCAAAGTTACACAAATCGTAGTCATAATGGCGAAAGAAGCATTGGCCGATGACACTTTTGAGCGTCTCATGACGATGCTACAACAGGTACTTGTGATATGTGATATATATTTGGAGCCGTTTCTAAGGCCGGTCCAATGACAACTGTCAAAATAGCACTGGCCACGGCACTGGCATTGGATGAGCGAGTAGCGGCCACAGCTGTTAAAGCTAAGCTCGGATGCAGCGGACCGGCGGCAGTGCTGTTGACTTTGTCATATTGCACTCCGCTTCATGCAAATGTTTCAGACTAAACTGAACTTCTGAAGTAGTAAATTGTAAAGTAGTCAAGTCTGAGTAAAGTTAAGGAGGAGATAATTTCTACCTGTGCCTATGGCTATGCCAGACATAGACATAGTGTAGCCTTCTCAAGCTCTTGTCAAGGGATTTCAGTAAGATTTTAAGACTAATTTTCATAAAAAAATATATGTTCCAGTATCATGAAATAATTACATTCTTTATAATTAATATATAAAATGAAATGTTACATAAATAATAAGTTCGAAGACCATCTTCTATGTGTGCCTGTGTAATGTTAATGTTTTATAATGCTGTACACATGAACCCATGTAGAAAACATTTAAATAGCAAGTTGATTAACTGGTCATAGTTTTCCTATTGCGACTGAGTGCCTCCATCTATCAGTATCAGGCACACCTACATAAAACCAGATCTGCTAGGCTATGTTAGTAAAATTTGCCTATAACATCAGAAGTATTTGTCCTTTGACCACTAAAAATTTGTCATTTGATTTTATAATTCTGATTTAGAATTTTTCAATCAATGATGCAAACCTGTACATATTAAAATGGGATATTGCCATAAATCATTTCTCTTGATGACATATCAATATTATTTATTATAACTTTATCAAGTACATTAAACACTTCCAGCGATAATAAACACAACATAAATTTTGAATCTTGAAATAAATGAATAGGTAAAATAAATAAATTATATAATTATAGCAAAACCTAAATATATAATGCCTGCTCACACACGCCCACACGCACACACGCACACACACACACACACACACACACAATCATGTAAATTTTTCATATGCATGTACACACATGTTCATGATCAGGTATATTATTACGTTGATTTTTGTTTTCTAGAAAACAAGTATTTTGACCTACTGATTTAATATTAGTTTATAACGTGGTTCTTTGAGAGCAACCAATCTTCTACTGTCGTATCCTGACTGTTTTATTTGCAGTTATCTACTACCATTACCATGCTTATCGTAATTGTATATATATATATTTGTACTATTTAAATTTATAATTTTACATGGAAGTATTATATACATGTATAAAGTTTAATGTCTGATGCGTTAAAAAATTCTTCTTCTTTGGTTACCCTTATTGTAATCCTTTACACATATAATGCCAATTTCTACATGTAATACATGTCTTTGTTGACAAAAAATATGCCCTTTCGATGCACATCGTTTAAATGTACAACATGATATTCCATTTGTAGGAGACCACCTCGACTGATAGGAAACTGGCCATACTGTTTGAGTTTCGAGGCTTCTTCAGTGCTCACCAGGTATGTTTATATACACAACATCAGACAATACTGGGGCACTCATTAACTAAGCTAAACTACTGGCATGTCTGAATCTATTTAATGCAGAGCATGGATTTTGATATTTAAAATACTATTCGTTGTTCACCCACATGTTTTGTATTTAGTAAGTACAGTTTCAATAATGGGTAACTGACAATTTATGACATTTATTTATTCATACAGAACATACGATCATGTAATGACCAGAATATTGATTTGTTACTGTTGTAAAATTTTGTTTAGTCACCCATTAATCTTTCTTGCAAAAATATAGTGGCACAATAAGTTAGTTAAAGAAAACATGCCAACATTAGTTAAAGAAAAAAATCCCAAAGGGGATCTGTGGCCCAGTGCTCAGAAGTCCTACTGAGTATTTTGGCATAAACATTTCACATTATATTATTATATGATTATTTTTACATACGTAAAAATTGCATTTATGCAATGTGAGGCGAAGATGCCTATAAACGTTTTGTTCAATGATAGTCTAACAACGGTCCGGATTACGTAAATACTTACCCGGATTCAAAACGAGGCCGAGCTGGGACCGTTCCCTTTGTGTTGGAATTCGACTGCGTAACACGTCTTTGTTTTTTAACACAAAGGAAGATTAAATTCATCCCACCTTCCTCCCCTCTCTACCACCATTTTGCTAATGTTGTATAACATGTAATCACATTGTTATATTCTGCTAATTTTTGTGATACGGTCTATGTACCGGTAATTTTTCTGTGACGCTTTTCCCTGCTCATATATTGTACCCGAGGTTTTGCCTGAAGGCTTTTTCCTCCTTATTGATGACACAGCAGCAAGTGTACGCAGGGTTTTTAGGGTGGAAAAAATAAAATAGGATTGATAAGTAGTTGTTTTAGTTGTCGTAATGTTTGAGAGGCATGTTTAAAGTAGGTTTTGATGTATTACCTACCGTGATTCCAGTATATATATATATATATATATATGTAATCATAATAATAACATAACTTCTATTGTGCCTAAATTCTTGGAAACCATATTATATAAATGGAAGCACTCATGATTACTTTTATGACTGCTGGAAGAACAAAGGCAACAAGGACACACAACTATTCTAATAACTAATTTACAACAAGTTTTGACCCTTTGCCAGTAGCGTGTGTGTGTTTTGTAATTTGTATAATAACATATTTTAGCTGTGGTTTGTAGTATTATGTTGTTAATGTAACAACCTTTTCAAAATTGTATCTTCTTTTAAGTGTTAATTTAGCTCTAAACTAAGTCATGTTATAGTGATAATGAAGACATGATTACATCAGTTCATGCACTCTACACGAATGACAGTCCAGGTTGTCATCATTGCTCAACCTAATTTATGATTAAGCTGATTAGCTACGACTTTTTGTTGAATAGTTATTGACTACTGATATTTGAAACCTTGCATGGTATTTGATAGTTCTGATGCAAATCAGCTGATACAGGGAATGTAGAGTAATGAATTACCTTACTCTAATAGCTACAGTCGTAAACAGTAGCTTATCCAACCAAGTAGGCAGGTTAATCAGTGTCATTTAAGTTCGTCAGACCTAATCTTTGCAAGCAGACATATTAATAATCTCTTACTATAATTGCAATTCGCATGCTGTGTGCAATTCTATAACTTATGTAGGGCAGTTTACTAATGACTATTCATTGGAGATTGTAAACAGTGCTGGTACCCACTACCCAGTATTATATTGCTGACATTAACAGAGGATTTCCTTTCAATCCTGTTTTAACAACATTCAGTTGACAATATTAAGTACAAGGATTCTCACTGATATTTGTTAGCTATATGTATCAGTATAATTGTGTGTATTGTGGATACATATCGGTAACATGAATGAGCCACCCATAACCAGTGGTAGTGTGATTAGTAGAGCACAGTCAATTTGACTAAAATATGGTTAATATTTAAATGAAATTTGACTGAATCTGGCATCTTAACAAATGCCAATGCATCTACCTGCACATTTAAATGCTGAGTATTTAAATGCACATTCAAATGCGCTGTCAAATATTCAGTGTATTTAAATGTGTTCTTTAAACACTCTGGTTTGAATGTCAAGCGCAAACATCTGATATTTCAAATGCTGTTGCAAACATAATTGTTTGAATAATTATTATTGTTTGATTTTGCACGTCTAGTAATTTCCAAATTAACCTCAAATTGTGTTCCATGTATAATAGTTTGATTCTTATTCATCTTTAATGAATCTACCATCACAAATTTAATTAAAAAAAATTTGAAATGAATGCAGATACATTTTCATATATTTGCAATGCAACAAGACAACGCCAGATATGGGAGAAATGTGGCCAGAATAACCTTCTGACATTTATTTATTATTCACCCGATAATTGGATGAGTTATTAGCTAAAACACAATACAATCAAATGTGGGCCATTTGAGGTCTTAAACATTGCCCTATTTATTTAATCTATATCTAAAAACAAGGCCCACATTATAGAATACCATATTTAAATTATGGTAATACACCAAAACTATTAAAAAGATGCCTCCCAGACATTTAGACGATTAAAACTACTAACTATTACCACATCCTAGAGAGAGGTGGGGCCATTCCGCCACACCGTTTATTAATCCTACTTTAATTACCGCCCTAAAAACCCTGCGTACACTTGAAGGAGGAAAAAGCCTTAAGGCAAAACCTCGTGTACCATTTAGAAACAGGGAAAAGCATCAGCAAAGCTAAAATTATCGCATGTGCGTGTTGTGAAAATCCCATACATACTTATAACTAGTCTTATGGCAGGAGGGGAGGGAGGTGGAGTCAAAACTGATACGATATTCGATAAACAACTGAACACGAGGAATTTCAAATGTGGCCTCTGCTGGAGGTGCAGTGGCCTTTTATGCCCAGAATGGTCGGACTAGGTTTTACTGTATCACTACGCTAAAGTGCAGGAAGGCCGGTATGCCTCCCGGCTATTGGTCTCTGACCTGGACAGGACGGCCGGTACGCCTTCAGGCTATTGGACTCTGACCTGGTCAAGGTATAGTGTCAGCTTGTTTACCCAGCCTGCAGGCTGGCTCTAGGGCTTTAGTGTTGCATTGGTTGCCTCGCGTAAAACTTATTATGCAATGTAATCGCATAAATCCATTTTTGCATTTATAAGTAAAACATTTGCATTTGGATCCAACCCCAAAAATTATGCTGTTGATGAAAGTGAAAGTCCATTTTGCATTTGTGCCCTTTGAGCTGTTGAATATGTCCCAATATGACTCTTCAGATGGTCAGGGAGGCAAGTTCTGTTGGTTTGAAACATTTTACACCAAGGTCATCGCAGTCTAATTGAACTTGTGTGTTTTTGCAAGCAGTTCATGGCATGGTGGAGGATTCATTCCATTTTGTTGTGTTATGTCTTCTGGAATGAACTTGTACTTGATTTGTTGCATGTTTGTAGGCATCAAGAATACTATACACCTTCAGTGCCCCTGTCGACAAGATCAGAGCAATTCAAACTTTAGAACCTGTAAGTGAAAAACCAATCTAAGCTGTGTGTGTGTGCAAGAGCGCATGCGCGCACATGCATGCGTGTGCACATATCCATCCCTGTCTCTTGTATTACTCTTACTTGCACTGCCAAACGTATAATATAATATAATAATAATAAATTTATTTTGCAACAACATAACAGTAGACGTATACAAAACAACCGTTTAAAAAATTTAAGTTGTGTTGCATGGTGGTCACATGGCATGTAATATGCCGTCTTCCGGCGACCCCATAACCACATATTTTGAATTATATTTACACATACGTATACGATGATTATCACGAGTGTGTGATATCTTCTGTGTGACAACGGACTGGGGATGCGATGGAGAAGGAAACGAATTAGTTTAGGAAATTACTGTTAGAAAACAATGATAAGAAATTTGTGCGGATCCAAACATAGATATAAAAAGTAACCAATTATTTAATTGCACTCCACACATCTGGGATTTAGGCAATGCACATGGCTAAGATAGTTGTCTAGATATTAATTGGATAATAACAATTTGAATTTTTGTCTGGATTTGACGTTTTGTATTTTATAATTGAGATTATTCCATAGTGTTATAAAACGGTGTTTAGGTCATTTAGATGAAAAATGTGTTCTGGGCTTCTCTGTATATAAGAGGTTACGTTTTTTGTTAATTATTCATATAGTGGCTTTTTGTAAAATGTCTTAATAATAATAATATAAATTTTTATAGAGCGCAATTTCCAATAAAATGCTCAGAGCGCTGTACAAGAAGCTAATATCATAGAACATTAAAATTTAGCAAAGGTATGTGCACAATAGATATAAAATACTTATGGTATTCCCATTGCCCCATGCTTGTACACCGTAAGTTAAGTGACTTTGAATTAAGGTATAATAGAGAGTTTTTAAAGCATTGTGTGGCAAAAAATGTTTCATTCTATTAATTACAAAAATGGCTCTAGATATTTTAGAACTGATTATGTTGATATGTTTTTTTCATGTTAAATGTTTATCAATAAGTATTCCTAAGGACTTCACTGATTCTTCTTTGTCATCCTTTCCAACATGATTAATAACTTCACTGTTTATTTTAATACAGTTATTTACCTGGTATTTGCTATTTGGTGGACTAAATATGCAAACAAATTTCTTTTTTATATTTAATGACAATTTATTGGCTCAAAGCCAATCGTACAAATGTATTAATTCTTGGTTTATGCTGTCAATTAAAGTATCAATATGAGGACCTGATTGGTATACAGCTGTGTCATCTGCAAAAGATAATAAATTCAGAGATGTAGAGTTAGTTATATCATTGATATAAATTAATTAAAACTAAGATTGGTTCAAGTATGGATCTTTGGGGCACTCCACTTATTATGTGTTTTGGAGATGATTGACATTTGTGTATCTCAGTATATTGTTTTCGATTTGATAAATAACTTGCAAACCACTTGTTGCTTATTCCCCGAATTCCATAAAAGTTTAATTTGTACAGTAAAATATCATGGTTTATTGTATCGAATGCCTTTGAAAGGTCCAGAAACACAGCCAATATAAGGTCTTTTGTTACTTTATCATTTGCATCTGCAATATCTTTGAGTAGACATTGCACGAAACCCATATCGGTGTTTATACAAAATGTTATATTTTTCTAAGAACATTATTAATCTTTTTTCCATTATTTTAGAAATCGCGGGTAGAATACTTATAGGTCTATAATTGTTGAACAGTTTATTGTTACCTGATTTGAAGACGGGAATGACTTTTGCAGTTTTTAAGTTTTCAGGAACAATTCCTGTGACAAAGGATTGGCTTAGTATATGCTCAAGCGGAGTGGCTACTTCATGTATGGTCGCTTGCAGTAGTTTAGTGGATAGACGTCGAAACCTTCAGTGCATTTAGTTTTAAGTTTTCGTACAAATATTTCTATTTCTGTTGTCTGCGTTGGTTGCATGAAAACATTTAGGGATAGTTTCCTCTTAGGTGTGTTTCAAATTGCTTAACAGGAAGAGCCATCGAGTTGCTTATCGATTTACCTATTCCAACAAAAAAATTTCTGTAATTTGTTTTAAATTTGTATTCTCTTGTCCTTTTATGATGAAGGTTTCAGGTAGTTTGGCGAATTCTTTTTGTTTATGTATTGCTTGTCGTAGTACAGCCCATGTTTCTTTGATGTTGTCCTTGCGTTCTTTTAGCATTTCTGTATAATGACTTTTTGCTGCTCGTTTAATCTTATTAAAGACTCTACAATATTCTCTATATTTCAGGGATCTACAACTCCGCAAAGGATCCTTTCTTGTATTTCTCCCCAATATTACCCTTTCTATGAAAAATCAAATTATGATTATTCCATGTTATAAAATGTCCCCAACTGATCATAAAGATGATTACCTAGTGCCACTTATAAACAACCAAGTTATTCCTTTCGTAGAATGGGTATTTTTGTTAGTGTGTACATAATTGCTTCACTTGACCAACTCTGGTCTGTCATTACAGAAGTTGTGTAGAATGACCTGCAGTGAAGCGAGAGACATCATTGGGGCAGTGAGCATCCACAACGACAAACTGAAGGTGCTGGATAGCCTCAAAAGGTTAGTCTGTGTTGCTATGGTAACGCATAGCAATGCACTCATGACACCATACACCATCTCGTGGCACCTTGCACAAACACGTGTGCTCTAAATCTTTCTGCAAATGATACATAGCCTCATGGACATAATGTATCATCTGCCATGGTCTTGGCATTATATTATTAACTTTTACTAAAATAAATGTTGTATAATTTAGTTCTAGATATATACAGATTGCGCAAATTCATGCCAGTATTGACTGAGGAACCAATTGTGAGTTTTCTGTGGCAGGTATTTGGTGGACTTCCAGACCAGGGCTGGCCGTGAATACATCACATCGTCGTACATCTATGAACCGGACAAGTTCAGGGCCATGGGTATTCTGAACACAGTAAGTGGAACAAGAAGAGTTTAGTGCATTTTCAGGTTTCGGTAATTAAGATGTAATTGTTACAAAACGTAGTTTTAATTAGTTCTACGATAGCTGTAGTGGCTGGAATACAGAAGATGAGGCTGGTGCAGCTTACATAACGAGTTGTTATGCAATAAGGTTGGCTATTAGTGCCAAGAGCTGAGGTATAGCAACAATCTATGCTGCTATATGAAGCCTTGAACAACGGCGTGGACAGTTGTAGTGTGTGGCTGGCAGAGCGAAGTGGGATCGCTGTGTAGCTACATTTTGCATTAGCAGTGCGTAAAAACTTCGGTGTTGAGTGGCCCACACAAGTGTTGTATTGCAGCTCTATATTGAGAATGAATCAGAAGTTTTCTTTAGGTGATATTTGTATGCAACTCAATAGTAATCATGATAAATGTTGATGTTATAACATATAGTTCTGACTGTCCAGGCATCAGGCTGCTGTAGTGGAATGGATGCTACTGTCATGGCTGTTTATGACAACACTAACTTGTAGTATGAATTATTTTCATAATGCGTACAAACTGAAATAAGATATTATGTTCACACTTTCACATAAACAGCCTGTTTTTCATAAATTCATCAAAAATATGTTGGACTTGTGAATGCGTAAAGCTTTTGTCAATGGCATGACCTTTAAAAGTCTCCGTTTTTAAGACTTTGAGAACATTGACGCATGGATTATCACTGGTGTGAAGCTAAAACAATGAGAAGTCATACTTCTATCGATTATATCAGTTGTATGTGGTCATGTGATCTGGTCATGTGATCTGTCACCAGGTGAGGTCGGATGTGGCCGACATGGTTCCTGCTGGTGGCCACCAGGGGTATGCTGCTCTCGGAGGTCTGTACACTCAGGCTGCGCCTCTAAACCGACACATCTATGGCGACATCCAGAGTCAAATGATGGATTTGCCAGTGAGTTCATATTAATGTACAACTCTTTCGTGAAATGATATACTGGTTGCATTCTGAGATCGTCCATCTTTTAAATACAGATTTATTATGAATCGGCATACTTGAAACACTAAATGTAACATTCCTTAATACCATGAAATTATTGTTCACGCTCTACATATACTTTCATAAAAACAATAAAAAATGGTAGTTTAGCACTGTATGCATCTTTAATGGGTATTTTTGTCAAATATTGTTGCATTTACTTAGAATGTTTGAATACTGGGTAACATATTGAATAACATATTAAATGCCAAAGTGACATATATCATAGCAAGTATAACCAAATAAGTAAATATTGTTCATGTTGTACATACACTTTCTTAAAACAATTAAACTCATAATTTAACTCAGAATGCAATTTTAACTGGTATTTTTATCAAATATTGTTGCATTTATTTACAGATACAAATACCTTATTGTCATGATTTACATAAAATGTATGTCAATTTAGAATGTGTTTTGGTGTTGAAACATACAGTCACATCAACCATGCCACAGACACACAATAAAATAAATAAATAGAATATTAAAAAAGTCTTGAATTGTCCCTATAATCCCTTAAAATTGCTAGGTTAAAATAAAACTGACACATAAAAGAAGAAGAATACACACCTGGCAAAATTACATTCCATAGTCTCTATAACTATCACCTATAATTAATCCCTGATAAGGCAGCCACGGCACGGGGGACGATACTGTCTCTGAAGTGATTTGTCTTAGTACGGATATTTTGGAATTGCCTGTCTGAAGGAAGTTGTGTTGGGTGTGTTGGGTCAGTGATAATTTTGTCAGCTCTCTTGGATCTCTCACTGTATATAACTGATATGGTGAGCTCACTGCTGACAATCGTGGATGCTGTTATTTCAGAATGTTTGAATAATCGTTCTCTTGCCGTTTACCAGTTACATGGTCAGGTGAACCTACCGGCCCTTGCACGAGCCGCTCAGCTGCCGTCCATGTACCGAGGTCACCCATCCTATGCCTACCCTCAAGGACGCGATTATGCTGAGGACAGAAACTACCCATGTCACGACCGATACATCGAGAGCTCCATGACTAGACGCTTCCCTTCATCAATGCAATACACGCAGGGCATCTAAACGCAACCGACAACAGTTGGCATAAGACACAACCGATATATGTGGTCACTCGATGGTGTGGCTGGATTATCTGTGGTCAAGGATGCGATAAACATATATAGTGTCTCGTGGATTTTTGTGCTGCGCCGTAACATTTTTTCTTCAGTGAAATCAGATTAATCTTTTAAATAAAGCAGGGGAAGAGTGTCATGGAATAGGTAGCTGAATGTAATGAGTGTGGGAGATCAAGTTAATTACTTTTACAAATTCCAGTTTGGAGTGATTAAACATAAAGCAGTATTACCATTGATTAGGTTATAGTTGGCGGTTTTGCAATGAGTGTTAGAACAATGTGCAAATTGAGGATTAGTGTAAATATCTCAAAGCGTTGGCTGTGATTGACTGCAAGATTATTATGTCATGTTCATTCTGAATGTTCACTAATTAATTATGGCATAGGGACAGGTACAAGATTTGGAAGTACGTTCTAAATGTTTAATACCACAGACAAGTCTGAAGTAGTGTTGATCTTAGCACAAATTCTCTTCAAGGACCACTCATTTTGCAAATATAATGAGGGTACCATGATATATATATATATATATAATATATATGTATATATACATGTTGACCCTACTACATGGATGGGCAAACATTGTCATCCCTCACGAAGCAGAAATGTTAGCAGTTAACATCTGCAACTGGACAGATTATGAATTGTTGACCCCCCCACCACAACGCCATAATTAACTAACATACATTTGAGTTAATTGTCGAGAAGATAAAAATATTGTTTTGTTTTCGTCGATGTGATCCACAAAAGCATAGAATGTGTGCATGATTTTAAATCATGACCTGCTCTTTCTATTTCATTTGAAACATTTTCTCAATTATGGTATATGTGTTAGTTTGTCTTTCTTAGTGGAAGCAGCACGTATTGTGAGAGGCCACATTGCACAAAGTGTGTAGTACTAAACAGGTAACATAGACAACTGTTGTGAAATACCCGGAAGTGACTGATGCAGTTGCCAGATTCTATTGCATTCTGAAGTTTGTTGATAATGTAGCAGAGGATTTGTGTTAAACGGTTGACAGTGTGCAACATGCTGTGATATTTATATACTTTCCAGGCTGATTACACCATTTTATTAACAATAAACCTTATCATATTTAGGTTTAGATGATGGCTTTTTAGAGGTGCCTTAATTGCACAACATTTGATATACATGGTGTACCAGCTTTGCATTTTATTGTACATAAGATGTATGTCAGTCATATCTGTATCGGTGTGAAATTAAGCGTCGTCACGTGGGTAGGACTCGTCAATGGTTGTTGATTTGAACTTTGTTTTGACGATGCACATCTACAGTTGAGCTGTTCATGTTGTAGGGACTACAGTAGGAGGACGTTTACATCAACGATATGTAGTTTATTACCTGTGTACACCTGTCAAACTCTGAATGTCTAGCGTGTAAATTCAGTCTCACTGAACACAAACGTAGTGTCATATTGGAGCAAATTACCATGTCGGTTGGCAAAAATACAGTATATTCAGCACTTGCAGTTTACGTCTTTTTAGTAGAATTGACCCTGAAAAGGTTGGCGTTACCCAATATGCACCATAAGGGTAAGGGTGAATGTCATAGTAGGACATTTCTCTGCTTCATCGTGTTACGATTTATAATTTCAACATGTCCTGCCTTTTATTTCTCCACGTTATGTTGTTACGTACGAACCCACGCACCCACACACACACATACATATGCACGCACGGACGGCAATTTGGGGATTAATTGATGCAGAACCACGGCGTTAGTGCAAGCATTTTGTGAATGTCCATCATAATGTCGTTTATAGTATATGCGCCAAACAGGTGAAACCCTCCCCTACCCCAGGAAATTTATGCCATTATATATTTTTAGAATGGTTATAACATGCAAATCTGACGAGGGGTTATATATGGCCCGTGAACCAGCAGTGTCTCCCTTGTCCACCCATACCCCGTTGGGGATTGTTGTTCCCTTCAACACGCTAATATTACAGAATGTACAGCTACTAGGCCTATACGGCCTCTAATAATGTAGAACTGGCTTGCGTGAGTACGTCATACCTCCGGCCTGTAGGCTGGACGGTGCGATGAATGCGTACGTACCCCCACTGAGATAAAAAATATAGTTCCGCTCGATATTTCAAAGGGAGGGAGTGCAGTTAGAGTTTTATTGGGAGTCCTCTTGGGGTGGTACAGTTGGATGTATCAAGGGGGTGCAGTTGGAGTTTGAGGAGCCTCTATTAAGAGGAATGCAAGTAGAGGTTTTGGGGGAGCTTGCGAAAAACGCACCCCGAAATCAACCAGGTTTCTCCATTACTACCCCCCCCCCTTCGATCGGGAAGAACTCTAGCACTGTCCCCCACGACCTTCAGCATTATCCCCTTCGACCGGGTAAAATATCCAACACTACCCACCCTGACATCCAATCCTACGCAAAAAACGCAACCCACCGAAATTAAGGTACGGGCCTGGATACCAATTAGCGCCAAACATTTTGCCTTCCCATTATGAAATGTTAACTCTGCCGATGGGCATCGTAAACCAACCGGTGAGGCCTCCCGGCATCAAACCCTAATGTCACGGCCGTTGTTTTGAGAGGGTGTTAGCAGTGGTCCGCGCGGCGGCCGGTGCACCGGAAACACGTGTCACCACGGAAGTTACGCAACATACACGTAGTGCCGTCGCGCCGCCTACTTCTAAAGGGGTCATGTTCTAGTTAGACTTCCTGTCCGTTGCACACGAAGAAAAGTGCAGTGTATTTTGGAGAAATTATTTTTTACAAAATTCACATGCTGTGACATAAGTGCATTTGAGTAGGGAGATTTTCATGTGTGATTGTAGAAGGTATTGACTGTAAAATGGTGGATTTCTAGATGATTTGAATAAGCGGAAGGATATTTGGCAGAAATTTGTCTGTGTGACCTGTTTGCGGAGTAATTCTTGCCGGCATTTGTAAATATTGCTGGAAGTATGCAATTTTTGTTAAAATCTATCGGCATGTCAATGAGATGATGATAACAGCAGGTGAGGAGTTTAAGACATTTTATAGGTCAAGTTTTCTTATAATCAGACAAAACCTTAACATGGTCGCCTATGGGAAAACCAACAGTGGGCTGACCCCTAAAACGCAAAGGACATTTTTCTGGATTAACCAGGAACAAGTAGAACGTCTTGCCCCTTGAGGGGCGTCTTACCCCACGTTTTGTAATTGTTTGTTTTACACGTGCAACATAGGCTAACGTGCAAGGCCTAGCCTTAGAGCTACAATTGAATATTATTTTATTTATAGTATTTGTATATTATGTTTTATATCATTCTATATTACCAATTTCATTATATTATGATGTAATTGCCCGCCAACGACCGCATCCGTAGGAGTGTCGACCGTTAAGGAGCTGATAAAGCAGCTATCTCCGTTGCCAAAGATATCGCGTCCACGTACAAGATCGCGTATTGCCGAGTGTGCCACTGTTCTGACATCGACGCCGCATAAGAACAAGTTGGCTATGCAGCAGGCGAAGAATGAACACATACCCAAGCTCAAGAAGACGTCCCTGGCGACAGGAGTGAAGAGACACCCACCCAGCAAAGAAAAGGCGCGTGAGCTCCAGTAGCAAGGAGGAAGAATGGCCCTGCATTATCTGCGGAGAGCCATTCAAAGATAGCAGATCTAGAGAGGTGTGGGTGCAATGTAAACTGTGCAAGAAATGGGCCCACGAAGATTGCACCGCGGGACAGGTCTTTCTCACGTGTCCCAACTGTGAATCGGAGAGCGATTGACTGTGCATTATGTGCCATCTGTTCATCTGTTGCCTGGTGTCGTTTAATATGCTTTAATAAAGTTCGTATTTCTTATTTGAAATTATTCAATGCATTTTGCAGATTAAATTTATGTTTGTTTCACCACAATTTCCCATTGGAGCAAGACGCCCCTTGGGGGCCGGTTGCCCCACACTAAAGGGCGTCTTGCCCCACGTATTGGGCAAGACGCCTCCTTTGGAATTGGTTTTAAATTGACGATCATAACAGTTAGTGCCGTCAGATGACAGAATGCCTTTGGTGAAACATGGAATAGGTACCCCGCAATTGTGTGCAAGCACAAAAACCTCAAAATGTTCACTGTATGCTTAAATATGCCAATTTTCCCTTAAGGGGCCTCCATGCCCCACCCTACCCCATGTAACTACAATAATATACAATGTAATCACCTAGTTATACTTGTCATAACAAATACACACAACTGACGGCCCTGGCGGGGAACCGACCACACGCTGGTGGAGGAAACCCACCATTTTACATACATGTATTCTGTGATTCTAAACAAGGGGAAATCATTAGGTGTATGTGCACACGTACCCGCTCTAAAACCCCGTGGACGATGTACTCATAACAGACAGTATAACAACACTAATGTATTACTGTGTACAATTATCATTAGTCAGAGTCTCATAAGACTGAGCTTATACTGTATAACGTATGACTATAATTGCAAGATACATCAGACAAGACAATAAGTATACAATGTAACTTATTATAAACCGTAAATTTGTAAATATTTATTTATTTATAATGTGTTTGAGGTCGATTTGATCATCACCGCATCACATACACGTATGAAATTGGGATGGGTTAGGGAGGGAGGGAGGGAAGGAGAAGTGCTTGTAGTCCAGGCAAACTAAGGTTTGACTTGGAACATATTGCAACATATTTGTTTAGCACAGTGCTTTTCTATTACATTTCCAAATACCATACCAAAAGTCCTTAGAAATCCCTGCTGGGAAATGTCATTTAGTATTACCATACTTACTTACTAGTCCTCACGGTGTCCACTGGTACGTACAGCAAAAAACAACGGACCTCCACTTCTTTCGGTCTGCAGCATGTTTCACAGCCTTGCCCCAGCTTAGGTGTACTTATGTGAGTTCTTCCTCCGCAGTCTTCCGCCATGTTTTTTGGTCCGTCCTCGTTTTCATTTACCTTTAGGTGTTCATCTTAGTGTTACCGTTGATATGTTGTCGCCATCCTTTCCCAGGACATGGCCGATCCATTGCCATCTTCTTGAGGCGAGTATGTTGTACATATTGTCGTCGTCATCCTTTCCGGGTCTTTTTTGTTTGGTATCTTTTGTGACGGTCATATTCTCATGATATTTTGAGAGGTCTAGCTGTATATGTTTCGTTGGTGGGGGGCTGGAGATATAATTAGCCCCATAATATGTGTTGGTACAATTATACGTTTTTGGAGAGCTTGAAGGAGGGTGTTGTTGTCTAGCTTCAAGGGGGGGGGGTGCAAATCGAAGCCTACAGAGCTTCCAAAATTGTGAACGTCGCGACTAAAATATTCAACAGCTGTGTCGTACGCCGGCATATATTGATAAAGTAAAGTGAAGAGGACACCGCGTTTGCATAGTCTCAGCATGGAGCGAAGTGGCGCAGTGGTAGAACATTGGATTCTCAATCGAGAGAACCCGGGTACGAATTATGTCGTGCCATTTCGAACCATGGGCTAGTTCGGTCACTCTACGTTGCTCCAGTTCACTTAGCTGTATGATTGAGTATCTGTCAATGTATAGACTGTAGCATTAATTGCAGCGTGACTGAATGTGAATAGGTCTGCCAGGGTATAAAATATAAAGCACTTTGAGCAGACCTAAGGACTGACTGCTGCGCTATATAAGAACTTATCTTTATGTTGTTCTTCTAGAATATTATTATTGTTGATATCCAAACAGGTTTAAGTCTGAAGAAAACACATATGGTGTTGTCCGTGCGACTCTTGATGTCATCGTCAGCCTCCGTCTTAGCATAGTCTACTCTGCTTCCCAGATAGGTGAATGTGCCTGTGGTTTGCAGTTTTCCATGGCAGAGATACCGGATCTTTCTGATTTAAATCCCATCACCTTGATTTCTTTTTGTTTATCTTTAGACCTAATTCTTGGCTGATGTTCCAAAGTGTGTTCGTATTTTCCTGCTCGTCATGTTAGCCAGGGAGCACTTGTAATCCCGTGGGCTTTCAATTGTGACAGCAAGCCAACGATGCAGCTGGCTAAAGGGAACCATATGAACAACGAAGCACCTGTCGGAAGTCTGGGAATCTGAATTTTTATGAATGATTTAAAAATAAGCTTGGAAAACGCTATACCGACATATGATATTTTTATTTTGATAAACATGGCCTTTTTATCTAATGAGAAAGAGTAAGTCAAGGGAAGCAAACATGTATTGAACGTTTTTTTACTCAGACACCCCGTTTCCAATGTAACAAAAAAGGCTGTCGATGTGTGGAAATATAGCTTAATGGTATACGGTCTCCAGCTGTTACTAAAACAAAAAATATCATATATATGTAACTGCCATGTTTGGATTATGTAATATTTTGCAACTATAGCATTAAATTTGAAATATTTGTAAAATATATATGCTATTCATAATGAAACAGATTGTTATTTACACCACAACATAATTATGCAACTTAAATCAAATATGCTGTTATAGTTGTAATTGTATGACGAACGTAATGGAGAATACAATGATATCAATCTGATTGGCATTACTAGTATGTGTACAATTCTACACCTGGTCGTTGTTGTTTGTATTTTCCTCATCATCGGTTTATCTTCCTCATCGTCCTCCTCATTATTCCCAACGCACCCTGTGGTAATTTCTTCAACATGGTTGCGAGATTCCCCATTATCTGAACATCCGTCTGCTTCAGGCCTGTCTTTCGGTAACATACTCTTGTCACAACTCCATGTCCCGACAAAAAATGTCACGCAAAACAATCTTGTGTTGTGACCAAGAGCCGACGTGACGCACGCGGCGTAACGAGTGGATACACACTATGAGAGCGTTTGACGCAGCGTCGATGATGACGCATCAGTTGTAAATCAGGTGTGAAAACGCCTTAAAATTGTACCTGTATTTCACCAGTGTTGTCTTTTATACGAGTGTGATAATTGACGTAGAATCGCAGCTGCGTAAACACATGCCAACCATTGATCTTGTTGAGGGTATAATTACCTTGATCAGTTGGTGCATTGGCCAACACAGCGACTTTGCAAGAATACTAACAAGCGTTCAAATCACCCTCGCAAGGATGGTTCAAATGCTTTCCACGTTCAATGAATGCAAACAGGAACTCCAGCTGAATATGTAAGAGGTCATCAAAGACAAACTCAGCAATCAATTCATAGTCACGTATATGACCCAATTTAATACAGATGTTTGCACAACTAATGGTATTACAACAATACGAAAACATGCCCGTACACATCGAGGCTGCTTCCATTTGTTTAGCCACTTGAATTAGTATAGTCGATCCAGTGGGGAACACACGTAACATATACCACTAGGCCTGTCATTTACAAAACTACACCCAAAGTCATTACATTTCCCCGCTTCGGGTTAACGAATAATTATTCCGTTGTGCCAAGCCACTTGCTATGCATAGCGAGAGAACTTGACAGAAACTCACGAGCTATCGATTTTCAGCAAAGGTCTGCGCCAAATCACAATCTCAAACTAAAGGTTTACCGATTCTCAATCCAAATACATATACGGAAACCAGTTTAGAGATTAATATGTAAATATATTATGCATCATAATACAACAAGTTATATTTCGGGTGTACCATAAAATTTACTATTTTCTTCCCAAGGGGGTACCCCTCCTGCATTCTCCCCCATCGACCACGACGCAAAACCAACGGCTCGAAAAATGCGTGAACCTCCTTCTCATGGTGCACAGAAGATACCAAATACACACCAAGTTGTCTCTTTTTCCGACTACCGTATACGTTTCACTGCATTGGATTTGTTAGAGTTTGTAAAACAATATTTAAGTGTTGGTCTAGTGCATCACTGCCTTATACCGACCCTATGTCTTTGTCATGTTTTAACATAATGTTCTTGTCAGATCTTGTTGTTAAATCTTAACAGTAGAATATATAAGTTGAAGGTATATTGCCAACCAAATTGCTTTTAAATATCTCCAAAATAGTATTCACAATTTGATTGTTGCGTCAACGAAACTTGTATAACATTTTATAAAAACCATTCAATTATAAACACCAATAGTAACAGTACTACGAAGGCAGACCCCCTAACCGCGACTTCATGGAATAGCCCTTTGAATATTGCAAATTCCCACGCAAACGAGACGAAGTAGATCTATCAACAACTGATTTAGCGACATTCTGTTAATTCTAATTTATTATCACATCTTCGGACGGGTGATTCTGGGTAATGGAACAGACGCGGTCGCTTTAACCCTCGGCTCTGTCCATGGCAATGAGCACGACAAGTATCACCAGGAGAACACCACCTTCAACGAGGAGATACATCGTGCCGTCTCGGAGCTCCCCCGCGCCCGAGACAGGCGACGCCAGGAGTGAGAGGATGATCGCCGTGACCGTGGCACGGAAGCAGAGACGGCCGAGATGTGTCGCTGTCATGGCCCTCAATTCACCCGGTCGTTCGGTGGGTTGGTCTCGGGGATCAAGTTGTGATTGTAAACGTTTCAGCGTTGCATCTCAGCGCCTGACGAACATACGATGTCATAGTTTAACAACGAACTATTCCTTGAGTGTGTACCCATGGGTTACATAACCGTTATATTGAGCGTAGACTAGAGCAAGCTTGTAGCACATCGTTCAAGGTAGAATGTTCAGTCAATATGTATTATTTCAGAAGAAGGAATTATATCGGCCAAACAAAATACGATATCACTGTCATCAATTTGTACATTAAAAAAGTGATAGTTCAACAACAAATAAATACATTTCATTTGTAATTAGCATACTGATCAGGTACGAGTGTTTAAATTAACGATTTTGTTGTTGTTGAAATTTAAGTGTTTCTCGCGGAAATAGTTTGTTTACATGGCTGCGCACCGTTTTCAAAGGCATGGCCTAGGGTCCGTTTTCAAGTGAGAGGGAAATGCGTACCTTGTGATACAAGCACGCACGCACGCACGCACGCACGCACGCACGCACGCACGCACGCACGCACGCACGCACGCACGCACGCACGCACGCACGAACGCACGCACGCACGCACACACGCACGCACACACGCACGCACGCACGCACACACACACACACAGCCTGGCAGTCTGGAATGTTGTTTTCACTTAAACACGGAGACACGTACTCCATGAACGATCTGTGACAGCTTCGATGCTCGGGTGTCACTACCAGCCTTTCAATGCTAGTCAAAAGAGTTTTTTTTCGGGACTTGTTTACAGCCAGACAGATACGCTTCAGCGTTCTATTTGTAGAACGCTGACAGTGGGTGCAATAGTATTCGTACCGGACGTTTGACGTGACGTGACGTGACGTGACGTGACGTGACGTGACATGAGTAGTGTTTCCCAAACGAAGTTACTTAAACATTCCCAGGTGATCGGCGCGACACTTTCCGTATGTTACATAGCTGGTAACAGCAGCACCACACATGCATGCCATTGTGAAAAATCGACTAACGTCCGTCTAACATCCGGTACGAATGGCAAGAACCCTAACACAACGATGCATTTAGAAAACGTAAAGGCGCTACTTTTCTACCATTGAGCCATAGCTAGACCAACCCTACAAGATTGGCGCCCGATATGCAAAGCGTCTAAGAGGAAAACCTTAACATACAACATCTACATTCGTTCGCTGAAATGATTGTAGTTAGATATTTATAAAAGTTTTATTTTGTAAGTAAGTCTACATAATAAGGTTTGCTTTTAATTGGATATAATGTCCGCCTTCTTCGTTGCTACACACATGCTCTATTATTATTATTATTATTAATTGCACCTACGCATTTGAGACGTGAAATGAGACGTAACGTAAAACAAACCGTACTATAATAATTTAAAACTGTTAATATAATAGTATGCCCATTTTCAAAACAATTACTAAAAAGCTACTTTAAATGTCTCTAAAACATATTAAATATACAAAGTCATGTTCACCGCCTGAGGTATGCATATTTAACATTTTTCTTCTATGCTTATGTCTGGACTTCAATAAATTAACCCATAGTTAACGTCGAGTTTCCTGTAATTATGTTACACCAAACAGCTTATTCGCAATCTGCTTCTTTTTCTAATTTTATTTCATGAGCCTCTTTAATATATAAAATAACTCCACCTCCCCTTCTTCCTATTCTATCTTTCATAAACATTGCATAGCCTGTCAGTCCCAATTTAGCATCTGATATATTGGTGGTGGCCCATGATTCGGTTATACCTATTATGTAAGGGTCAGTATCTTCTACCATAATGATTAGTTCACTTCTTTTGTTTACTATGCTCCTTGCATTTAAACAAACGCATTTATATACAGCTTAAGAACAGTTTTCCAGGCTGTTCTTTGCTGATTTATTTGTGCTTTCTTTATCGATGCCTCCAGCTTTAGGCTTCTCTGGGAATCCTCCTTGCGCATCTATTTTAAATAAATGCAACCTGTACCACTCTAGCAGATAGTGCTGGAAATATAATATCAGAGGGATTCTTAATGGCAGAACACCTGAATGAGTATTTGAGTTCAGTGTTTACCAGGGAAGATATTAGTTCACTGCCAGTACCAGAGGCTAAGTTCAAGGGGGCAGAATCAGACTATTTAGGACAGTTTATTGTAACACTGGAAATGGTAGCTAAGAAAATTAGGGCTATGAAGAATAATAAATCACCTGGAGTGGATGGGATTCCGTCCAAACTACTATTGGAAATTGTAGAACAAATTAACATACCACTTGCAACAGTTTTCAATTTGTCATTAGAAGAGGGAGTGGTTCCTTTAAATGGAAAGAAGCAAACATTATACCGTTATTTAAAAAGAGAACTACAGACTAGTTAGTTTAACGTCAGTGATTTGCAAATTATTAGAAAGACTAATTAAAGATCACATGGTGGATTTTCTTTTTAAATATAACTTGTTAAACCCATCCCAACATGGGTTTCTAAAAGCGAGGTCATGCTTAACAAATATGTTATGTTTTTTGGAAGATATCACTAAGTGGGTAGACGAGGGATCACCAGTAGATATCATCTACTTAGATTTTCAAAAAGCTTTCGACAAAGTGCCACATCAAAGGTTATTGCTTAAACTAAAAGCCCATGGCATAGGAAACGGTTTAATTAACTGGATAGAAAAATGGCTAATTGACAGAAGACAACGGGTAGTAGTTGATGGGGAGGCTTCAAACTGGAAATCAGTTTTGAGTGGGGTACCACAGGGATCAATACTATTCTTAATATATATCAACGATTTGGACGATAATATACAAGCACGGTGTTTAAATTTGTGGATGATACAAACTTGTTTAGAAGGATTAAACGTGATGGAGATAGACAGCATTTACAAGATGATCTTGACAGGTTGATCAAATGGTCTGAAAAATAACAAATGTTGTTCAATTTTGGGAAATGTAAATGCTTCCATACAGGACATGGGAACGAAGATATACAATATACAATGGGGGGTTATGTACTAAGTACTACTATACAAGAAAAGGACTTAGGGTTAACCATTAGTGGTGATATGAAGGTTTCAGAGCAGTGCGGTATTGCCTCTTAAACGGGAAGTCAAATCTTTGGATTAATTAGGCGAACCATAAAGTATAAGGAAAAAGAGCTAATAATACCGCTGTACAAAACAATAGTTAGGCCTCATTTAGAATATTGTATTCAAGCGTGGAGGCCATATCGCAGGAAGGACATCGATATGCTAGAAAGAGTACAGAGGAGAGCAACTAAAATGATACCTAAACTGAGGGATCCTAGTTAGGAAATACGCCTAAAAGAATGTGGTTTAACAACACTAGAGACCAGAAGATTGAGAGGAGATAGATAGAAGTGTTTAAAATATTGAATGGTTATGAAAATATTAATATAAATGTTTTTTTTCAGTTAAGAAAGACAGAAGGACTAGAGGACATGAAGTTGCATTAATAAAGGAGCAGTGTAAATTCGATATAAGAAAGTTCTCATTCTCGCAAAGGACTGTAAATGAATGGAGCAGATTATCTCCTGATTGTGTTGGTGCTAGTAACGTGAATATGTTTAACAATAAAATCGACACATACGTTAAAAGGGCGGGATACACGTAGATAAAAAGAATTGGACTCTACATAAGCCAAAAGGCTTGTCCACCTGCCATTTAGAGTTAATTTTCTGGATGATAATCTTGTTAAATCTTGTTAAACTGGCAACAGATCGCAGCAAGTTCTCTGAGAAAACTGCTGCCCCCTTTCCACTTAGATGGTGGCCATCTCTCATATACATTCACCTGTATCTTCCCTCCCAACAAAGTATCCCTATAAATCTATGAATCCCGTATTATATATAACTAGCTGTTTAAGTTTATTCACATTGTCAGCTAAATATACATAAATGAATAGGTTATCTATTTATGCAGTGGGTCAACAAATGAGACATATGTTAACCAAGACTACCGCTCGCATCGAAGGCGCAGAGGGTTATCTCACCTGCAAGTCGTTCGTGTGTGACTGTCGACGCTCACTGTGTCCCCCGGAAGTGTTGCGAAGTAGTCGACACACCTGAAATACTCAAACCACACCCCGACTGCCAACCCTTGTCCGACTCTTGGCTTCCTTCAGTCTCGCCTATATAATAGTACCAACAAAACGAACTTTGCCAACTGGCCGAGGTCTGTGAAAATCCTCACGAGGACCGATGATGTCGCGTGACGTGTATGTGCCAAGTAGAGCGTTGGTGATTAACAGCTTTACGAAACCTGTTTGGAGTAGTGACGTCTGCTGATGGGACACGCAAGGTACAGTCATCCATTACTTTGGAGGGGTATCACTTCACAGGTATGCGCTCACGACACAATCGAACTGAATTCTGCATTACGCGTAGCCTATGTCGATATGCACATACACGTGTACCTGCGTTCGTGCGGTGCGTATGCACTATACACATATACACACTCTGATATACATATATATAATATAACATATATGTATATATATATGTAGAATATACATGTAAGTATATATATATATATATGTGTGTGTGTGTGTGTATGTGTACATAATAATATATATATACACATAATTTATATATATATGTATATATATACATGTACCACTGCCGAAGTATGTAGAAGACGTTTACTTCGCTTCTTAAACTCAAAGCACTATTTCTATAGATACAGAAATGAATAAGAAATATCCCAGGATCGGAATTGGAAGCATTTATTAACCGCCGAAAGCAAGACTGAATTATATTGTACGTAATTCACCGTCTTTACCTTACTGGCAAGGAAACGTTGCAGTTGGGGGACGACAAGTGTTGCCATGTCTCGAATATATGTCAAGCCCAAGGACGAACAAAACAAGTCCAAACCAAGCCCCAAACGCAGGTAGCCAATAAAACAATGTCTGGAATATTTGTCAAGTCCAGATACGAACAAATAAAGCCCAAAGTAGACCCAAAACACAAGTAGTAGTTTCCAATATAACGGTAAGTGAAAGCGCCTTAAAATTGTACCAGGAAGTCACAAGCGACACCACAGTTGTCTTCCTCGCGAGGATGGATCAAATGCTTTTCACGTTTAATGAATAGAAACAGGAACTCCAGCTGAATACGTAAGAGATCATCAAAGACAAACTCAGCATCAATTCATAGTCACGTACATGACCCAATTTAATACAGATGTTTGTATAACTAATGGTATTACAACAACATGAAAACATGCCCGTACACATCGAGGCTGCATCAATTTTTTAGCCACTTGCGTTAGCATAGTCGATCCAGTGGAGAACACACGTAACATATACCACTAGGCCTGTCATTTACAAAACTACACCCAAAGTCATTACATTTCCCCGCTTCGGGTTAACGAATAATTATTCCGTTGTGCCAAGCCACCTGCTATGCATGGCGAGAGAACTTGACAGAAACTCACGAGCTATCGATTTTCAGCAAAGGTCTTCGCCAAATCACAATCTCAAACTAAAGGTTTACCGATTCTCAATCCAAATACATATACGGAAACCAGTTTAGAGAGTAATATGTAAATATATTATGCATCATAATACAACAAGTTATATTTCGGGTGTACCATACAATTTAATATTTTCTCCCCAAGGGGGTACCCCTCCTGCATTCTCCCCCATCGGCCACGACGCAAAACCAACGGCTCGAGAAATGCGTGAACCTCCTTCTCATGGTGCACAGAAGATACCAAATACACACCAAGTTGTCTCTTTTTCCGACTACCGTATACGTTTCACTGCATTGAATTTGTTAGAGTTTGTAAAACAATATTTAAGTGTTGGTCTAGTGCATCACTGCCTTATACCGACCCTATATCTTTGTCATGTTTTAACATAATTTTCTTGTCAGATCGCGTTGTTAAATCTTAAGAGTAGAATATATCAGTTGAAGGTACACTGCCAACCAAATTGCGTTTAAATATCTCCGAAATATTATTCACAATTTGAATGTTGCGTCAACGAAACTTGTATAAGATTGTATGAAAACCATTACAATTGTAAACACCAATAGTAACAGTACTACGAAGGTAGACCCCCCTAACCGCAACTTCATGGAATAGCCCTTTGAAGATTGCCAATTCCCACGCAAACTGATTTAGCGACATTCTGTTCATTCCAATTGATATCGCATCTCCGAACGGGTAATTCCGGGTAATGGAACAGACGCGGTCGCTTTAACCCTCGGCTCTGTCCATGGCAATGAGCACGACAAGTATCACCAGGAGAACGCCACCTTCAACGAGGAGATACATCGTGCCGTCTCGGAGCTCCCCCGCGCCCGAGACAGGCGACGCCAGGAGCGAGAGGATGGTCGCCGTGACCGTGGCACGGAAGCCGAGGTGACCGAAAAGTGTTGCTGTCATGGCCCTAAGTTCACGCGGTCGTTCGGTGGGGATCAAGTTGTGATTGTAAACGTTTCAGCGTTGCATCTCAGCGCCTGACGAACATACAATGTCATAGTTTAACAACGAACTATTCCTTGAGTGTATACCCATGGGTTACATAACCGTTACATTGAGCGTAGACTAGAGCAAGTTTGTAGCACATCGTTCAAGGTAGAATGTTCAGTCAATATGTAGTATTTTAGAAGAAAGAATTATTTCGGCCAAACAAAATACGATATCATTGTCAGCACTTCAACATTGTCATCAATTTGAACATTTAAAAAAGCGACAGTTCAACAAATAAATACATTTCATTCGTAATTAGCATATTGATCAGGTAAGAGTGTTTTAATGAACGATTTTGTTGTTGTTGAACTTTAAGTGTTTCTCGCGGAAATAGTTTGTTTACCTGACTGCTCACCGCTTTCAGAGGCATGGCCTACGGTCCGCTTTCAAGTGAGATGGAAATGTGTACCTTGTGATACAAGCACGCACACATGCACGCACGCACGCACGCACGCACGCACGCACGCACGCACGCACGCACGCACGCACGCACGCACGCACGCACGCACGCACGCACGCACGCACGCACGCACGCACACACACACACACACACACACACACACACACACACACACACACATATATATATACATGTACCACTACCGAAGTATGTAGAAGACGTTTTCTTCGCTTCACAAATTTAAAGCACTATTTCTATACATATAGAAATGAATAAGAAATATTCCAGTATCGGAATTGGAAGCATTTATTAACCGCCGAAAGCAAGACTGAATTATATTGTACGTATTTCACCATCTTTACCTTACTGGCACGGAAACGTTGCAGTTGGAGGACGACCAATGTTGCCATGTCTCGAATATATGTCAAGCCCAAGGACGAACAAACCAAACCCAAACCAAGCCCAAAATGCACAAGCAGGTAGCTAATAAAACAATGTCCGGAATATTTGTCAAGCCCAGATACGAACAAATACAAGTCCAAAGCAGGCCCAAAACACAAGTAGGTAGCCCATAAAACTAAGTCTAAAATGCCAGTACATCATATGCAGAATGCAAAACACACATAAAAGCATCAACACAGCTAAAAAGCTATATTATAACAAACGTCCAATCTTCGTCACAAGCACTACATTACAACGATTATAATAGATTCGGTGGTTCCCTGTAGTTCTACTGTTCAACGCTGAAACAATCATCTACCAATACAGTCCCGTCGCTAGGCGGTGGTAGAGAGAGCGCGAGTAGAGTAGTTCCTTTCTCGTCTTCCAAGTTAGAAAGTCATGTCCGATGGCAGTTGACCCTCCGGCTGAAATCTATTCAATGTTTTTGGGAAAGGTGCTATCCGCAGGCCTAAAACGCACTCCTCCAAACAACAAACAAAGCAACCAAGCAATAGGCGTGCAATAGGTAACTTTCGGTTTTCGAATCACAACATAACTTCTTTGCCCCTCCACCATATAGACCCTATGCGTCCACGCAAAAACGTTATTGACCACATGATGTTGTACTTGTAATAATGCAACTTAGGCGCGACCATTTTTGTTTTAAATATCTTAAAATACGACACAGTTCGTAATGGTGCACTTGACACGACCAAGTTAAGATTAACGTAGACTACTTACACAGTAATATTGTACGTTGCTTTAAATAGAAAGAGCAAATCTATGAAAACAATTGTCGAATAACATAAATTTTGCCGCGTAGTAGTGCCCAAAACATGAGCCAGTTGCTAAAACCAAGCCAAAAAAACCGCAACACGCATTTTCCCCGCGACTAATTGTTCTCTTGTTGTTCCTCTGTGTTCGGGGTGAGGCCGCTAAACATAAGACAAGCCTAATTCCGCGGGAAAACCGCGGACATGACAACACTGCCAGACTACTGTTCGGCGTCGCCCCCTGGTGACAGAGACAGCCGGGTTCACTGAGTGCAGACGACGCACGTGATCGCCCAACCTGCCTTGTAGCGGGGACACGGCAGGGAGCTGCCGCAGTCTGCCTGCACTGTGTAGGTGTATGCACCGTACTGCTTTCCTGCAAGAGCAAGAAAGACCAGTTCACAAGTAGCAGGCAGATCATTTAGACAGAACCATGGTCAAATAGACACCCTAACAAAGTTCGTCTCCTTAATATTGTTTAATGTCTTTAATTAATGGTTATAAATATATTATAGCTATTTATTTAATTATTTCAATATTATAGAAACTATGTTATGTATTTCAGTTACTTAATTATACAGATAAAATCTGAATATAATATACTATTTACCCTATATATATATATATATATGTACGTTTACACGTGTGTGTAAGCCAACCAACAATGAACTATTGTCTTTATTACTTTTATAAACTTATATTTCACGTGTAAACAACGAATCAATATATAACGCAACGATGCAACGAATATAGGATTAGTTACGAATGACGAATATAATAATTGGATCATTCTTAAAATACCGTAACTTTTATGTCTTTTATTTTTATTATATTTATACACATTTGTTTCGTCGGCTTGGACTGGGCCTTCCAAATGTCACCGTCATCTGTCTTTGGTTCAACTTGTCATCCTACACCCACTAATGCAAATATTTTGTGGTGTGTAATTGAAAATAAAACAAATCATACGTTGCTTACACCGGGAACATAGTGAAATATCTGGTTATCCACGACTCACCAAGTTATTGTGAATTACTGAGGATATATTTTACTGGGAATCGGTGTCTTCGATTTATTGTCACTGGTGGTACTTTGTGAGATTAGGGAGCTTCAGTAAAATCAAGAGCGCTTCTAATATTTCTAATAAACGAGGCGTGTCAGCATGAACTTACATCTTACACGAGGAGTCGAATGGAAGGAAGAATATTACATTTTTTAATCACAAAGTGTGTTGAATCATTGCGTTTGTTTAATAGGTGTCACTGGAGTTACCAATTTTACAAAATGACGGGATCATTTCCGAAAGAAAAATTGCCATCGGACGAAAGTTCGTTAATTCACTTATGGGGGTTAATTTATGGCGGTCATGTCACTGTGTAGTCCAATATCGTGAAGCAATCATTGTCCTTCTTATGGCGGTCATGTCACTGTGTATTCCAATACCGAGAAGCAATCGTTATCCTTCTTACGGCGGTCATGTCACTGTGTAGTCCAATATCGTGAAGCAATCCATGTCCTTCTTTGAAAATGTGTGTTACCAACTGGTAACATCAGTAACGCCGAATTCTGACAAAATGTGTTATCTCAGAGTTTTCTGGCAATTTTATATTTTTGAAGCTTGTTTTCCTAAGCTTGAAAAAATGAATAATGCTCCAAACTAGCAATTTATCATCTCCAGCATTGACAGTCATTGTTTTCTGGAGATTTCAGTGAATTTTCGAAGGAATCATTATTGAACTATATTATTTGTGATTTTGAATAGTTATATTTCGTGATATCTTAGCCGTTTTGATGGCTAGAGCCAACCGTTCCGGCAAATAGCTACCCTTTCAAGCGTAGACATGTATGCATCAAGTGTGGGTACAAAATGACAGTATTAACTGTAGTGATTCTGACATATAAAGACGACAAGACAACTTAGTAGAACCACAAAATCATGTATTAACGCCCTGGTGACCTCTATGGATCCTATCTAGCATGTCAGCTCGCATGCTGGCAGGTACGACGATTCTGCCTTCATACATCAGTAGGGCATTTGATGTTGACAAGAGGTTTCTGACATTGAAGAGACGTTTCAGGTTGTCAGGAACGTCCTGTTCACAGCGGGGCCACCCTGCTATGGTGTAGTGAATGGCGGCTTGAAGCGTTGAGTCATCACTCGTAGACGACTGCAGCTCGCTTCTCCTCCCGGGTGACACCTGCAGGTTCGACACAACGAGGTCAACGTGAGCCTTCACGTCGTGCTCCGTTGAAGAACGTTGCATCTGCGGAGCGAGCGGACTCCGCGAGAGTGCGTCTGATATGACAAGGCTCTTCCCAGGCGAATACTCCGCCTTAGCGTTATATCGCATCAGTCGCATGAGAAGTCGTTGACATCTGAGTGGCGTGTTGTCAAGATCTTTATTGTTGAGGAGGGGTACAAGCGGTTTGTGGTCTGTGAGTAATTTGAATTGACCCAGACCGCACAAGCTTATTGAACGCATTCTCCTGGTCGGGACCCCATGCCCAGACCGCATCTCCTTTGAGCAGATCATTCAAAGGACGAGTGGCGACATGCAAGTCCGGTAAGTACGCACCCAAGTAATGGACCATACTGAGAATCTACCTCAGAAGTGGCACAGACGTCGGACGAGGCAATTTCGTTATGGCCTCGACCTTTTCGTGGTCTGCTACGACGCCGTCTGGCGTAAACTTATGACCAAGGAACGTAATTTCCTTTTGACCATAGTGACACTTATCCTCGTTTAGCTTTAGGCCTGCTGCCCGAAGCACTTTAAGGACTTCCGCGAGGCGCGTCTCGTGCTCGGCCTCGTCTTTCCCATACACTAGAATGTCGTCCATGTATGCTATTGTGCCCTCGAGCCCCGCGAGGATTTCGACCATCTTCCTCATGAAGATCTCCGGGGCAGAGGTAATCCCGAAGGGCAGTCGCTTGTAGCAGTAACGACCGAAGGGCGTTATGAACGTCGTCAGCTCTTGGCTTGACGACTCAAGAGAGATTTGGTAGAAACTGCTCTCGGCGTCCAATGACGAGAACACCGTAGCGCCCGACAAACGCGACGTCACGTCCTCCAGGGTGGGTAGGATGTACCTCTCCCTACGCACATGCTGGATGAGCTTTTTCAAATCGACGCACAGTCGGACCTTCCCCGACATTTTTACGACAGGCACTATGGGAGCACACCACGGCGTTGGCTTTGTGATAGCCTCAATAACAGATTACAGACGGTCCAATTCCTCCTTGACCTTGGGGAGAATTGGGATAGGCACTCTGCGGGCGACTGTGAGGGCTGATGGCTGCGCGTCTTCCTTCAGGATGATCCTCACCGGCTCTGTTTTCAGACAACCGACGCCGTCTGTAATAGCGTCCGGCTGCACTTTCACCTCGCGAATGGATGACGACTTGGCGCGACACATCTTCTCGAAGTGACCTGTCTTGCGACACCGATTGCACGTCTTCCCCTTAGCAGGACATGCTTCGGGGCCCGGCGACATAGATGACCCGATGCACATAGCCACATTGGCCACATGGCGTTTTCCCGACGACTTCCTCTCTCACGCCTCTCTGACTGTGGCGCTGATGACGACTAGCTTGCTGTTTACGCTCTCTTTTTTTAAAACAAAGTTCACGTTTGACATCGGCACAGTGTTCTGACTTTTGACTAACTCACTGTGTCTCGCGCTGTCGACTGCTTTCTCCAACGTCAGATCGTCTTGCTCCAACTGAAGTTTCTGCGACATTTCTTTGTCGAGCATGCCGCTTATGAGTCGATCGCGCACGTTCTCGTCTTCTTTTTGATAGAACCGACAGTGAGCCGCGAGGTCATGCAAACAACGCACAAACGCTTCAATTGACTCACCCTGTTGCTGAGAACGTTGGTAGAATATTGCACGCTCATGTATTGTGTTTCTCTTTGGCACGAAATATTCGTCGAACTTTTGCCACACTGTGACAAAGTCATTTCGAGGGTCTGTGGCGCCCTCTGACGGCTCCGCAAACTTGAACGATTTGAAAATATTATCGACTTGTCTGCCCATGGCGTATATGAGCGACGCAACTTGCACCTCTGGATCGTCTTTATGCAGTGACGTTGCGATCCTGAACCGCATAAACCGCTCTTTACATTCCGGCCATTTGGACGGGGCGTCGATTGACATCGACTCTGGCGGGTTAAATTTCGGCATTTTATTTTCCGTTCAAATTTACCGACTGACCGTACAAATTCGCTGATCGTTCGAATTCACTGACTGACCGTTGACGACGGACTGTCGACTGGCAAGGTTTACTAACCCGCTGCCACCATGTAGTGATTCTGACATATAAAGACGACAAGACAACTTAGTAGAACCACAAAATCATGTATTCAATTCGAGCCCATCTGACAGACTAGATGGAGTCATTCACATGTCATGTTTTTGTTCCTATCATATGTGCGAGTTACTCGCTAGATGGCGTACTGTCTTAGGTAGCGCTCATTACATTAACCCTTTACAAGAATTCGTATGGTACTGGTGTCGGTCACCATTATGCATTCTTGCATCCGACGGAGTGAAACAAACAAGATTTGAACGCGAAAAAAATATTTTAGCAGGGTTTGTTGTACATATAATAATATTATGACACATTGCCCATAGTGCAAACCACTGGATATATCTTAAAATATATTTTAAATACATACATACATACATACATACATAGTTTGTTCATAACGCCAATGACAAAATAAAGATGACGTCGTGATTATCAGAACCCTGAAATGAATTAGTACGCCAGATTTAGCTCTCACCACTCGGTATAGCTTAGTACGATAGGTGAACATTAATCGTAGCCATAGCAGGGCAATTTTCAACTAGGTCGCCTCCTCCCGAACGCCTACTTTGAAAGATCTCGCTATTTGGAGAATGACCCAATTATAGAGGTCTACACAAGTGCATCATAGCAGAGGGGAGTACTTTGTAAAAACGAACATATATTTAGGGGGGTGTAGACCTACATGCAAGCGTTATGAAGAGTAACAAAAGGATGGAGTCTCAAAATGCCCACAAATAGCGTGACGTAGTTTATGGATTACCTCTTACCTCCGTCCGGTGTTATGGTTTCTGGCGCTTCGTCCACGCATGCGAAGGACGTGCCGTGTTTGAACCGATGACTGGTTGTCAGGTAGCCGCCGTACTCCCGCCTCCAGCCGTCGGGGCACGTCTTCCGCGCCGGGACCACCAGCTGCACCCGACGACCGCTCGTCTGACACACCGCGCACGCCACCTTGTCGAACGCCCGCCCTGCCTCCAAGTTGGTCTGAAAGTAATTGATTGCGTTGGCGTTGTGTCTTAGCAAAAATACTAATAATGGAATGACTCCTTTAGCGCCAATATCCTAGAAAATCCGAGCTCAGTGGCGCAACAATTCCCTAGGATTAAGCGCCTCATTGTCTTTCACACAGCAAACGTCGTTAACAGATGGATGGAATTGCTAAGAAGCTAAGGAAGATAAGCAGTATTAAAAATGTAGGTTTTTAGTACATTATGTGAACAGGCACTATTTTTTATTATATTGCCTACAAATGTAAATAATGACGCGTGCGGAATTTTCTGAAAAAAAACGTGTTCATTGTTCAATCACATTGGCTGGGGGTGCGATGGTTGCTTATGCATCCCCTCCGCTGAAACAAGAGTTTCGATTGGGAGGAACTAGTTCTGCTTGATTTTAAATGGTGACATACAGAAAGAACTGAATTGAGACTTCTGCCAACAATTTGAATAGCACCAGAAAAATATCTTGTTAAATCTTGTTAAACCCGATCAATACCGCGAACAATCACCAATACTACCACGTTCGACAGCGCAAAGAAACAGTACTTTCCTCGATAACGCAATAAATCTTCAACCACATCCCACATCTACTGAAGTAATGTCCAACAGAAGATGAGGTTCAGACTGAAATTTGATGTATTTGTTTCTGAGAAATGTGCAATCCCAGGCCGAAAAATTCACCTCCAAAAGAAAGTAACCACTCTACGCACTTGATGTTGGTAAATATGTTTTTAGTCAAACTTTTTTTCGAAAAAAATAGTTAAATAATATATCTTCCCAAAACATAGTCTACGTAGGTCTACGTTATATACACACCATCAACATTATGTAGTACTCTTGTATGGTAATATCCGCGTTAAGAAATAATGTTTTATCATGTAATAACTGCCTAAAGGGGGTGTGTATAATTGCAAAATCAATGCCTCATTGTTCTCCTACAATGAACATTGCTTCAACTGTGGTGATGGATTGATAGGAAGAAACCCTACACAACCTTCAGGAACGGAGAGTTGCCCCTGGGAAAGTCAAATTCCATCCCGGAGAGAAGACCCAGAAGCGCTGTCGTCAGTGCATGGACCCCACTTTGGGTCCCGGTGTAGACACAGGTAGTTGACGCCGCCTCCCGCGTTGTCGTAGGGGGAACTTCCTGCCACTGCTGCAAAATATCGACAACAACGACAACAACGACGACAACAACAACGACAACAACAACGTCGTCGACGACGACAACAACAACAGCAACCACAACGACAATAACGACAACAACAACAACGACGACGACGAAAACGACAACGATAAAACAACGACAGCAATCACAACAACAACAACAACAGCAACAACAACGACGACAACAACGATAACAACAGTAGCATCATCATCATCACCAGTAGCTGCTGCAGCAGCAGCAGCAACAGCAACAACAACAGCAGCTGCAGCAGCACCAACACCACCACCACCAACAACAACAACAACGGTTGTTTATTTCTGACCAAGACAATGCGCATATACAAAATCATGATATATTCGGATTGCACTACAAGTAAATAAACTATATAAATATATGCACACATTATATTTTAAAAGTAGTAATAACTGTATAGTTATATGTACATACCACACTTTAGAAGATAAATAAAATGTAAGTAATATACAAAATGACAAGTAAAAATACATTTAAAGTGCATACATACAAATGCATGTGTGTGATTGTATGTATGTATTTATGTATGTATGTAAGTTTTTATGCATGCATGTATATATGTATGTATGTATGTATATATGTATGTATAAATGTATATACGTACGTACGTATGTATGTAAGTATATATGTATGTATCATTCTCTCTGATGTAATCTTCCTTAACCCGTACTCGCTCGCCTTTGTGAAATGGTCAAGAAGAAAGTCTGGAATCAAAGACATATTTTTACTGGTCATTACCGTTAGATGGCACAACTGTTATGGATTAATTCACAGATCTACGTGTATAATAATTATTAATAGTTATATCTTGGGTATGTCTTCGATAACTAAATTTCGAAATTAAGGTGCAAAATAGCTATATGGAAAATAAAAAGTAGAACATGAACAAATGTTCATTGTGCGATGGCCACATACTGACTAAGCGGGTTTTATGGTAGACAAACTAACAATGAACAATCATTATTTTCATTTTGGTTTATTTATTGTGTGAATTGTTTCAATATAAGTTAAGTGTTGAATAATTTCGAAAGCATATTACCTGATAACAGTTTACTCGCATTAAATTTTTTGTTTCATAGATGACCTCCGAGCCAGTCGTGATCTCTACCCAGATCTGTGGTAAAGCCGCCTACCGGATAGCATTGCAACACCATTAATATTCCAGGATGTAGTGCGGGCGAGTGCTGCCACCTCACGGCGCCTGGATAATCGAGGCTATCTCCGAGGAGCGCACTGACCGGTGTTGCTCCACTGTTGCCGTTGTGGCGTTGGAAAAACCGTACAATCTGAGTTCACCCTGGATATAGGCATACGAGTACGCCTCGAGTAGACTAACGTCTGAATGGTCTAGTTGTGGGAAATGACCTCGTGAGAACTTCCCAAGTGGGATGTTGGACTGTGTCCATCAAAGGGAGACATATTGTTTATTTATAACCTGTAGCTTTCTCTTGTTGAATACTCTTCACAATGGCGATATAATATATGTAGCTCATTCGTAATAATGCAGTAACGTTATTCTGATATCATACCAGAACAACGCCACATAAATGATTCCACATTTTACGTCATAGGCCACATAGGTAAAAAAAACCTTCCACATGGGAAATTTCCGCTACAATATTTTGTCTTGTTGCGTAGTCTAACTGTTACTGGTGACAAGATGAGTAGTATATAGTTTAGGAGGAACCGGATGTCGTAATAAACATTTCTATGATTTCATACGCCTGATGAGTTTTTGGTTGGAAGTAGAATAGAAATAATTTTTTCCTCCATATATATAACCATACCCTGTATCATACGAACATTACGTTCTTCTAATACCATGGCTCTTGATATGTTTGAATTTTATTTAACTTGGATGTCGTAATAAACAGCAAATCTGTGGACAACACAAACAATTGGTCCATCAAAATAATGTTTTTCATAGATTACATGTCACAATAATTCACACATTTTCTGAAACACAAACGCAAAAGAAAGATTATACATATGTATATATATATATATATATATGTATATATACATATATATACATATGTATATATATATATATATATATATATATATATATACATATATATATATTTAATAATTATAGCTTATACAGGGCATATATATATATATATATGTATATATATATACATATATATATATATATATATACATATATATATATATATATATATATATATATACATATATATATATATGCCCTGTATAAGCTATAATTATTAAATATTATGTCAGAAATCCGTTTATTTTTTTCTAACCTAGATCCATCCAGCCAGTAATTACACAAGTACATACACCCACGCACGGATACACTCTCTCACATACATACGCACGCACGCACGCACGCACGCACGCACGCACGCACGCACGCACGCACGCACGCACGCACGCATGCACTCTCTCATACATACACACGAACGCACGCACGCATACACCCACACACCCACACACGCACGCACACACACACGCGCGCGCACACACACATACACATACACACACACAACACACACGATCGTATATCGCTTGAATCCTTTCGCGGATTGGGTGTGTCTAAAAGCCAGACCATTCGTGAACATGATGTCAACCGCAAAATGTGTACCTATATTTAGCACTTGCTTGGCGCTGTGCAGCGCCACGGCAGGAAATAGTTCATAAGTGGACATACAATTAGATAAACTTTATATGTATCACATCCATAATAAACTAACAAAAACAGTAATTTAAGACATTTTGCGTTAAGCAAGCTATACATATGTACGTTATTCTGTCGTGCAGCTCATTCCCAGGTGTCACTGTTCACGAACAGTCGGTCTTTTAGCCTTTCCTAGGAGGAGAGGCTAAAAGCCCGACCATTCGAGAACACTTTTCTAGTACATCCATATTAGGCCTTATATTTAGATATAGTGAAAACTACTACAGAAGGATACTAAAGTATTTTTTATTATCCAACAAAAGTATATATCACATATTGTCGTTCCCTTGTGTCACTGGTCCGAAAAGGCTTCTTTTAGCCTTTGTTAAGGGGAAATGCTAAAAGCATTCGGGACCACTTTTTTAGTCTATGCATCATATGCCTTATATATACTTTCTATACTAAACAATGGTAAAATGTAGGATAATGGCGTATTTTGTAATTTCCAAAAAGCAAAAATATAACATTGTCGTTCTCTTGTGTCACTGCATAGCCCCGAATAGTCGGGCTTTTGGCCTTTGCTAGGGTGATAGCCAAAAGCCCGACCATTCTTTTTTAGACCATGCGTCATATATATAGGCATTGTGTATACTCTATATACTGAATTAACAATGCCATAGTAGGATAATGACGTGTGATTTACTTTCCAACAAGAGAAAATATAACATCATCGTTCCTTAGTGTCACTACATGGTCCCGAAAACTCGGGTATTTCGCCTTTGCTATGATGAAATGCTAAAAGTCCGACCATTCGCGACCACTTTTTTTAGTCCATATATCATAAGCCTTGAATCTTATACTTGTATATTATATCGAGCAATGCTACACTATTTAATGACGTATTATTAAAATTTTCGTCGTTCCCTTTATAGTGTTACCGGTCCGGAAAACAAATTTTTGGCCTTTGCATATTAGGATAAAAAAAGAGCGTTCTTGACCAATGGTCGAGGTCTACTATATTCTGTGTTTGGATACGCGTTCTACGAAATGATTATTATTTTCATAATTGATGTGTAATTGTCAATTATGAAAATTATGTGACAGGTTTTAATTAATAATCACGCGAGCGTGTGTGTGCGTGTGCGTGCGAGTGCGCGTGTGTGCGTGTGTGTGCGTGTGTGCGTGTGTGTGTGCGTGTACGTAGACTCTATGTGTGTGCGCGTGCGTGTGTTTGTTTACGCGTGCATGCGTATGTGTTCGTGTGTTTCGTTGCGCGTGCGTGTGTGTGTGTGCGTGCGTGCTTGCGTGCGTGTCATGCGCCCAGTTGCGAAGTAGTCTCCGTCATTTTTATGGTCACAGGTTGACAACATACACATGTATGGACAACGATTGTTCCACGCGTACTGCAGGCCATTCTGAAATAACTTTACTGAAGTAATCAATAAGTATTAGGCACGTTAATTGTCATATTCTCCCGTGCGTGCGGGCCATTCCCGTGTGTCACTGTTCACGAAAACTCTATAGTTGACATCCGCGGAGCAACCAGAAGCCAGCGTTCAAAATATACGCTGACCTGGTGGTCACTGACCACCTAGTTTGCCGTCGGGCCATTAATTTTGTTGAGTTACTGGTCCGTGTGACCGCCCACTTTTTGGGGGATGTTATACAACGTTCTACAGCAGTGCGCATAAGCGTATTGTCAAGACTGGTCACCTGAAGACGCTGTTTACACAAATGTGTTTATACTCGATAATGCTCAATTTATTGTAACGTGAAATGCAACGCCCACGGAGCGGGCACGTTACAATGATTGTTATCGTTAAATAAGCACCCGAAACGAACGTATAGTAATTTACTCATTTTGGTCAATCAAAACGAGGCATCATCACTGGCGCCGCCATCATCATATCCAAAGGGAGCTATGCCTTTCGAATCTGTTTGAGAAAAGCCGCCATTGCCAAAATCTGATGGGGAAAAAAGTTAGAAAAATGCGATCACTAGCCGAGTCATTTTGTTAGTTATTTTTTTTAGTAAACTACGATGATGCTTACAACATTAAATATATCACATATGTTCGCGAGTTCACATCATGTGCTGTTAGCTTATTAGTCAATCATTTTTACTAAAAAATATGCATTAATATTATAACAAAAAAAACACTGTGTAACACCTGTGCCAATGTTGATGCATTCATGTGATGTGTGTATGGCATGAACCGCATTGTTGTTGCTTAATTTGCAGTGCCTAATAACGCAAGTATTCGCCACGTGTAGCAAGCAAATAGGGTAGAACAAATGGATACCCGAACAAAAAAAAAACATTGAGTGCTGCAATAATATTTTCACGAAAATATGAATTTATTCGTGTAATGTGTATAATTGGAGGTGCAGATTTTCTATTTCGACTAATTAATTCAATTCATCTTATTTTGCAGGATTCAATTTCATTTCAATGTGTTTTGGTTTTATTCAATTCCAATTCAATTCATATTCAAGCATTTCGTTAATCAATTCAATTCTAATTCAATTAAGAATTGAACCTAACGCTGCCTACTATTGTACTATACATTGCTACTTGTGTGCACAATATCATATTTAATATGTATCTTGTTAAAATCATGTTGTTGTGCTGTAGGTACCAGGGCATGGTACTTGCTCTTCAAAGAGAGGACATTTATGGGTTGTGTTTAATGATGCAACTATTAGAAAGAATTAAGAAAGAAAATTCTTATCCAATAAAAGCGGCGTAGTATTGTGTGATGTAATCCCTCATATTCACATTACATTATTCTACATCTTTTTATAAGACACATTGTATATGTCCCACATCCATTGTATGGTCATTCAAGAAGCTGCAATGCTGGGTGTATTTAAACAAATATGTGGTTGTACTTGCATGGCAAACAGTTCCCTTTAACACATTCCAATACAATAAATATTGTTTAATTTGCATTACACTGATAATGAGTTCACGGAAACTGTTTGACAGTAGCTGCCTAACCTGAAGGAGAAGAGAAACAATTTTGGATCATCATCAATGTCACGATCATAGTCAACGCAATATGTGTGTTTTTCATGGTGTAATTTGCCTGCATTGAATGGAGAAATAAAACAGTTGAATTGCATTATGGTGTTACCTTTACTAAATAAGTGTATTTAATGTGCAAAAACTTCCATGCAATATAGGTGCATGTTCATATTAGTATTTGTTATGCAAGATATACATTTTGACTGTCGTAGGAGTGATATTGAGTAAGGAATAAAACATCCCTGATACAATCTCTTCAGGGTTCAACTTAAATCTTCAAACACTGTATATACTTGATTTGTTAGTGTGTTGTATATTGAATCATATAAAAATTAATATATCACTTCAGATAAAAACGGGCCAAGAGGCCCTGAAGTCCTTTGGACTATATTGTGAGTTTGTAATTATTAATGCAATGTTTTTGGTGAATCATAGTTATAGATCATTAAGATAATTATGTCTTCTGCTGTTTTAAAGTTCCTCAGATTCTACCAGTGCAGTAGGGATTCCCATTACACATTGGTTACAGCCCACTGTTTGACACAGCTTAAAAACTACATGCAACTGTCCAGTTTAACAGTGGGTTAATGTTGACTGTCGACACAAGCCTCTGCCAGTGACCGATTACAACTACTGCAGTAGATAATTTAGTTATCAAATTTAGCATTTTAGGGGACCTTTGGTGCACTTAGAATTATTCAATCAAATACAGATGTCTCGTGTATAGTAGCAATACCACATGAAATGTCTATGCAAAATTAGAAAAAAAGTTACTGAACAGTTTTTGAAAAAATAGGCAAAATGTACACAATTTACCAGTTTTGGGGCCCTTGGAGGCCTTAGGGAGCCCTTAGAACATTTCTCGTGCATAGTGGCAGTGCCCTAAAATATGTCTATGCAGAATTAGAGAAAAAGTTGCTTAACGCTTTCTGAGATACGGCAGCTAATGGCGGACGTCGGACGCACAATGATGGCAATAGTCCGTTGGACCTTCGGACCAAAGGACTAAAAAGGTAGGTAGGGACCACATAAAAAATGTATTACACATGCTGAAGGCAATTAATGGAATCAGTAGATGTGCACAACCAGTACTGTTTTGGATGCAACATTCAAACACCAGCAGAAATTGAACCTGCCACACATCACTGGACCCAAATTAACTCCACTGCTCTGACACGTGGTAACATTGCATGAATTACAACATAGAAAATAACAGTAATCTATTTTAAATTAACTAATTTTTTTAGAAAAAGATAAACGTTATACATTACATGTCATTTAATTTCTAAAAATTCTTAATTTCGTTATCGAAAACATACCCAAGATATAAATATTAATAATTATTATACACGTAGATCTGTGAATTAATCCATAACAGTTGTGCCATCTAACGGTAGTGACCAGTAAAAATATGTCTTTGAAACCAGACTTTCTTCTTGACCATTTCACGAAGGCGAGCGAGAACGGGTTAAGTAAGATTACATCAGAGAGAATGATGGCATGCAAACCCCAGAATCGTGGTGCCATCTCACAGCTAAACGTACAATGATTTTTTTTCTAGAAGATTCTGTTTCTAGAATATATCCGCAAGGTGGCGCCAGTTGCCGTATTAACGTGTTTACGTTTATAAAGTGTACGTTCACTGAACATTTTTTGTCGTGCGTAATTTAATTTCTGTAAAACGAGAAATACATACATACATACGTACATATGTACATACGTACGTACGTACGTACATATGTACATACCCATACGTACGTACGTACGTACATACATACATACATACGTACGTACATACATACATACATACATACATTCAAACATGCATACATACATACATACATACATACATGCATGCATACATACATACATACGTACTTACATACATGCATGCATACATACTTACATATATACATAAATACATACATACAATCACACACATACATACAAATGCATACACACACATACATACATGCATGCACACACACACACACACACACACACACACACACACACACACACACACACACGCACGCACGCACGCACGCACGCACGCACGCACGCACGCACGCACGCACGCACGCACGCACACACACACACACACACACATACATACACATATGCATGCATGTACATGTGTTTAAACAAATATTTGACTTTGAGATTTGAGGTCAGTGACACGTATTCATGTATACATACATAATTACCCACATAAATTCGTACTTGTATGCAAAACCAGCGGTGGTGTTGAAAGAATGGTATTTCACGTTCAGTAACGGTTTGATCTAGCAATTCAAAGTTAAACATATAAAATCTGACGTGGATTCGGTTCTTATCAGATTCTCCATGTTGTCCGTAAAATTGTACTTAGTATTCAACATAATTTTATATGCTCCATTTTTCACCATTTTATCCAGCAAGTAACGACAGTTTCCCCTAGAGACCCTACTAATAGTAGCGTGCAGCACGATGTCAGTATGATGTCAACTGGTGGATATGAATGCAACACTACTGTTGCCGTTTGGAGATATGACACCATTTTCTGATAATGTACGACGTGCAACCAACAATAGGTCAAAGATGAACACCGTAGCAAACATCCTCCTTTACGCGTGGTTGCTTCAGCACATATAACAGCGCACCTAGCTGCAAGCAGACAGTTGTGGCAGCAGAGGATAGCAGGACGTAATTATGGCTAGAGCTACGATGTACTTCTGCTTGTTGTTAGCCGTCGTGGTCACGGCAGACGGGCAAACATCCAAGTCGAATGAATCCCTGCGCTCGAAATCGAGAGGCTCATCCAGGAGCTGCGACTTGATAAGAAGCATAAAGGCCAGGTTGCTCTGTTCGCGGTACTGGATGAGCTTTCCCTGTGTGGAGGTGAGCTTGACCGTCTTGTTTGAGGCCTCCATCGTCTTCAGCTTTTGCTTCTTGGTGGGTTCAAAGAAGGACTCCTCAGATGACCCATTCTGGAAACGATCACTGATGAAGGCCTTCTTGGCTTCCTTACCAACTGTGTCAGCTCGAAGGACATCGATCTCGACCACCGGGGAAACAGGAACACCGGATGCGACGTTGTAGAGCCGGTCTTTGTCAGGGATGGCGAAGGGGTCGGTGAAGTTCTGGATAGTAGTGAGTGTTCGCTGCACAGCTTCCTCGCTCTTCTTGATCTCAGCAGCCTAGAGCTCGCAATGCTTCCCTGCCTTTGGATAGTCGGGGTCATTGATGAGTCCACACATCTCGAGCATCGGACATTATTTCGAAATGTGAACATCCATATGTGTTTATTATACACCTTCAGGGTTGCAAAAAAGTAAATTTCATTTAGAAATCCACTGGGTGCATGGGGGAGGGGCGTACCTTCCGACTGTACTAACAAACGAGACGACTGAATTGTCTCACCAGATGGCGCCAATTAATTCACCAGGTGGCGCCATTGTTAACGAGTATTTTGTTCCATGAGCGGATGCACTGTGTAAGTTAGTAGTTTAATAAATATGAAGGAACTTTGTTTTATTCTTTGTTATGTCCAGTAGGGTTACGTACCGTCCACCCCATCGTCCATGTCTAATACGTAGTATGACCGCTTAAATGCCTGTACCGAAGGCCACGTCGAGGATAAGTGCATCCTTCGGGAGACCATTGGGGCGCGCGTGCACGTTGGTCCCATGTACCCAATAACTTCGAAGTCATACAACCGTAAGCCACTCGACGATGTACTCATGACGACGGAACAATTATTATTCTAGCTAACATACATCACTGGGGCTTTCTAATCTACTTGAATAGTCCAATCCACTATGTAAAGTGGCAATTTATTTTTGCTATGCTAGATAAAAAAAAAAATTGTCATGTAGATAATTTTGTTCTATAACAGAAATCCATGTGTTGATTTTAAAATGGCTCCCAAAATCATAGTGGTTTTTGTGGCTAGACATGTATTTAGTGATATGCTACCTGACTAGTACAACATTTTTACTTACGTTAACGGCAGCGTCATCATAATAAAGTAGCTAACAAAAGAAATAAAACATTTGGAATTTTGAAAAACGCAAAAACGTTTTACCTCAAAACATAGTCTATTTTCTACACATACCTTGATCTTCTTCATATTAATCATTGTATTCTATTATGGGGCCACCATGCGAATCGAGTTTTTACTTTGCAAAAAACAATCAGAATAATTTCTGTGAGTAAATATAATGCACGTAAAGATCCATCTATTAAGAAACTGTAAATCCTAAAACTGGATATCAAATGCAACAACTTACATTTTATTATACATTAGTCAATGACGATCTACTGGAATATTTCTGTCACATCCCTTAATTACGCAATTTTGAATTCGATCCATCAATAAGACACCCGAGGAATAAATAACCTGTTCATTCCGAGACTCAGTCACGAATATGCCAAATAAAATATACGATACAACATAATACAAATAGATAACAATATTCCAAGCATATTTATTGATAAAATGTATACAGAATGGTTTGATTTCTCAACTTATATTAAGAAGTACTTTATTATGAATAATAATAAATGCCATTGCGTTATAACTAATTGTTATATATGTAATGTGTGATATTATACAATATGTTATTTAATTATGGATTGATATTTTCGTACTTCTTTGCTAACATTGAATTATGATTATTATTACTATTTATTATTATTATTATTTATTATTATTCGATTAACTAGTATTAAAAGGAAGCTACCGTATTCGTGACATGTTTTGTCTTAATGTGAGACTCCTTGACCTTTGTATTTATGTCAGTTATTTCAAATTGTACAGTAATGCTCAAACTAAATCTGCCTGTCAGTTAGTCCGTCTGTCTGCCTGAAACATGCTAAAAACAGTCAAGGCGATTCACATAACGTGAATACTATAATTTATATGCCTCATTGAGTTTGTGGTCCCGTCATATTATATCCAGAGATGTGCTGAGAAGTCGTGGTTTCGATCTGGTCTAGAATCGATATGTTTTAAAGTGACCAACGTTCAGCTACATACATAAGACTGGCTCCATTTTTTTTCAAGAATCGTACGACGTAGATATTTCTTGTAGTAAATAGTTCCAGATAGTAGTTAGTTTGTTGATTAGCCGTCAAGCCAAGGTTATCTAAGCTAAGGGTATTTGTAGAAACATTATCTCAGATATTAAGATATATGTGACTTGTGTGAGTAAGATACTGTATATTTGCTTTTCATTGAGTTCATATTGCATACACACACACACACGCCCGCACGCCCGCACGCCCGCACGCGCCCACGCGCCCACGCGCCCACACACGCGCACACACGCGCACACACGCGCACACACGCGCACACACGCGCACACACGCGCACACACGCGCACACACGCGCACACACGCGCACACACGCGCACACACGCGCACACACGCGCACACATATAAGGCTTGGTCTAGAATATAGGTCAGAATAGACTGCAAACATTATGTTCTTGCTTTTTGTTGCCTTTGTTGTGTGGTTAGGGTTAACAGCATCAGCCCCAGAGTAGCAGAACTTGTTTTATGCATAACAAAGCGCTAGAAACAAATGTGGCCTAGGTGTGAGAAACGAAAGAGGCGACACCTTGGTAGAATGGGCAACATCAAGAAAGTACAAAATCATGAATACCATGTTCTAGAAGAAAGCAGGGAGGAGTTGGAGGTGAAAAACCCCAATGGAGAAACGGAGAACGAAATTGGCTACATCCTGACAGACAGGCCAGAAATGGTGACTGACGTAACTGTTATCAACCAAGTCAACATCGGAAGTGACCATAGAATGGTAATGAGCAACATCAAACTGGACGTCAAGGCTGAAAGGAAGATCGAATTCCAACTCGAACTACGAAATCGATTCGAGACACTACAGGAACTAGACGAATCGACATCATGAGCGAAAACATCACTGAGATGATCCAACTAATTGCGACAAATGTAGCCAAAGCAATCAACAGGCATGTAATGACGAGAATATTGTCACCGACACGAGAATTAATGAAGAAACGACAAGAAATGGGGGGTAACAGCGACAGTAAAAACAAATAGAATACTCGGAAGTATGCCAGACCATCAAAAATAAAGCGAAGGATGACATCAGGAAGTACAAACAAGAGACCATACGAGAAACGATCAAACAAAATCAGGAGCACTATTGATAGTATGTCGCAAGGTGTATCTGGGACTTCGTTTCGCAAATTCGTGTTGTACCCTGGCTGTATGTATATTGCATTGTCCATGTGTGTTGAAATTGTGAATGATGTTGTTCTGATGAAGCGGCAAATTTTGAAGGTAAACAGTAATTGGTAAGTCTCGCTTTTTCTTCTAGCTGTTTTGAAGCGCATATACTTAAATGGTTTTGTTTAGGTTAAGAGATGATTCGTTAAGTTTTACCCATTTACTAATTTTGTTTAGTTCTGTGTTTATACCAAATTCTGCGTTTCCAATATTTTCACTCGTTGAATATGAATCAAGAGTACTTGACAGGGTTGGCCTAAACTTTTGATTGGCCTTGGCATTGATGCATAATAAACAATTGTGGGCCTAAAATCTAGCCTTGAGGTATGACTGTTGAAATATTATGCATTGGTGATATTGGTGTGTAATTGCTGAATTGGGTATCGTCACTTTTTAATAATTGGAATTATTTTAACGATTTCAAGTTTATGATGGAAGATACCAATATGCATTATTTCATTTGTAATTAGTGTACATGATGTTCTTACTGCAGGTTTAACTAATGTTAGTAATCGTAACGAAATACCGTCATACTGACAACTTGTTTTTGGTTGCATATTATCTATTGTTTTATATGTAGTTTCTTCGTCAATACGTTCAAAAGTAAGTGAATTGGTATATTGTTAATTCAGATAATATATGTAATTTCTACTTATAGGATTACTGATTTGTTTGGCCAAATTTGGGCCAATATTGGTAAAACATAAAAAAAAATGTGTTTGCAATAACCGTCTTATTTGTTATAATTTCGTTGTTATATATAACAGATTTTTTGAAAGATTTCCTTTTGCGTGTTCTAGAAAGAATGTCGCTTATAGCTTCCCATGTTTGTAATGTCATTTTTGTAATTGTTAAAACTAGATTCACAATGCAGTTGTTTGGGTGTTCGTATGCTTTGTTTTAAGTATGCTGTTATAAGATATCAGGTTAGTCCGAATTATTGAATGTTCTGGTGAATCAGGCAGTAATTTTAAGCTTCTTATATAACTTGTCTCTGTATCGTGTTGATTTGAGGAGGCCAAGTGTAATCCATGTTGAATTTTTTGCTTATATTTTTAAACTTAACTATTTAGTATGGCATGTGTTTGTGTTTTGCGCATTTCATTGTTTCGTACAAAATGTCATAATTTATGTTTGGGTCAGCAGATGGCGATTGATTAAGTTTATTGTAACTTTCTGTTGAAGTGATTTCATCTATGAATTTGGAAATTGCTTTTTGATTCTGTATATAAATTTTAATATATTTAGGTGGTAATTCTTTGTGGGGAACTGTGTTTAGAAAGGTAAAGTATGGTTGATGGTCCCCATGGTGTTTTTTTTACCAAGAAATGAAGCAACCTTTACTCTAATCATTATAAGCAAGTTTGTTTGCGATATCAACGTCCATTGGCAAAATATGTTATTTATAATTTCTCTCCACTGGAAGACAGCAACAAAGTCGACTTGGACTTTTGTCTACGTATTTACCACGAAGGCAGACACGGTTAACACATCCACACCTACACGTATACTATCTAAATAATATTAGAGTTACGGAATCGTAATAACTACATAACAAACAGTAAATTCAATTTTGGCGACTCTCCTACATATTTTACCAATTTCGTCAAAAACGCACACCTCCCTCTGTACACAATGACCCCATTACTGCATATAACATGGTATGCTAGTTTTAAATCCACACTTATAAATGTTATTTACATAAATCAGAACATCGAGCCTATTACTGGCCAACATCGATCTATATTCCCTATTTAGTTACCTGTATTTTGTGAGGGAGTGTGTGTGTGTGTGTGTGTGTGTGTGTGTGTGTGTCTCTCTGTCTCTCTCTCTCTCTCTCTCTCTCTCTCTCTCTCTCTCTCTCTCTCTCTCTCTCTCTCTCTCTCTCTCTCTCTCTCTCTCTCTCTCTCTCTCTCTCTCTCTCTCTCTCTCTCTCTCTCTCTCTCTCTCTCTCTCTCTCTCTCTCTCTCTCTCTCTCTCTCTCTCTCTCTCTCTCTCTCTCTCTCTCTCTCTCTCTCTCTCTCTCTCTCTCTCTGTGTGTGTGTGTGTATGTGTGCGCATGCGTGTGTGATAACATTATTACAAAACGGTTGTTTGATTAATTGTTTATTAGCCAACTGACATATAAATAAATAATTGTGAAACATGTTTTAAATAAATTAGTTTATACAAACAAAACTTCCATTGTAATTTACTACGAAAGTAGGAGTTGCCCGACGTAAGGGGTGACGTCGGAATTACAACAATTACGTAAGTCTCGTTATTGTTCTCGTGATCTACTGCCGCGTGTCATGTGACATTGGCTATTTCACATTTTGTTGATCTTCTGCCGTTAAAGGGGAAATAAACGATTGAACAACCACAGCCCAAACATAAGAACATACCATTTAGAGTATATGTCACCATGATTTGACAAGTACAGCGTCACGGTATATTTTAAATAATTTTTCAAACGTAGCTACTATCGGCACAGGGCGCCGCCATCATGCTCCAGGAGCGTGTGGTTGTACATCCGGTTTGATTGGCGAGATGTCTCCCAAAGCTGTATACAGCAATTCGATAGGCGACGCAGCGTAGCTCTCAGAAAAACCGACGAAACGCATACAAACACATAAAAACAGAACAATTTAATGCACTGCGTGGCTACTAGATATACTGTAAGTGTTAGTAAGCAACTTTTCACATACTTCCGCAGAAGGATTCCAACTGAAAAAAAACAAGTTATAGATGATGAATTTGACGTGTTCGCCGGCGGCAAGATTGGCAAAAGTCTGCGGTGGTCACTTTCAAACGCCGATTGCAAGCCTAAATACGAAAGTGACGAGCATAAAAAGACATTGAACATCGAAACATAATTCTTGGTTAAAGTCACAGGTCCATCTTCAATCGATTTGTTTACATATAACTATGCACCGATGAAGTAAAATTAAACGAAATCGACCTGGAAGCTCGACATTATTGCCTTATTTGGAGGGTGAAGCGGCGCGTAGGAAATGACAAGCCGAAACCAGCTTGTTGTTGCCAAGGTGACTCGGCACTCACGAGTTCCGTCAGGTATCATTACGACCACTATATAGTCCCATAGTTCTAGTTCAAAGTCTGCATATCTGACGTATGCAAAATTGAAATGTAATAAGAAATGTGAATGTGATAAAGTACAAATACGTGTGAATACTATGATATAATTGGGAATAATGAGTGCTTGTAATCCGCCGATTTAGTTTACGCCGGCAAGTCGTGCCGGTGTGTTGCAATTACCTTAAGTTCTTACCTTAAGAACGGTCAATAATTGCCCAAGTTGAGCACTGAGACCGTCTCAAGGTTAGTTTTCTGTAGTGGTATTCCATTGTCTATTGATTTTGCTGCTATTGTTGTTGCTGTTGGCGTTATTGCTATTTTTTCTCTTTATCTTGTCTTTTCCGGTTTGCCTAGTCTCTAGTCTTCAATGTCTGAATACCGCAACGTCTACATCTACGAGTCTATGTTATCGACTTAGTTGCTGGTGGGGGGAATAACCTTCAAAATAATTACACAAATAAATGTCAGCTACCGTAGCCAGTATAACGTTTTGCGAAACAGTGTCGTCATCTATTAATCAACATTAGTCACAGTCCGGACCAAGCCCTGTCAATCATGTATTGTAGGCATTGTCATTGGAATGTATTAATTTAAAAGAAATCGTTAAAGACAAATATTATTGAAGTTGGACTGCTCAAATACTACAAAATGTAACCGCATTTAATTAAGTGACATTACAAGTATTTAAATCCTTAAAAATACTTGTTATACAGTCAATAGCATACAACAAAACACTATAGTCATATCTGATAGAATTAGTTATTAGCATAGTAAGTAGGTTCACATCAGTCAACTAAAGTCAATCACCATGTAGGCCTAATACAAATTTATGTGTCTCAAATATTGGCTTGTAACAATGGACCCTGAATTGATGCTCCAGTTTTGAGGCGACAATTTAGCAAGCATGCAATCATACCAACTGTTTTCCCGATATAGATTGCATGACTGCAAACACCAATGTATGCTTTTAATAACAAGGACATTTTATATAATTTATTGACTTTTGAATGTAAGCCTAACAAGGAAAAAAGGAAATAACGTCACAGGAAAAAGCCACAAAGATTAATAAATATATATTTTGTATTTATAAAGTTCAAATGTTAAACACATTTGAGTGCACATGCATTTTAATCATGAAAATTAAAGATAACACACATATATCCACTAAAAAAAACGTTAAAAAAGTCACTTGTAAATCGCACTTGTGCTCCAATTTTAATTAATATTTGCAAGATTGTGTAATTTTGTTAATAATATATAACGGAAGTATCCAAACAACCACAGGACCTAATACCGAGCGCAAGCTTCGAAGGATCCAGCGAAGGATTTAGCACGCGAGATGACATCGTCCCTCGTGGTAATACAAATGTCACTTGTAGTGCTGTCACGCCATCGAACTGTAGTGTCAAAACATAAAGGAAGCCAGTGGTCGTGTCGCCAGTGCGACACTTTGTCGATGCAGTAGTTAATACTGACAATACTGTTGTTCCATTGAACATTCACCATGACCGTGGGTATGCAAAGTTGCCATCGCAGTCTAGCACGCCTTCTCCGACTGACCCTGACCATGGCAGTTCTGTCAATATAGACGCCCTTCGGATGTCCCAGTCTCACTATCGCCATCTTCAGACGATTCTGTCTGCAACAGCGAGAAGAGAAACATTGAAGCGAGTGATGCAGAATATGTTGTAGCATGTGACAGCGGTATCACTGATGATGACTCAAGCGGTTCTTACACTAATGGGAAAGAGAGAAAGTTTATCATCTGTGAGAAAAACATCATTTCACTTTTCTGCACCTGCTAAAACACCAAACTGCAATAAACCACTTATATCAAAGCCTAGCATCACAGTGACTGGATTTGCAGTGGTTGTGACCACAGAATGTGTTGATGGCCACTCGTTCATGTGGCACTCACAACCCAAGATTGGTAACATTTATGAGAGTAACTTGTTGATACCAAGCGTCCTCTTCCTGACTGGACATTCATTCACTGTGTACAATTTGGTCAACCTAATGAACCTATGTGCCTTGTCACCCCGCCAGTGCTACAACATACAGCGGGCATACATACTGCCAGAGATAGAGGACATGCCACTCAAAGGCCATCATGTCAGCTCTGGCCGGACAGAGCGTGGTCGCATCAGACGATGCAAGATATGACAATCCAGGACTCAACGCTACATTTGGCAGTTACTTCATCATGGACACTGACAGCCAACTCATCATTGCTCAAGAAACTGTTCGGGTCACAGAGGTCAAGAACAGTTACTGGATGGAAGTGGAGGGCTTGAAACGCTGCTTGGACAACCTGACTGACCATGGGGTGAAGATCACCACACTTGCCACTGACAGACATCCCAGCATTAGAAAGAGAAAGAAATAAAGGTTGTTGCCTGCCAAGAAAGTTGAAGTTGTCCCTTCGATAGGCGCAATTGCCAACCACCTGTGGTATTGCGCATCAGCTTGTGGTGGTGATGCCTGCTTGATGAAGGAGATGTGGATCTCGCTCCTCCATCACATCAGGAATTCCATTCATGGACAGCAGGCGCAGAGTTGTACCGGAAGTGCAGTCATGCAACGTATACACAACAAGAAGTGAAAACAACACTGAAGGTACAGAAGCCTTCACTGTCCAGAAGGCTATACTGGACTGTTGCCTACTGTATGATATAGAGAGCGTTATGAAGTGTGTTCACACTGGTGAACTGGAGAGCTTACATGCCCTCTTCCTCAAGTATGCACCCAAGTTCAGCCGTCAAGGCATCATAGCCTGACTCCACTTGGCCACCATTGACCACAACACAAATACAAGGTAAGGCTTGTGATATCAATAGTGTTAACATTTTATGTTACAAAATAATGTATCAGTTGCTTGACAAAGCTGCACACTTTAGAAATCCAGCATTGCATTAGGAAATAAACTGAAATGGCTGAAAATCCCTGCCTGTACTCGATAGCAAAACAATGTTAGGAATACAGTTTCGAAAATACAATCTCACTGCACAAGAGTATGCATGCAAACAACAGATAACATAATTAAAATTGAGGACATTTGTTTATTGTTACTTGAATTGTTTAATTATATATCATTGGAATGGTATGCTTTGGAATTGCTTATTGAAATATAAACTGATGCATATATAAATTATATATATATATGATTCAATAATAAATATCTGAATGTATTATGGAATTGGAATTCCTTGGAAGTTTAAATTGAAAAGGATGGCAGAATTTGGAACCGATTAATAAATGACATTAGCCGTTTGATTGATTGAGAGAGAGAGAGAGAGAGAGGGGGGAGAGGGAGATTTTTAATTTATCATTTGTTCAATCAGCGGGAAATGGTGAAAACAGCAGACAACAAGCTACGGTATCAGCTGCAGTATTCAAAGTCTGCTGGGTATGTAGTGAAGAAAGTGATGGGGTCAAAGGACTACAGCTTCCGAGGAGAAATTCTAGAGGGCATGGCAGCTAGATGCACGTGTGGCACAAAGCTGTGAAGTGTGCTCCAAGTTGCAACATCAAGTAAGGAGGTAACTCTAGCAGAGCATGCAGGCATCGAAAAAACCAGCAAAAGAGGAGGCTGTGGCAAATCAAAGAACTGGCTTTACGGAAAACTAGTTGTATCCGTATCAATTCAGTTTAGTGCCACCCAATTTCAAATGACAATGGATTTCTATGCTTAAATAACATTGTTTGAACATCACTGGCAGAAATAGAGAAACGTTTTAGGCAAAGTGCATTCTCACTACTGTATAGGACCTCCTAAAGTAAGGAACATCCACTTAAAAGCTTGTATCCTAGTTGTGGTATGCAATATATTTTATTAGACACTATTCGATGTAGGGAACTTTGGGTATATGTAATTTACTGGAATAGTTTAACCAAGTCCAAACATGTTACTTACAGTGAGTTTTTTGCAACAGACTACCATTCTCAAATATCACACTGACCTGTACATGTATTTGTTCATATGACTCGCTGTACACTTTTAATGTGGCTTCTAGGACGTGTGTCACAAAAATGATAAGGGCCATTACCATTAAAACTGGACTGTTACCATCAAGTTTAGTAAAAGTAAAGTGCCATCTTACAACAAAATATAAATTTTTTGTTTAATCTGTATGTTTTAGCCAGTATTATTAAAGTGTACTACAAACTAATGAAGCAGCAAAGGATTCAGCTAAATGTTTTTTTATATATTCATACTTTATTGTTAGTATTACATTTGACATTATCACAAAACAACATCTCAAAAAGTACTTAATAATAATAAGAACACTTATATAGTGCCATAAATCTAGATAAATCCATTTGGAGGCACTTGATAGATTTTGAAACTAGTACTACAAGTTTTGAATCTGTATCTTGAATAATAATACTTGTTTTCTTGACACATGGCCCTAGTGTTGAAAGTTGAAACCCACAATTATGTAAAACTGGAACTGTAATGGAATATTTTGTATGTAATAATTTTTGTATCACAATATTTGATCATAATGATGACCCATATCATCAATAAACGTGTTACTTATTGATGTACTATATGTGCACAGGACTGACACAGACCCAAATTGTAATACAGTTAGATTAAAATGTGTCACAGTGTGAAGTGAATCAACTGAAAGAAACATTGAAAACCGGTGTGTGAATTTGACTAATGCATTGGCACAGTCTGCCATGTAGTCTTATTTATTTGTGAATTGTTTCTCCATATGAAAAAACTGTTGATATATTTCATGTTGGCTTCAGTATTACAAATCGAATTATGAACAGGGACATGCAAGACACTACAGATCACATTGTTGTTGCCAAAAATGACATAAGAAGGCACCGAATAATTCATTCTTCCTTTTGGTCAATCTAATCTTACTTATCCATGGTTTTTATTTTCACTGTACACTCACCTGTATAGTGCAATGTCCATAGCTTAAATTTTCATAAACCCCATTCACTTCTGGATACAGTGCAGGCTGGTATAACACGTCTGTTGCCTTTTCCAAGTCTCTCCCTTGACCACAACGTGAAGTGACGATATGCGGCTAATCGAATCAATCGATATGTTCTGAAAGTTCATTTATTTGCATTAGTTGATATTAAACAAACGGTATCTTCTAATTATTGTTATACTGGCAAAACTGTGTGTTTTATCAATATCACATCATGAATTCAATGTGAATTGGTTCATTTGTTTGTGAAGGGCTTTAATAATTATGATTGTAAGACTACATTTCATGATGTGGTCTTGATAACACACACACATAATATATATAACATTTTTATTATATTAAAAACTCCACTTAAATATTTTTGTATCAATAATACATTGCACAATGTCCTGATTATGCATCTATTAATGCATGGTAGTGTGCAATTTGTCTACATTTTTATATAAATTAAGCAAGTTGCTTGAACACTTTTAAATAGGGAATTAAACTGTATAAAAAGGATGCACACATCCTGTCAAGAATAAAAGTAAGTTTATTAAGAAAATGATCAAAAATTGATGAAAATCATAGACATAGTTTTTATGAAGATTGAGTGAACCTGAACATTTGAGGTGGGAACAAGTATAATTACTCTATTTAAGTTTGAAATAGTTACTGGTAGAATAATTATTTGATACCTGCTGAATTACGTAGTACTTACCTACTAGCTATTGGTCGAATCAACGAGTCTGCACGCAAATCATACAATAACAATGACAACAGACCGACTTCCAAGTTCCAACACCGCCCTGTTGGTGCAAACCGTTTCGAAGTCGTCACTCATAATCGGTAATGACACTAAATCTAATGCAGGCATCTGCAAGGTCTGTCATACGGTGCTGTACGGCAGCTATATCCCTACAGCACAGCAACTCGATGTGCGTCGACATTGTCATTGGGACGCAGTGTTCACACAAACACCATGCGACATTATTAAGTCGCGTAACGTCTTCGTCGTCGATAGACCAACTGTCACTGTCCGACTCCCACAACTGAACCTGACCCGGGGCCGGACATTATCGGACCGTGGATCGCACACTGTCACTGGGTGAAACCCGTATGGCACAGGCCCTTTGTGTGTGTCAACCGTATCAACCGTAATTTCCGAGTGACAAGTCGAACTAGAGTCTTCATCTGTCGTATCGATTTTCTCCCCAAGTGATACGGAAGTTTTTAAAATCACTTAATAACTCGTCTCTACCAAAATCCTTCGACGTCAACAAAATAAAAATAGTCCCGGTATGCGCGCGCATCTAATATTCTGAACTTTGCTTTGAAAACCCCGCCCCCTTCTGGCAGCTAAAATCTTCGTTCAGGAAGTGTGACTTTAACAACGATTTCATTGGTTATAAATCGTTGCCATTTAATTTCACCTTTTTATTTCGAACGCGTATACAAGTTATTTGTTGACCTATAGAACGCCTATCGTGTATAATAGGGCACCATATCTTTGTTTTCGCACAGAAATGTCTACTAATGAAGTAAACCGAAAAACCCCGAAATTTAACATTGATTAGATAGGAGTGAATCAAACCACTCGCTTGGAACAAAGATGGCGATACGCAATGCTCTATAGCGACGATTTAGGCATAGAACAAAATCGTTTTTTTAGTTTGTCTTATAAATGAATACGTTTCTGTTAACATTAATGTATACTTATATAGTATGTATTTAAATATGTAGCATGAAACAGCTGCATTTCATTTCCCCTTTAACACCCGCACTTTAGTATTCATTCCAGCCTTTCGAGATATCTCTGATCAACGTCACTCCATCCTCTGCCATCAGCCAGGAGGTGAAATGTAAATTGATTTCAGCAGATGCAAGACGTGGAAACTGCGCTATATAAGAACTTGCATTTACCTTGTTCCTTTATCCACCCCTCTTTTGTTACCCGTGCTCTCTTTGCCAAACTCTTCTCACTCACTCTCTGTATGTGTCCTGCCCTCCACAGTCTGTAACCAAACTACCCGCATTTCCATGACTTTTCTCTTTCTTCATATATATATTCTCTATACATGATCCTCCTTCTCTCTTTTCCTCATGTCTCTTTACACACACCTACGTACATTTACAAACGCACACGCACGCACATGCTTGTATCACGTATACTTACATCTTTTTGTCACACCTCATACCTATCATTATCTTCCATGCTGCCTCTCCTACTGCCACCCTCCTCGGTGAAACCTTGCAATTTTTTTCTCCACTACATAGCTCTCCGCCTAAACTTGTCGCTTCGTCACGGGACTTTCCATCGACAACTGCACCCATTCCATCTCTTCGTCTTTGCCAATTTAATTATGCCATGGTCTAAAACACCGCAGCCAGACTGCCGTGAAGGGTCAGTAAATATGACCATATTACACTCAAATTACTTAATTGGCTGCTGGTTGAATTTTGTGTTAAATGTAGCACACACACACACACACACACACACACACACACACACACACACACACACACACACACACACACACACACACACACACACACACACACACACACACACACACACACACACACACACACACACACACACACACACACACACACACACACACACACACACACACACACACACACACACACACACACACACATACACACAAACACACTCAGACATATAATTATACGTGTGGTTAATGTATAATTATGGCCATCTTGGTTATACACAACAGAATGTTGTGATTTTCTTCCATGGGACCGAAACGATGCAGCGGTATGTTGATGGATAATGCCACTTCTAAAGCCTGACAGTACCATACAAATTCTTCTTTTGATTTCAATAGACGCTAACGCGCTTTCTTGCAGTTGTTATATACAGCCCGCTAATAATCGCTAATCGTCCCAATGCCAAACTGTGAAGATACGTTTAGCCAATAATCGCTTCCCGAGAAGTTCTGGTGAAAAGTTTTGGAAGTAGACATAGATTGTTGCTAGTTCATGTAATGTTGATGGTTTATTGCAGCTGTCATTATTATCAAAATACCGTGATACGGGAAGTTATTGGTTCTCAATGCAATTTAGCCAATCTATGTAGCAAATGCTGTACGGATAGAAACACGGTTGAATCCCCTTCGCAATGGTGATGTAGATCACAAGTAATTATGTAGTAATTACGTTATTATGACATCATATCAGTACTAGGGCCTACGTCATATTAATCATTCCCCATCTTAGGTCATAAGCCAGACATGTGGACACCTCCCACTTAATGGAATTTCCATCACAATGTTTTTCTCTCTCTAAATGTTCAAAACAGACAAAACAAATGTGAACTCCAATTCTTAGCCACCTGGGATTGACAACCACCATGAAGTTGTTGATTAGTTATTGCAATTTGCATGATTAGCCTAAGACGGGAGTAATTAGCATTTGCATTATGCGTACTCCCATATAATGCACACTTTCTATATATATAGTCTTGGTTTGCCAGTTGTCAGTTACCACTAAATTAAAATTAACCATACCACCAAGGAATACACATGTCTAAATAAATGGAAGGCGAAACATTACAACTGGCAAATAGGAATATGTTCTAATATGACACACTTACAACAGTCTTTTCCTTTTCTAATTAAGATGGAAATAAATCTGTCCAGACATTAACGCGTAATCACACAATTGTTCAACGAATAAATCACTCAATTGACTAAAACAGCATCACATTTGTTGTTTTATATGTTTAACAATACAACACACAATTCCAACATAATGGTTTGTACTGCACGTTCATACGTTGAACTCCTCGTTTTCCAATGTGTTCTACAGAACTCTGTAGATGTGTACAAGAGCGTCGTAATTCATGTAATACTTGACGGGAGGAATCGCGTGATCGATGCATTCCCATTTCTTAGCGTCCACCCACTTCTTGAAGGACGGGTGAAGGTTGTGGTACTCCTCAACGTCACGGATGAACTCCTCCCGCATCACGTTTACCACGAGTCCGCCTGCAGGGAAATCATAGATAGAACGTTACAGGACAGTGACAATTCAACACGCCTATGAACAGTTGTGACGTCATCAACGGTTGCTAGGTATCACAACAAACTGTGCAGAAAATGTACAGGAATGCCAATAAAAAGGGCATTGAACAGGGTGACGGAGACGGTTAAAGAATTATTTGAATAGCAGGACACTATTTTATAGTATTTTTTAATTCAGATTGGGAATAAAAAAGTCAATTTCACTTACTTTTGACACCATCTGTCATAATATACTGTCTGTCCTACGTAGTACTTAACAACATACTTGCCTAAGTCTACAAAGAGAAGATTCAGGTCCATTGACGATGACCAACTGGAACTTTGGATAACAGATCTCTTCAATGACTCGGCGGTTTTAAACAAGATGAAATATGTGCTGTTTCCGGGTGAACTAACTGATCAAATTCGAGAATTTCACTCTACATTAAAGAAATTACAAACGCAGCTTGAGGAAAAGGACAATAAGAATCAAAACCTGGAGGATAAGATTGTGATAGTGGAAGTGCAAATACATTAAAATGAACAATACAGTCGAAGGGCTAACAATCTACGAGTGAGTGGTCTAGTCGAAAACGATCAAGGGGAAGACCTAGAGGAAAAGATGACACCCTTTAATGAACACATAAACATTTCTCCTCCCATTGATGTCTGCGACATAGAAATAGTGCGTGATCAAAGAATTGGGCGAACTTCAGACAACAAAGCTAGACCGCGACAAGGAAATTCAACGTTAGAGATCTACATTAACGAGGACTTAACAACCCTGCACAAAAAATGGCCTATCAAGCGAGACAACTGAAAAAAATACTACAAAATAAGTGAATGCTGGACATTTAATGGAAATGTACCGATCAAGGACAAAAACAATGTCATCCACAAAATGAGTGCCATGATTGATCTCCACAAATACGAGTAATGTGCATCATTAACACTGTGGCCACTCACCCGACTTGGATACTTAAAATACGTCTGCAGTGATCATTCTGAAACAATTGACGGACAATAAAACTGTGAATGCTGGACATTCAACGGAACTACACTGATCAAGGATAAAAACGCTATCGTCCACAAAATGAGTGCATCGGTTGACCTCCACAAATGCAAGAAATCGGCATCAATAACATTGTGGGCACTTACCCAGTTTGGACATTTAAAACAATGTCGTCCACAAAATGAGTGCCATGCTTGTTCTCCACAAATACGAGTAATGTGCATCATTATTATGATGATATTTTAATTATTATTAGTCTCATTATTAAATGGAATAAAAACACATATTGCTTGAATTCATGTTTTCACGTATGTAATTACAATACATTACCTTACAATATATATATACATATATATATTATATGATATTTGTCTGGATAAATACAATTTAGAAACATCGTTATATATAATTACCATATTTTCATTTTCTGTAGCTGGGTACAATATATGTTTGCTATGTATGTGTATTGGTGTAGATTATTTCCGGTGGATTGCAATCAATATAATTATTCTGAAAACGAGCAGAAGCTCAGCGAAACATGGTGACTGGTCGACTTGTAGGCCCATTCACATTCGTTGTTTTGAATAAAATTGGATTCATGTGGAACCGTAAGGTAACTGCTTGTTCCTCTATGATGACTAGTGTTTGTATTACATCGGGATATCCCACAATAACTCATTCTGACGCTCGTTTCGACCCAAGAGCTATCCTTGTAAACATGCTCTGAATGCATGGAAAGGGTCGGCCTGATGCGAGTATATGTCATATGTGACGTCACGATACCACGTGATCGCCTAGCTCATTAAATTAAAATTTTCCGCAGGAATCGCTACACAGACGGGTTTAAAATCGTATTTTTTTAATGTTCTCAAATATTACATACAATGTCAAACTTTGTGTACACATGGAAAAAACATGGATTTTAACTAATGCCTTGTTTTTATTTATTTTAAGTTATTTTTACATTGAGTTGTAAAAGTATATTATTTTGCAAAGCCAATACGACTTTAGTTCACATACATTTTGTTTATATAAAGGTGGTTTGCTATGCATTTTTGAGTGATTGTTTACGTGTACTATATATATAACTGTATTTTTATTATTATAACTTGCTCTGTAATTCTGTATCTTTTTGAAATGGTTTACTTGTCTGACCAATCTATTTACTCCTGTGATAAACTGTCTTAAATCAACATTATATCAGACAGTTAATTATATTGATCTGCTCTCTTTGCATGATTATGTCGGTTAAAACACCTGCCATTAGTAGTGTTTTATTTATTTTCAAGCTTTTTCTCTCGGGCATTATTTTGTTGCAAGTATTTTTTCTTTTTTTGAATTTATTTTGCTTTTACTAATTACAAATCAATATGTATGCATGAGTACTCATGTGTATTACTCAGATACTGCTATACAGGCAGTTCTGTCATATTTACATTGTTAATATGTTTTGAAGAGAAGGAAGACTCTCTGTTTAGAAAGCCGGTCCTGATGCGCCCGGCCACGACACGTCTTGCTCATAATGTGTTTGTTTTGTTCTATATATATTTCTTATCTGTTTATTTTTATTGTTGCACAGGCATGCATTCTTGTATGATGACAAATATAGTGACATACTACACAGCATGGAGATTGCTAATTTCCTACTGCTACGATAAAATAAGGCTTTTTGTTGACAGTAGACAGTCGGCCATTACTGCATATGTTTCAATCATAATTATTAATTTAAGTGATGTCAGCTAACGAATCATTTTCATGGTTTCAAGGAGGTGAATTCTTTATTTAATGTATTACAACTAAATGGGGCAGCTGACGACTTTCAACCAATACGTCATTCAACATATTATGATCTTGACAATCTTAAACTACTAGCAGAAACATGTAACGAACGGTTTAATATACTAAGTTCTAACACAGAATCTGTAAATGCAAAATTTAAAGAAATTGAAGCTTTCTTAGAGGAACTTAACCACATAAAATTATAATTTAGTTTATTATTTATTCTATACACACATATATATATATATATATATATATATATATATATATATATACATATACATAAAGTATATTATATATTTTAATGATGTTTAAATAACAGCTTTATTTATTATTTTTTATTTTTTATTTATCTATTTTTTGTGAATTTATTTTAATTGTTCTGTTTTTTAATGATTATATAAACTTTGTATTTTATATATATATATTGTGCTCATACCTTTGCCAAATTTAATGTTTTGTGTTATTTTATTGTTGTACAGCGCTTTGAACATTTGATTGGAAATTGCGCTTTATAAAATAAATATTATTATTATTATTATATGTTTTCAGAAAAGCTGCATTTTCGATAATGATGATTTATCACACCTACAAATTGAGGGATACCATTGCATCAAACAAAGCAAAACATGTAGCAATAATGGCGGGCTAGTCATTTATTTAAACAACACATTCAACTTCAATATAATCCTGTCTCTAAACCAGTGTCATCAACAGGAAGGACAATTAATCAAAATAACTGGAGGTGGGCTCTTAAAATATATTACAATTGGAAATATTTATCGACCTCCAAGAGACCTCAGTGAAAATCATCAATAAGTTTCTTAGTGAATTCACACCAATTATCTTATCCTTTGATGAAACTATGTGGTATCTACCTAGTGTAGATACTACCAAATTGGAAGAAAAAAGATCGAAGTCCAACTCGAACTGCGAAATCGATTCGAGACTGTACAGGAACTAGACGACATCAACACCATGAGCAAAAACTTAACTGCGATGATCCAACTAAGTACTACAAATGTAGTTAAAGCAATCAACAGGCATGTAGCGACGAGAATATCGTCACAGACAAGAGCACTAATGAAGAAACGACGAGAAATGGGGGATAAAGGCGACTTAAAAACAAATAGAACACATAGAAATATGCAAGACCATCAAAAAGAAAGCGAAGGAGGACATCAGGAAATACAAACAGGAGATCATACGAGAAACGATTATGTCACTAAAGAGCCTGAAAAAAACAAGAAGAACACAGGCACTAGGCCGAAACAGACTGATTACACTTCTATACAAGCAGGGTACATAAATGCAACATGAAGATATGATCATGGAACGAATAGAGAAATTCTACACCAAGCTACACGACGGTGAACAGAGTGCCATAATTCACATCGACCCGAAAGAGATACCAGAGATAACACCATGGGAGGTGGAAGCAGCGCTAAGAGGTATGAAGAATGGGAAGACATCAGGCAACGACCATGTTAACATTGAAACATTAAAATCAGAAGAAGACACCATATCGAAGACACTGGCTAAGCTGCATACTAAATGCTTATCAGAAAGACGAATACCCACAGCATGGAAGAAGGCAAAGATGGTGATAATCATCAAGAAGGGAAATAAGAAAGACTTAAAGAACTACAGAGTGATATGTCTGTTACCAAACATCTACAAATTACTCACAAAGATGCTAACAAATAGGCTAGAGATCACACTCGACGAAAACCAACAACGAGAACAAGAAGGATTCAGAAGCAGGTACTAAACGACAGAGCACATTCACGACGTAAACCAACTGAAAGAGAAGTGCCGATAATATAATATTCCGCTCTGCATCGCTTTCGTCGACTACGAGAAGGCTTTCGACTCGGTGCAAACTCAAGCAATACTGATCTCCCTTCAAGAACAGGGGACAGAAAACATGGACATCTACAACAACAGATCGGTGACAGTCCACCTACAGAAAAAGAACAACACAATTAACATCAAGTGAGGAGTACGACAGGGTGACCCCATATCGCCCAAGCTGTTTACGGCAACACTTGAAAGCATATTCCGAAGACTGACCTGGGAAACCAGAGGCTTGAGGATAGACGGAGAATATATCAGCCATCTTCCCTTCGCCGATAACATAATCATATGCGCTACTACACAACAAGAACTACAAAACATGCTGCAGGAGCAAGTGAAAAATAAGGTCTGAAGATGAACATCTTGAAGACAAAAGTGATGTTAGAAAATGACACACCAATATATGTATATATCAACAAACCGCAGATACAGAACGTTGAAAGCTACGTTTATCTGGGACAGCGATAAAGTATCAGAGACAAAAACCACGACAAGGAGGTTCAAAGAAGAATCACCCCCGGCTGAATAGCATTCTCCAAACACCGCGACATCTTCAAGGGCAACTTTGGAACCTGCTTGAAGAGACAATTTTTCAACTCATGCGTACTTCCAGCGCTGACAAACGGCACGGAAACATGGACACTCGCCATCCAAGCAAAGAACAAGCTAGCAGCCGCGCAAACAAAGATGGAAAGAAGTATGTTAAACATTACATATCGGGAGAGAAAAACAAGCATATGTGTAAAACAGAAGACAAAAGTCATAGACGTGATAGAACAAATCAGAAGACAGAAGTGGACCTGGGCAGGGCGCATCAGCAGACCGATGGACATCGCTTATCACAACCTGGAGACCTTACGAAGAGAAACGATCTAGAGGAAGACCGGCGAGATGATGGAGAGCCGAACTAGACGAGTACTGGAAGGGCACCATCTGGCAGAGGATAGCACAAGACAGGTTGACTTGGAAACGACATGCAGAGGCCTTCGCCCAACCACGGGACTCTACGGCTGCACAATGATGATGATGATTGACAAAACAAAATCCGACATAATTTTTGCTGGTGATTTCAATATTAACCTTTTTAAAATAAACGAAAAAAAGGTTTTTAGTGTTTTCTAAATTTATGAATATCTTATTGCTTTACCCCCATATTACACTCCTCACAAGATTTTCAAATAATAATAAAACTGTAATAGATAACTTGTTTTGTAGATTAACCGATCCGACAATAACACCGAAATCAGGTATTCTAACGAATCAATTATCGGACCATCAATCATACTTTGCCTTTCTAAACACAGTTCCCCACAAAGAACTACCACCTAAATATATTAAAATTAGTGTACAAAATCAAGAAGCAATATCCAAATTCATCAATGAAATCACTTCAACAGACGTTTATAATAAACTTAATCAATCGCCATCTGCTGACCCAAACATAAATTATGACATTTTACACGAATCAATCAAATGCGTAAAAAACAAACACATGCCATAAAAAAATAACATTAAAACATGGAAAACTATAAGCAACATTCTGTCTAGAACACGCGAAAAGAAAACGTTCCCTAAATCGTTTGTAAATAACGACGAAACAAACAAGACGGTTATTACAAACACATTTAATATTTTTTTTAAACAATAGTTACTATGCAACCAAAAACAAGTTGTGGGTAGGACGGTATTTCGTTACGATTACTAATATTAATTAAACCTGCAGTAATAAAGTCATTAACACTAATTACAAATCAAATACTAGCTACTGGTATGTTCCCTGATAAACTTAAAATCGTAATTCCAATTTTGAAAAAAGATAATGAACCCAATTCAGCAATTACAGACCAATATCACTCTTACCAGTTATATAAAAAATAATTGAAAAGATAATTTACAACCAGCTAGATTCATTTTTCAAAACGCGAAAACTCTTATTCGAAAACCCGTATGGATTTAGAACGGAATATAGCACTGAATTTGCTGCCCTTGAACTAATCGATAGGATAATGACACACATGGATAGAAATGAAATTCCTATAAATATTTATATGGATCTTTCCAAAGCTTTCGATGCCCGTGATGATAAGGTGTCACTAGATAAATTAGAATATTATGCTGTAAAAGGAGTAGCGTTGAGTTTAATTATAAATTATCTAACAAATAGAAAACAATATGTTCTAATCTTTGTCTGACTTACTCTGTTAACCAATTTATGCTACAATTTGTTATACTTGAGGTTACAATAAACTTACTCAATTGCCATCTGCTGACCTAAACATAAATTATAACATTTTATACAAAACAATCAAATGCGCCAAAAACTACGGTGGCTGGGAGAGGACATAGCAAAATTGTATTTTTTTGTCTTCGAAAAATATTTTTTTACTGTGGCTAGGAGAGGATATAGCAAAATATAATTTTTTTGGGAGAGGATATAGCCAACATTTTAATTTTTTTTTTAATTTCGAGATGTCGACGTTTTATCTCGAGATCTCGAGTTCTAAATGCTAGGCTGATCAAAGGACGAAAGCCAGCATGGATGCTACCGTGAAAAGTCTTTTGGATCTTGGACTAAGTCAGCATTATGTCACACCGTAATCACCCTCATCTCAATGATGAAGATACAAATGTACATGCAGCCAATGGTACAGTTTGTATATATGTATATACAGTTGTATATATACCTAATTTTCATGCAAACAACAATGGTTGAATTTTGGGGCATACTTGGTACCCCAAGGATATTACTAAAGGTAATTTTGGAATTATACAAACTGATCAGTATTGCGTCCCAAAATGCACGGTCATATTCAAAGAAATCCATATACGACTATGATGCCTGTGTTTTAAAAATTATTTACATTTCTATACTATTAATCGGGTCATAATACAAATAATCTTTTCTCTATTTCAGGATGAATTGTGTGAAGTATCTCATCTTTGGAACGTTCACAAGATCAGGAAATACAACATGAACCTTAATCACGGACGGTCGTTTATGATGTACAACATACCCGAGTTGTTTGAAGCTAACGATTATCTTCGTCCAGTGGACCACACCAATATCAGGATCTGCCAGGAGCATTGTAGATTTAAATCTGACTATCCATGCGATGAGGACATGTTTGAGCTATGCTGTATCTTGATCTTGCTATTTGGATGTATACCGTGAAATACGCATTACACTGTGCTACCAGAACTGGTACATTTGTCACTGTTTGTAATTTTTTGATCAATAAATTGATAACTGTTATTAACTGAAGTGTACTGATGTTAGACCCTAGCAGCTAGCTATATCACTGCCTCACACACGTTTACCTATTTATTCTGGGTAAAGCAAAATTCAGTTGATGAATCTGCATGACTTTTAATCAAGAAGAGACTGTATAAATTCTTTAGTATATGACATTTTGATGAAACGCTGATGTTGTCTCAGTTATGGAATATTCAAGACTTTCTGAAATCCAAGATTTATATAATGGTGTGTGTGTGTGTGTGTGTGTGTGTGTGTGTGTGTGTGTGTGTGTGTGTGTGTGTGTGTGTGTGTGTGTGTGATTTTTCCGTATCAAAATGCTTTATCAATTTAACATAATGAAATTGTGCTTTGATTACTGATTAATTTTAGTGTGACACCCCTAGTATAAATTGAATGAATAAGGAAAAAGCAAACAACCAGTATTTATCGATTAACTGCTTTATTGATTATTGTTCAATTATGTATACGAAAAACACATTAAACAAACCCTAAATTACCAATTAATAATGCTTTAACTGAAACTTCGGATTACGTTGGTAAGCTAATTAACATTTTACCACACACCCGGAAGACTTTCATGTTTGGTTATGTTCAACTGCGCATGCTGTTCATTGTAAAACGCGAACGTAATTAAACAAAACGGTTCCTGGGAGAGGACGTAGTAAAAAGACATAGCAAAACAGCACATGCCGTCCATTGTAACATGCGAACGTAATTAAACGAAACTAAGACACTTATTGCCAGGCAGCAAGTCCATATATGGTCCGTGGGCCCATATTATAAGGGCTGGCCTGTAGGATTCTACACTCGGGATCCATGTGAGACCCATATGCCTATGTGTCAACTGCATGTCTCGTTGCCGTGTTAAACACGCTGATGACGGTGTGCAGTAGCCCACATTTCGGTTCTATTAATTGATATCCATCACCCAAACATTAGACTCGAGAATGCGATCAAAATCAGCACGGAAGTCTGGGTAGTTTTCGTAGTTGGTTGGCACCTCCAACACATTTCCACATGTATAACCAATGGGCCGTTTCTCGAATTCTGACATGGTCACAAAGTTGACTTGAATCTGTGAGCAAGAAAGTAAGTCACTTCCGGTGCAGAATCGCAGGAAGTCGCCGAGTTTCTTTTCTGAAAGTCCTCTGACATACGTCTGCAAAAATTTGGACATCGTCTTCTCTGATTCTGAAACCTCCGGGGGAAATTCAATGCACTTCACAACCTTCCTGTTCGTCGGAACTAATCCTTCGTACAGATGGTTTAGTTCTTCGAATTGATGATGCCCCATCCTTGGCTGCAATACACTCCTCCAGCACTCGATCACATACATCGGCGTTTGCACGAGTTCCTTATGGGCCATCTCGTCTATAATCATGGCCGCTTGCAATTGTGGTTTTCAAGAAAGTCTTCAAGCTCTATTTCGTCAGCCTTCTTGAAGTTATCCAGCGCAACTCGAATAATATCTCGTTCGACAGTGTCCACGTAGTGGAGGAATTGTTCTCTAAGGTCAGAGAACGCCTTCCCGTACAGAGCATGCTCAATAAGCGTTCGGGCCAGTGCGATCGGGATGTAGCCAAATTCCTTCCAGCCGTACAAGATTATTCGCGCTACAGCTTTCCATTTGGAATCGTGAACATTGTGGCGCAAGTAAGGTACTTTCACGTCATTACCAAGAGTGTATCGGCTGTAGAACTCCTCCCAGAACTCGGACAAACATTCCTTTGCTACACCTTCTCCAACGCCGGCTTCTAGTTCACCATTTGTGCCCTTGCGCCTAATCGATATATTGTCATTCAGAATGTCTGGATCAGAGAACGCTTCGGTCAATCACGAGGTGACGAAAATTTCGTGGTGTTGAATGGTCAGCAGGTTCGTAGGGAATAGTGACACTGGGGTTCCAAAATTCTCCAGCTTCGACTGGCCCGAATCGTATCTCGGAGTCTAATTAGGCATCGTGTGAAAAACTTACTTCCCCAATAAGGTCATCAACCGCTTGGCGCACATCAAGAGGAGGTGCGGTCTGACATTCTGCAGTGCTGCTACAAGGTAGTGGTGTTTACAAAACGTGCAATGTTTTCAACAACGTCGGCAACCGAGGAGGACGATGCACATTCGGCAGATTTACCCTGGCAAGACAACCATGGGAGTGTAGGCAGAGGCGAGTCGATTTCCTCCTCCGATTCACGAGGAGTAGTTAGAAGATAAAACCTTAGGAGTCTGATATTGGTATCTTCATATACCTGACCGACGGTAATTTCTGCATCGATCTCACATTCTTTGAAGTCAACTAGATCGAAATCGAATTTCGACCTAGGTCCTTTACTGGATTCTCCTCCTGGGAAAAACAAATCTATTGCAACGGTAAGAAGGTCCTTTTTCTTTGCAGATTTATCTACTCGCGTTGACCTGGTTCCTCCTCCTTTCGTCATTCGTACTGGCCTATACACACCGACATTCTCGTCAAAATGTAACCAGCCAATTTCGGTTAGCCGATACTTCTTTGCGGCATTCGAACTGCTGACTTCCTCACTAGCACCCTCTGTTGATGCTTTACATTTTTTCCGGAGCTTTTGTAGAAGTGTCGACTTCCTGGTTGGATGGTTGTCTCCAACATGTCCGGCCAGTTTTCGTTTACAATAGTTGACGAATGCCACTCGATCTCCCACACAGAGGTATTGGCCAAGCATCTCGTCACTCATCAGAGTTATAGCGAATTCATCAATCTGAAATGATAAAGAAATAAACAAAATCAAAATGGCGGCCGTTTTGCAAATGGCTGTGATTTATTTTGATTATTTTTAATGGCCAATGTGGTTCTCTTTTGGGCACTGTTTAACATTCAACTTACAACATGACACACACACACACACACACACACACACACACACACACACACACACACACACACACACACACACACACACACACACACACACACACACACACACACACACACACACACACACACACACACACACACACACACACACACACACACACACACACACACACACACACACACACACACACACACACACACACACACACACACACACACACACACACACACACACACAATGGAACACTTGCATACAAATTAGGAGTGAAAAATGTTCTTTCCTATTAGGCCTTGAGCCAAGAACAAAAATTTGGGCAACCGGTACATTTTTAGGGACGAATGCTCATAGTGATTTTTGGCTAGGCCTACATCGCTAGAGATGGAAAATAGGTGATAGCATTACAGCACCCCCAGTTTTCTTTGAGAAATCACTCTTGACTAGCAACAAAGAATCACAGGACTCATTCAGGATGCTGGGCCAGGAATGGGATCTCTCTCTCCAGATCTCATGGACAAACTATAGGCATTTACATGCCTTCTTTACGCTCCAAAATCTTCTGCTGTGAATGTCAATGATCTGAGATACCACTTGTTCTGTGCAAAGAAAGGTGACATAGCGTCACCAACTGCCACCATGCACTGACTGTTTGTTGAAACATGCACAATGCGCAAACTACCAGGCTGCAATATGGAGAAGATGTTTGGAGCAGGACCCAAGGACTCAGACCCCAGTTGCTGGAAGTTGGAAAGAGAAGATGGGACTGAGCAACTGGTTGTATACTGGATGGAAGGTCAGCCAGCACCCGATGCCATGTTGGATCTACTAGCATGCAGTTGTCCCAGGAAGTGTGAACTGCCAAAGTGTGTCTGCTTGTCAAATGGACACAGATGTACTGATATGTACAGACTACAAGACTGCGACAATCAGATGTCTAGTACTGACAATGATGCAAGTGTAGCTGAGGAGGAACTGGATGATGGCTGTGATTACTAAACAGTTCGTGAGTGTGTAGGTGGAGTCGTAGCCTTACGGTAAGTTACGCCACGGACACGGTTTAAGTTAGGAGTTAGGTGATCGATAGACGATAGCTGGGCCAACTAACAAAATTTGGTAGCTCATACACACATCATTTCATGTTATATGTGCACTGTGGCTATTCCACATACACACACACACACACACACACACACACACACACACACACACACACACACACACACACACACACACACACACACACACACACACACACACACACACACACACACACACACACACACACACACACACACACACACACACACACACACACACACACACACACACACACACACACACACACAATGGAACACTTGCATACAAATTAGGAGTGAAAAATGTTCTTTCCTATTAGGCCTTGAGCCAAGAACAAAAATTTGGGCAACCGGTACATTTTTAGGGACGAATGCTCATAGTGATTTTTGGCTAGGCCTACATCGCTAGAGATGGAAAATAGGTGATAGCATTACAGCACCCCCAGTTTTCTTTGAGAAATCACTCTTGACTAGCAACAAAGAATCACAGGACTCATTCAGGATGCTGGGCCAGGAATGGGATCTCTCTCTCCAGATCTCATGGACAAACTATAGGCATTTACATGCCTTCTTTACGCTCCAAAATCTTCTGCTGTGAATGTCAATGATCTGAGATACCACTTGTTCTGTGCAAAGAAAGGTGACATAGCGTCACCAACTGCCACCATGCACTGACTGTTTGTTGAAACATGCACAATGCGCAAACTACCAGGCTGCAATATGGAGAAGATGTTTGGAGCAGGACCCAAGGACTCAGACCCCAGTTGCTGGAAGTTGGAAAGAGAAGATGGTAGCTGAGGAGGAACTGGATGATGGCTGTGATTACTAAACAGTTCGTGAGTGTGTAGGTGGAGTCGTAGCCTTACGGTAAGTTACGCCACGGGCACGGTTTAAGTTAGGAGTTAGGTGATCGATAGACGATAGCTGGGCCAACTAACAAAATTTGGTAGCTCATACACACATCATTTCATGTTATATGTGCACTGTGGCTATTCCACATACAATTTAACCATAAGACTGTCACTGTTTAAATAGGGTTGAACTAAAAAGGGCCCATGCACATTTCCTGAGCGCAACATAGTGAACTGTGTGTATCTGGTACTTCAGTTCAGAAATCTTGATGTGAGAACTACATTGTCTTCAGGGATTTGTGTAACCCAACGTTTGAGGTTAGGGATTTATGTGATCTCACTCTAGGAAGGCATGTATATATAGGTCGTCTAATAAATTCCATAGTACTTCTCCAATGAAGAAAATTTTTCAGTGTAGCAAAATTTCATATATGTGGCTGTGCATTTCTGGGATGCCTATAAATAATTTTTCATTGATGGTTTTATAAACCTTGATCACTGTTAAAAGAAACCTCCAAAAACGTCCCTAGAAATGACAATGCGGTCACATTGTTTTATGCAGAAGACGGTCACTGTTGTCTTTGCTCCGTTGTTGTCTGGGTAGGGCCAACATTCATCTTTCCTGATTTATCTATAATTAGCATTGTATTTTTAATTTAAGGAAATCTTAATGATGGAACCTGACGTGATGGAGTCTGGCAGTGGCATGTACGAATACCTTGCAAAAAGAAATGTGGCGGCCAACATATTGGCAAAAATGAAGGAGGAAAAGGTACACATTTTAGCCCTTGGACAAATTTTGCTTATTATTTCTAATGTATTTTTATACTATATTCATTCAAACCCATTGCTGAGATATTGAGGTGAGAACCTGACATTGTTTTTTTTCAAAAGTCAATAGTTGTACCTAAGTCAATAAAAAAATAAGGAATATAGCTAAATGAACAATTATAAAACTACTTTTTATCACAAAACCCTTCCTCAGTTGATACCCCCTAAAAAATTGAATAAACATGTTATCTTTTACTTATCACCCTGGTACACTTTCAACCCTATACTAGAACAATACATATAGGCCATGAGCCAGAGGGTTTGTTGGTACATTTTTAGGGACGAATGCTCATAGTGATTTTTGGCTAGGCCTACATCCCTAGAGATGGAAAATAGGTGATAGCAATGCAGCACTCCCATATCCGCATATCCGCATATCCGCTATCCCCATATCTGCGACAACAAGTTTTCTATGAAATTGCTAGTGGGGGCCCATACACAAACTACTATGGAATATTTACTACACATCTCAGTAGAATGAAAATTGGATAACATGTGGTTTCAATGGCATGCTTTCCAAACATATCAAACTTATTTTCATTCCTTGAGAATTGTGGATGTTGTGGTAATTTATCTACCACATCTCAAAATGCAATCCACAGAATTCAGGTTTAAAAATAAAATTCTTAAAATTCTGGCTAATAACCACATGTATCCTCATTCGAGGTTCTTATTGCACCAGAATGTTGGATTACATCCCTAGATATGAAAAATATATACATTTCAGCTAATAAACTTACCAATCAAACGACTTTTCCGCATCCATGACCATGAATCACGACGTTCTTCTCACTCGCCTCGCTTTCATAACTCGAGATTTCGAGATAAAACGTCGAGATCTCGAAATAAAAATAACTAAAAATAAAATGTTATTATATCCTCTCCCAGCCACCATAAAAAAAAAAATTCCAAGAAAAAAATTACATTTTTTTATATCCTCTCCCAGTCACCATAAAAAATTAATTTCGACGAAAAAAATACAATTTTGCTATATCCTCTCCCAGCCACCGTAAAAAATATTTTTCGAAGACAACAAATAAAATTTTGCTATGTCCTCTCCGAGCCACCGTAAAAAACAAACACATGTCATACAAAATAGTAAAGTTAAAAAAAATAAGCACAACAATTCAACATGGATTACACTTGGCCTTCTCAAATCAATACGATACAGAGACATGTTATATAAGAAACTTAAAATGACTGCCTGGTTCACCAGAACATTCAACAATTCGGATTAAACTGATATCTTATAACAGCATACTTAAAAAAAAATCGCACACCCAAACAAGTGCATTATGAATCTTATTTTAACAAGTACAAAAATAACATAAAAAAACCTAGGAAAGTATAAGCGACATTCTGTCTAGAACACGCGAAAAGAAAAGTTTCCCTAAATCTTTTATATATAACAACGGAATTATAACAAACAAGACGGTTATTGCAAACGCATTTAATAAATGTTTTACAAAAATTTGCTTACTTCCCTTATAGCGTTTTGTATTTTTTCATTCTCTTCTATGCTTATGTTTGGACTTCGATAAACTAACCCTACTGTTAACGTTGAGTTTCCTGTAACTATGTTACACCAAACAGCTTCTTCGCAATCTGCTTCTCTTTCTAATTTTATTTCATAAGCCTGAATAGATTCTTTAATATATAAATTAACTCCACCTCCCTTTCTTCCTATTCTATCTTTTCTAAACATTACATATCCTGTCAGTCCCAATTCAGCATCTGATATATCGGTGGTGGTCCAGGATTCGGTTATACCTATTATATGAGGGTCAATATCTTCTACCATAATGTTTAGTTCATTGGCCCAAATTTTGCCAAACAAATTATTAATCCTATAAATTGAAATTACAGATACTATCTGAATGAGCAGTATACGAACTCACTTACATTTGAACGTATTGACGAAGAAACTATATCTAAAACAATAGATAATATGAAACCAAAACAAGTTGTGAGTATGACGGTATTTCGTCACGATCACTAAACTAAGTTAAACCTGCATTAATAAAATCATTAACACTAATTACAAATCAAATACTAAATACTGGTATCTTTCATCATAAACTTAAAATCGCTAAAGTAATTCCAATTATTAAAAAAGTGACGATACCCAATTCAGCAATTACAGACCAATATCACTCTTACCAGTTATATCAAACATAGTTGAAAATATAATTTAGAACCAGCTAAATTCATTTTTCAAAATGCAAAATCTCTTGTTCGAAAACCACTATGTATTTAGAACGGAACATAGCACTGAATTTGCTGCCCTTGAATTAACCGATAGGATAACGACACGCGTGGATAGAAATGAAATTCCTATAAATATTTATTTGGACCTTTCCAAAGCTTTCGATACTGTACCATGAATCATAAGATATTACTATATAAATTATAATATTATGGAGTAAATGGAGTAGTGTTAAGTTTAATTAGAAATGATCTAACAAATAGAAAACAATATGTTAAAATAGAGGATTTCAAATCAGAAACGCATAATATTTCAACAGGCGTACCTCAAGGCTCGATTTTAGGCCCGCTATTGTTTATTATATATATTAATGACTTTGCCAAGGCCAGCCAAAAGTTAAATTTCATAATGTATGCCGATGATACCACCCTGTCAAGTACTCTTGACTAATTTTCAACGTGTGAAAATATTGGAAACGTAGAATTTGCACAGAACTAAAAAAAATTACTAAATGACTAAAACTTAACAAATTACCTCTTAACCCAAGCAAAACTAAGTATATGCTCTTCAAAACAGCTAGAAAAAAAAGAGAGTCTTACCCATTACTAACCACGTATAACACTACTATTGATAAAGTGACGGACTTCAACTTTCTTGAAATAACGTTTAATGAACATTGTAATTGGAAAAGTTAAATTGAAAACATTTCAAATAGGTTTCCAAGGACGATAGGCGTCTTAAATAGACTAAAATGGTTATTACCTCTTAATAGAAAGATCGCATTGTACAACACACTACTATTGCCACACTCAATCTAAGGCGTTACCGCTTGGGGTTACAAACGTGACGGAATTCAGAAACTTCAAAAGAAACTTGTCCGAATTAATAGTGTAAGCAAATATAATGCTCACACTGAACCACTGCTTAAAAGTCTTAAATTATAAAAAATAGAACACATTAAAATCGAAAGAACTAAAATTTGTTTTATAAATTCGTGCATAATAAACTTCCAGTTTACCTTCAAAATTAGCGGCTTCATCAGAACAACAGTATTCACAATTTCAACACACATACAATATACATACAGCCAGGGTACAACACGAATTTGCGAAACAAAGTCCCAGATACACTTTGCCACATGTTATCAATGATGCACCTGATTTAATAACAAGTAAAATTTACACTCACAGCTTACACGGGTTTGCAATGTTTGTTAAACATCATTATTTGCAGACTTATTTACCTGTGTGTACATTACGAGATTGTTAACGTTGTCATTGTGAGTGAACAACAAATATGAATAAGCTTTTATGTGTACCTCTTTGGATGAATAGTCATTCGTCCAAAATCATGTATAATGTCATGTTCTAAGCTTTGTCTGACTTACTCACTCTGTTAAACAATTGATGTTACAATTTGTTATACATGAGGATTTGTTATCAATACAACTGGTGGCTCCCATGAGAGCGTTTTTTGTAGCCTTAGTGGGAGTGTCCCTGACCCACACGTGATAATTTGTATACCATGTGATTACTATATTTATGCTTTTACATACTTACTTATTGAATGATATGTATACGGGTCTTAATAAAGAACGTGTGTCTGTCTGTCTGTCTGTCTGTCTGTCATGATATTTCATACGCTTCAAAAGGCAATTGAAATCCCTTTGTTGGAAATATATGGGGAAACAGTGATGGTGTAAGTGATTTTAAATTAATCATTTAACAGACAGCGTCATTATAATAAAGTAGCTACCAAAATAAATAAAACAATTTTTAATAAACTAAAACACTTTTTACCACAAAACATAATATATTTTGTACACATCCCTTGTTTTTCTTCATATTAACCGTAGTATTCTATTATGGGGCCACCAAGCGAATCGAGTCTTTAATTTGCAGAAAAACAATCAGAATAATTTCTGTGAGTAAATATAATGCACGTAAAGATCCAACTTTTAAGAAACTGTAAAAACTGGATATTTATTAAATGCAACAACGTATATTTTATTATAGAATAGTTAATGACGATTTCAATTTTGAATTCGATCCATCAATAAGACACACGAGGAATAAATTACCTGTTTATTCCGAGACTCAGTCACGAATATAGCAAATAAAATATACGTTACAACATAATAGAAATAGATGACAACACTCCAAGCATATTCATTGATACAATGTATACAGAGTCTACATGGTTTCACAACTTACATTAAAAACTACTCAATTATGAATAATTATACATTTCATTGCGTTATCATAATTGCTATATATGTAATATTATACAATATGTTATGTAATTATATATTTATATTTTCGTACTTCTTTGGTAACATTGAATGATGATTATTATTACTATTTATTATTATTCGATTAACTAGTATTAAAAGGAGGTCCCCGTATTCGCGACATGCTTTGTCTAAATGTGAAACTCCTTGACCTTTACATCCGAGTTAGATATTTCAAATTGTACAATTATGCTCAAATTAAATCTGCCTGTCTGTTTGCCCGTCTGCCTGTATGAAACATGGTAAAAACAGTCAAGCCGAATCACATAACGTGAACACCATAATGTATATGCCTCATTGAGTTTGTGGTCCCGTTATATTATATCCATAGATGTGCTGAGAAGTCGTGGTTTCGGTCTGGTCTAGCATCGATATGATTTTAAGTGTCCAACGTTCAGCTTCGTACATAAGACCGGCTCCATGTTTTCAAAGAAATATATCTTGGTAGTAAATAATTCCAGACAGTAGTTAGTTTGTTGATGAGCCGTGAAGCCAAGGTTATGTAAGCTAAGGGTATTTGTAGAATCATTATCTCAGATATTTAGATATATGTGAATATACACACACACGCACACACACAAACACGCAAACACGCACACAGGCACACACGCACACACGCACACACGCTCACACGCGCACACGCGCGCGCGCGCGCACACACACACACACACACAAGGCTTGGTCTAGTGTATAGGTCAAAATAGACGGTCATCTGCAGACATTACGTCCTTGCTTTTTGTTGCCTTTGTTGCCTTTGTTGTATGTTTAATTAGTATTCATTAGTTTCCCTGTGTAATAGTTTTAAGCAAATCTTACACAGGAACGGGGCTAATACATATCTCAGTACAACTGATGCTTTATCCCCCATGTGTTTCTAAAATGGTGAGGTAATCGTTGCCAGAGTGTTTCCATATTTGGTATCCTTTATTGTTGACACAGTCCTGCACAATATTCTATAGATATGTTTTTGGTATCTCGCATTTATTTCTAACTGTATTGTATCAAAAATGGTACCAGTTTTGCCAACCTCTCAAAATGTAAATATTTCCTAATATTCTAGCTTAGTAAACAACAATTAATCGAGTGTGAATGTGTACCTACCTGGCTTAACCACACGAATGAGCTCAAGGAAAGCATCGCACTTGATGTGTCCTTCGGCCATGCCCCCGGCCATGATGGCCGAATCGTAAGTGTCTACATACAAGGGAAAACACGCAGGGGTATACTGACAAATAGAGTCATGTGAAGCAACTCATATTCTATAATTATAATATCAATACCCGCTACCGTTGGGGGGAGTATTTTCTCCCAGTTGCTGCATTCGTTTCAATGGACCATTGGCCTCTGTACTACCATTTGGTGATGTATTAAACACCCATAAATGTACTTATTTATAGTTATTTAGCTAGGTGTTTGGCTGCTCCTAATAGAAACCGTGAATTAATTAAGTGTTGAGCCACACGCCAGGTCTCCATTTGGGGAGCTAGGAAATTACATAGTCAATGGGAACGAGATTAAGAACTAAAATATGCTATGATGGTAACTACTGTGCATTGGTTGTTGCTTCGTGAACGGGTGTCAGCTAGTAACGATATTTGTTGGAATCATTTCAGTAACCTGTAAAACCACATCCTGTTAAACCATTGTAAGTTATTTATATATCGTTTGTAAGCCCCATATGTAATCAATCTCATTCGATGTACTGCCATCTGGTGAGATCCAGGTTTTCTTGTGAATGCGTTTATGCTTGAAGAAGGTGTTGCCAATGCTGATACCACTGGCGGTGCTCATCGAGAGCAATCGTTCACCGTTATCATTCGTATTTCCAGCTGAACCGTGAGGTCCAACCGTAGTATACATTTCTCTTCTGTCTCCATCCAGCTTCGCGTTAAAGTCTCCTACCACCACTTTTACGTCAACGCTTGTTATCTCGTCAAGCACGTTCTGGAGTTGGTTACATCTGCATTAGTAGTAGATAGCGTACATCTCTACAGGACGTCCGAACCTATAGAGGGGCAGATGTTGGCTCTGACCACAACCTTGTGATTGGTAAGATCCGCTTGAAGTTAAAGAGAGTCAAGACGGTGAAGACGGTCAGGCCATATGCGACAGATAACTTAAAGAACACAGACACATCAAAACAATTCTACGAGGAAACGAAGAACAGATTCCAAGCGCTACAACACTCAACTGACTTAGAAGATCAATGGCAGCTATTCCTTCAAGCCGTACAGGAAAGCGCGAATATAGTGTTAGGAAGGAGAAGAGGGTCCAACAGAGAAGAGTGGATTACTGAAGACTAGTGGAAACTGATTGATAAAAGGAAGGATATGAAGATCAGAAGAGATCAAGCAGCTAGAAATATCCAACAATTGAGATTATCACATGAGGAATACAGGAAACTGGACAAAGAAGTAAAAAAGAGCTGTAGGACAGATAAGAGGAAATGGTTAGAAGAGAAAGGTAAAGAAGCACAAAAAGCAGCAGAACGGAATGACTCGAAAACGCTGTAAAGGATTGTGAGAGAGCTAACTAGTGAAAAAAGCAATTTCACCATACCAATAAAAGAAAAATATGGCAGAGTGCTTCTAACAAGCGAGGAACAAGCCACGCGGTGGATTGAACACGAAGTACTAAATCAACCAACACCAGCCACACTCTTCAACTTCGAACAGGAACTAAACACAAAAGAGCTTGATGTCATCACCAATGACATCACCAGGGCACAAGTCTTCAAAGCCACCAGTAGCCTCAAGAACAACAAGGCAGCGGGCCTTGATGAAGTATCGGCCGAAATATTGAAACATGGCAAGGACGGGGTTGTAGACGAGTTAACCTTCTTATTCAATCTGATCTGGTCTGAGAAGGACGTTCCTGATGATTGGAGACGAGGAGTGATCGTGACGTTACCAAAGAAGGGGTGCCTGAGCGATTGCAATAACTGGCGAGGAATAACGTTGATGTCAATACCTGGAAAAGTGTTCTGCAGTGTGATCCTAAACCGGCTGAAGACAACAGTTGACCAACACCTCCGGGAGGAACAAGTTGGTTTTCGAAGAGGAAGGTCATGCTGTGAACATATCTTAACATTTCGAAACATCATCGAGCAAAGCAGAAACTTCCAGATACCTCTTTTAGCCAATTTCATTGATTTTAAGAAGGCTTTCGACTGTGTCCACAGATGTTCGCTTTGGCAAATCCTGAAGCTATACGGCATACCAAGCTATACCAAAACAGTACTGCTGCATCAAGACCAACGATGGCTACACAGACATGTTCGATATAGAGACAGGTGTACGTCAAGGTTGCATCCTGTACCCTTTCCTCTTTGTTGCTGTTATAGACTTCATCATGAGGAAAACGATGAAAGATCCGACGTTTGGTGTTAAATGGATAAATAATAGGTTGACAGACCTTGACTGTGCCGATGATATTGCACTGCTCAGCCACACGCCGGAGATCCTGCAAGAGATTACCAATAATTTAAACGAAAAACGGAGAGATGGTCGGATTACGAATCAGCTATGGGAAGACAAAAACATTGTCAGTTGGTGATGGATCTGACCACCACAATGTGATCAGTCAGCAAGAGTTGCAATGCGTCGAGAACTTCCCTTACCTCGGAAGCTACATCTCTAGGAAAGGCGACGAGGAAGTAGATGTACGAGCGAGGATAGGCAAGGCATCAGCAGTGTTCCAAAGATTACGTCCAATATGGTCCAGTAACACCATCAGAAAGGACATACAACTACGTCTTTACATGTCAATCGTAATACCAACAGCGATATATGCATGTGAAACGTGGAAGAATACGGCGAGGATATCAAACAAACTATACATATTTCACCAACGATGTCTCTGGTTCATATTGGGCATATCGTGGAGAGAGCACATCACCAATGAAGAAGTGATGAGGAGGGCAGGTCTGGTTAGCCTGCATTACATAGTTAAGTCTCGACGACGCAGACTAGCGGGACATAATCTACACCTACCAAGAGAGAGAACAGCACATGTTGCAATGGAATGGATGCCAGAAGGTGGAAACAGAAGGAGAGGAACGCAGACTAAGCCCTGACGCAAGACATTTAAAGAAGATCTGGTAGAAATGGAAATTACCTGGAATGAGACCAAAGAAATTGCGAAAGACCGTAGTAGATGGAGAAAACTCGTCGCCCGATGTCCCGAAAGGAACAGGAGGAACTAAGTCTAAGTAAGTGTATACCCCGCGATGGCAATGCCACAACTACATTCAAATGTGTGTGTGTGTGTGTGTGTGTGTGTGTGTGTGTGTGTGTGTGTGTGTGTGTGTGTGTGTGTGTGTGTGTGTGTGTGTGTATTTGTGTGTGCGTGTGTGTGTATGCGTGCGGGTGCCTTTTCGCGTGTGTGGTGTGCATGCGTGTGCGTGCGTACTTGGGTGTGTGTGTAACACGATACGAGAAAAAGAGTGAAGTAGGATAATTAGTTGAAGATGTAGATATGAAGAAATACATTGAAACGTAGGTAGTTGGTTACAACCTGTGACAGGCAGAACGCACATAGATTGGTTGAGAAGAGTTTGACAAAGGGTGCGAGGATAGTAAAAGAGGTTGAATGAAGGAACACAGTAAAGGTAAGTGCTTATGTAGCTCGGTGTCCACGTCTTGGTTTGTTGAAAGCACGTTACATTTCACCCCAGAGAGTGGAACAGATCAAGTGGTGCCTACTCCACAAGCGATCAAGAGAACAAGAGGACAAAAGGCGTGTACACTAAGCAGTTATCATTATGCAATTGCTTTACAAAACGCACGGTTTAAGTCGGATGTATCTAGACTACCAGATACTTCGTGATTTAGCAAATTGCATGTTCCCTCTGTAGGCCGAAATGCTAGTAGTGTGAATATGCCTAAAACATGATATTTTACAAATTGGCATATAACGTATTATAAACAAACAACTACAAGGAGGAGGTCACGCAGAAGCAAACTGTTGGATTCTTTGGAAATTGGGGTCTTGTGAACAAATGTCCACGTTAAGCCTAAGACAGGGAAGAACATGCTGCACTCACTGTCAGCCATCGGCAGCTTGTAGCCGTCTCCAATGCGGCAGCAGTATATGTTCCCATAGACGCCAGTTTCAAGAGCCTTGTCAAGCATCGGTTGTGAGGCGTCAGTGGCGTCAATGTTCGTGTAGCCGTACTTTTCCTTCAGCTGTCGTAGTCATAACAACAGCGGATAATTGTTGCTGCATAATGAGCCCGACATTTCATTGACAACGACTACGACTACGACAATGTCCTATTACGAATGTTGTAATCCTGTCATTAAATACGATACATCGGTGGACCATTGGCCTCTGGTCTACCAAGTGGTATTTATTTAGTTATGGACATATTATAACTAGTCGGATAGACAACAGGTCTTTTCATGCTGAACCTAGAAATCGAGTACGAATTGTATTTTTTGTGGATGTGTGTATCATCAGTGTCTGTCCGGAAATAAAATCCGCCATGTGTCATATGGCACCCTTGGATAATTTTTACAAATAACATAAACATAGCATGGACCAACGTAAACAAATGTGACTGCCAATATACCCAGATGACAAACTAAATACGGTACAACCACCTAGTGTTAACCTTTGAACTAAGCTGAAGTAATGTAGATTGATATGTGAATTGAATAATGCTCCATTGATGGTCGTGTAATCCGTATGCAAGACGTATATCTAACATTGTTATGACAATATTATTTATATTTGCATATATCTAGAAGCTGGAAACCAAATAGCGAAGCTATATAAGTAGTTTTAGTAGACGAATGAACTTTGGTAGTTCACCGCTGGCTCGCTAGATGCCAAAGTTCATATAGATGCCTAGCGGACACGCTGGAACCATCGGTACATCTTTGGCTTCGAGTAGAACCCGCGTCTTACTGGATATTCATTGTATTTGTTCAAAATAGACAAACATCATGTATATGAATGAAACAAAGTCTAAATATAAGTCATATTGATGCAATTGGAGACGAATCTCGGAAGAATTATTTCCGAAAAATTCCGAACTGGGAAATATCCACTAGATGATTTATTGCCTACGATAAGTACTGGATCTACGACAATAAGAATCATAGATCTCTATTTTCTGATGCGATGAAGAGGCGATGACAGGGAGTTCGCATACAAACGATAGCTCGATTATGAGTAGATGTGGACAAACTTAACCACGCGCTCACACAAGATGCCTCGAAAAGTTAATGGCATTAATACAATTATAATCACTGATATGATAATAATCTGATGAGGCGGCCACATTGGCTCAATGCAAATAACCAATAAATGCCCAATCATAAAATTTGTTATCATCGTAGAACATTTCACACACACACAAGCTTGATGGAATTTACAATCGCTGGGAAAATGCAACTATATATCTGGATATAATGAATGTGACTAAACACTGATGCGGTGGCGGCCATGTTGCAATTTTATGCAAATTAAACATGTCCAATCATTTGTTCACAGTCATTTATGCCTCGAACTGCCAAGAACTAAATAGCTTTATTTATTAAGCATCATTGTGAAATTCATACTATTATTGGATATATGATCAATACACTGATATTGGTGCGATTGTGGATGTGTGCAAAGTAAAAACTGCCCAATCATAATTGCGTTATACTCACAGATAGCATTAGCATCCAGATACTTACTGTAATTACGATCATTGTGAAATGCCAACAACAATAGAATATATGACATCATCTATTTATTGACACCCATCTTGTAAGTAATATATTCAACAAAGTAATTCATACTCGTTTTGAAGGTATTATTATCAGTCCAACTATACGTTTTTTCATATTGATGTCTGAAACAAACAAAAAATGAGACAAATGATTTGTATCACCAGATAGCGCCAATTAACTCACCAGGTGGCGCCAATGTAAACGAGTGTTTGTTTTATCCATGAGTGGATGTAAGCTAGTAGTTTAATAAATATGCAGGGACTTTGTTTTAGTCTTTGCTATGTCCAGTGGGTTACATACTGTCCATGTCTAATACTTACTATGACCGCCTGAATGCCTGTACCGGCGGCCACGTCGAGGATACGTGCCTCCTTCGGGAGACCGATGGCGCGTGCATGCTTGTCGAAGTACTCACACAGGAACTTTGGTCCCATGTACCCAACACCTCCTAAGTCCTACAACCGTAAGCCATTCGACGGTGTAGCCATAACAACGGAACAATTATTAGTCTAGCTAACATACATCACTGGGGCCCTTCTAAACTACTAGAACAGTCCTGTACACTATACAAAGTAGCACTTAATTTTGTCTATGGTAGATAAACAAAGTTATATTTTCATGTATATAGTTTTGTCCTATAACAGAAACCCATGTGTTGGATTTTAAAATGGCTCCCAAAATCATGGTGGTTTTTGGGATAGACGCATATATGTTGTTTTTCACTTTCATCAGCTAACTCCTATAACATGTAGGTCTTGCGGTGTAGTAGCGCATATGAGTATGTCATCGGCGAATCGAAGATGACTGATATATTCTACGTCTATCCTCAAGCCTCTGGTTTCCGAAGTCAGTCTTATGAACGTGCTTTCGAGTGTTGCCGTAAACAGCTTGGGCAATATGGTGTCACCCTGTCGTACTCCTCACTTGATGTTGATCTTGTTGCTCTTTTTGTGTAGGTGGACTGTCACTGAGCTGTTGGTGTAGTATGTCTTTCAGGAGTTGGATGTACACGTCTTCTATCCCCTGTTCTTGATAAGAGGTCAGTATTGCTTGAGGTTGCACCAAGTCGAAAGCCTTCTCGTAGTCGACTAAAGCGATGCAGCGCGGGATATTATATTATCGGCATTTCTCTTTCAGTTAGTTTACGACGTGTATGTGGTTTGTCGTTAAGTACCTGCTTCTGGATCCTGCTTTCTCTCGTGGAGTGTCTTCTCTAGCCTAATCGTTAGTATCTTTGTGAGTAATTTGTAGATGTTTGATAACAGACATATCGGTCTGTAGTTCTTTAAGTCTTTCTTATTTCCCTTCTTGAATATTATCACCATCTTTGCGTTCTTCACTGGGGGTGGGTATTCGTCTTTCTGATAAGCATTTAGTATGCAGCTTAGCCAGTGCTTCGAGATGGTATGTTCTCCTGCTTTTAATGTTTCAAAGTTTCAATGTTAACATGGTCGCTGCCTGATGTCTTCCCATTCTTCATACCTCTTAGTGCTACTTTCACCTCTCATGGTGTTATATCTGGTACCTCTTTCGGGTAGGTGTGAATTATGGTACTCTGTTCACTGTCGTATAGCTTGGTTTAGAATTCCTCTATTCGTTCCATGATTATATCTTGGATTTGTATTTATCTACCCTGCTTGTCTAGAAGTGTAACTAGTTTGTTTCGGCCTAGTGCCTGTGTCCTTATGACTTTCTTTAGGCTCTTTTATGCCATAATTGTTTCTCGCACGATCTCTTCTTTTTACTTCCTGAAGTCATCCTTCGCTTTCTTTTTGATGGTCTTGCATATTTCTGCGTACTCTATTTGTTTTTACGGTCGCCGTTATCCACCATTTCTCCATCAGTGCTCGTTTCGGTAACGATATTCTCGTCGCTCCATGCCTGTTGATTGCTTTGGTTACACTTGTCGCACTTAGTTGGAGCATCTCAGTGATGTTTTCGCTCATGGTGTCGATGTCGTCTATTTCTTGTAATGTCTCGAATCGATATCGCAATTCGCAGTTTGTAGCGTTTGTTACGCATAGAACATGTTCTGCTACTTTGGGGCTGATGCTGTTAACCCTCACTATATTGTCTTTCCATTTCTTGTTTATGAGAAAGCCTACTCCTGCTTGGCCGTTGTTCGCCGTGGAATGGTATAGTAGGTGGCCGCTTTGTAAGGTAGTGAAGCATTCCTCTCTTCTTCTGACTTCTCCGATCCCGATCACATCCCAACCAACCAACCTGGGTTCCCTAAGTTCTTCCTCCAGTTCTTGTATCTGTTCATCTTTTAGTAGTGTCCTTACGTTATATGTTGCTATCTTCAGTCTTCTTACCTTCTCGAGGCGGCTCTTCTTGACCCAGATAGTCCTAGCACCCCTGCACGTAATCCTAGTTGACCTGAATCGCCTCCTTGATAACATACTCTTTCGATGCTGCTGGGGACTGGGGGCCTTGGCTTCATTGTACTATGCATGCTGGTGTGGTTGGCCTACCCTTCACGCTGGCCGGTGCGGGTTGGAAGGGTGTGGCGACATAGGTGAACGTAATTGCAAAAGTTTCGACACGGCGGCCAAACCAGTACCGAACCACAGCCCGGCCGGCGCCGGGATTCGAACCCCGATCCCTCCGGTCGACAGTCCAGCACTCTAACCTAATATTATTGCGTCCCATTTCGCAGTAGTATATATGTAGTACCAAAAAAAAAACCAAATAGCAAAAAAACAATTGCTGTGGGACGGGAGACTCATACTAAGATCACAATTGGTCGCTATCATAGGAGCCACCCAAAAACTACAAATATAAATTCTTTATGTTTCCAATCTTAAGTCTGATAACGAATAAAATAAATAAAAATAATGATATGTGATAAACCATTTTGATGATGATTGTTTTGTTAATGTGTTTTGTGTGTTGTGCACGCGTGTGATCGTGTAAGCATTTGTGCAAGTATACATATTGATACACACATTCATGATGTCATTCATTTAGTTGACATACGTAGCAATTTAATATAGTGCACGTGACGTTATATTGTTGTAGCATATAGTGTTTGATATAACTTGATAATCCTCTCAAACTGTGGGTCACTATCTTGTCTATCACTAAATCAGGGATATTATTAATCACATTTGGTAAATTTTATTTAAGACACTTTTTTGCAAATTCATGTTAAATTCTGGATGTAAGTAGTTCAGTTGCTCTACGAGTAATATATTCATGTATGCCATGATGTGTGGTTATCTGCCAATTTTGTAAGTAGACAGGTAAATTTTGATGTCTATATTTGTAATAAAAAAAGTTTAGTTCTAGTAATTTTAGTAAGTCATTTACTTTTAATATGTTGGGTTGTTCAAAAAGCGGTGTTGCGTGTGAATTGTATTTGCTTAATGTTGTAATTCGCACTGCTTTCTTTTGAATTTTTATTAATCTGTTTCCTTGATATCCCCATGTCGTGATACAATAATTTATATCAGATAATAGCAATGTGTTATACAATAACAGTTTTATTTCTAATTTTCATTTCAAATGTTTTAATCTATTTAATATTCCTAAAGTTTTAGACCACTTATTTGATACTTTTCCGGTGTTTTTTTTCCAATTTAAGTTAGTGTCTAGAGTTAAACTTAAAATATTCCACTCTCTGAATATTTATCTTATCTATTTTGAGAAATAATCTTGGTGTAGGTTTGTTTGGCATTTGGAAGGTCATATATTTAGTTTTAGTTAGTGACTACTTGGTAATATTAAGCCACTCAACTATTTTGAGAAGTTCATCACTTATTACAGATTCTGTACTTGTGGTTTGTACTGTGTCACTGAACATTGTAATAGTGGTAAATAAAGTAATATCATCAACATATATTATAAATATAAACATCTCGCATGTAGTATTATCAAATATGGTGTACTGTTTACTGCTGCTTAAATAGTTTTCGAATAAAAGTAGAGTCTTGCCTTCTATGCCATAGTATCTTAACTTGTTTAGTAATATTGAATGGTCAATAGTATCAATATATGGAAAGGTCAAGAAAAATACTAACTGGTAAGTCATTTTTATCCATTTGAGTAATTCTCCTATCGACTAGTTCGAGTGATACATATTCAGTTGAATGGTTAGGTCTAAAACCATACTGATTTAAAAAACATAGCTTAGAATCAGTAAAATAATTATATAACTGATTATGGATTATTTTCTCTAAGACTTTATAAATAACTAGAAGGAGAGAGGTGGGCCTGTAAGTTTTGAATAGTGTTGGGTCATTATTTTTGGAAATTGGGACTACTTTTGCAATTTTAAGTTTATCAGGAAATATGCCTGTATTTATAACCTGTTTAATTACTAAAGTTAAATATTGAATTATTGCCGGTTTAATTAGTTAAACAAAACATTCCGTCAAATCCACTACTGTTTTTGGTTGGGATATCATGAATATTTTCTGTAATAGCTTGATCTATTTATGTAAAATAGTTATTGAATGTGTTTGCTATGTCTTATTTATTTGTGATAATACTACCATTGTCTTTAAACATTGATGAAAAGCTTTGTTTCTTTAATTTTTTTTAAGAATTTCATTTACAGTTTTCAAATATTTCTTATGTCATTTTTGAATTGGTTAAATCATGATTCAAAGTAGATTTGTTTTGCTGAACGAATATTTTTTAAATATGATTTTGTACGTTTGAGGTTACTTTTAATGTTCTCATAATCTGGTGAATTAGGGTCAAACATTTTAAATTGTTTATACAGTGTGTCCCGATATCCAATAGATTGAGTAAACCTTGAGTGATTCAAATTAATTTGTTATGTTTGTACCTATTCAATTTCATTATTTTAACCAGCATGTGCTTACTTTTAGCGTGCATGATTACATCATTTATTATCTTGTAATTTAGGTTAGGGTTTCATTTTGTTGCTTATGTAGTTTGTTGTACAATTAAATTGAATCAATTTCAATTTTGACTTTCCGCATGGCTTCATCACTTTGTTTATTTTTTTTATACAAATTTAGGAGGAAGTTCTACTTTAAGCCTTATGTTTATAATTACAAAATAAGGTTGATGGTCTGAGAACGTGTTTGTGAAAATCCCAGCAGTACTTTCCAATATAGATTTATTTAGGGTACAAAAAAGTTATCCACCAGTGTTCCGTTGGTTCTAGTGAAACGAGTTGGGAAAGTAATTTGGGGGGATAGACTATGAAAAAATTGCTGTAGTTTCTGCTGTCATTTATTTTAAGTAAATTTGTATTAAAGTCCCCTGCCATAATTATATTATTAGTATTGCTATTTTCCAGAGACACTATATAACTGATGAAAAATCATAAATGAATTGTGTAATATTTTCGCTGCATGACTTTGGGGGTCTATATATATTTCCAATGGACATTGTCTTTGTTAAACCATTTCAAGTTACTTGGATTATTAGCCCTTCCCAATGTTCGTACGTATTTAGATAATTTTTTTCTTCAGATTTATATTTATTGTCTACATATATTAGTAACCCTCATTTGTCGCTGCATTTTTCCTTGTGTTATACAATCACACCCATCTAAAAAAAAATTATAAAAATCATCATCATCAGCTTTCCACGTCTCTTGTAAGCATATTACGCTAAATTTAAAACTGTGTATACGTAGGTCCTCTACGAATATTTCTAGTTCATTAAACTTTGCATTTATAGACTGAATGGCTGAGCTTAGAATACTAAAACTTTTATTATTTCTAGTTGTTAAATTTATGAACTTTTCAATGTCGTAATAGGAAGAGCAGGCTATTACTTATGGTTCATTGTTGTCATCATTTGTATATAAAACAGTAGTTAGATTATTGTCACTACCTCCTAAGTAGGAGAAGAAATCCTCATTAAACGTTACTTTGCTTGTATTTGTGGAATTGATCATCTGTGTGCTTTATAATATTAATATAACTATGCGTATGCGAAGTTATTCAGTGTTGCAAATGAGTAAATCGATAGTTGTTGTTGTTCAGTGCGTACACCAATACTGTGGTACACTTTATGTTAGTATGTGAGTGAAGTAAGTTGGACATTAAACTATATTAACAATGTAGTTATAGTAAAACAAAAACAAGAAAAACTAAATTATTGGTATCACTTTGGATCATGGCCATAAGGAGATGATCCAGGGAGATAGCTAAATAATATTACATATCTGCATACCCAACAAGCAAATCAGCAAAAATAACATTAGTGAATTCAAGAATCTAAGTGTATTATTATTGTCCAAAGTCGGGTGGTTGGTGCTGTGCCACTCGGCAAATGTTCAACTTTTTATTCAATATAGTAAAATTGCTTACCTCAATAAAATTCACAGAGGCCCAGATTAGAACGTAAATATATTTGTTGTGATTCTAAAGAGGCAGTTTAAACGTCAACATATAGCGTAACACGATTAAACATTAATGTTCTTTCTTATTTTCGTTCTATGGTGGAGATGTGATGACAAGAACCCGTCTTGAGCGACCACCCCTTCAGTCCAGCAAAAGCAGTCTGTCAAGACAGGTGGTCGTGCAAGACAGGTCAATCAATATTGAAATGAACTGTCAAGGGGAACGGAGAAGCGGTCATCCAAAACAGGTGGTCGCCTAAAACAGAGGTCTCCCAAGACTGGTTCTACAGTATTATGGAAACTATCAGCCATTATGCAATTACATCAACTCTTACCTGGTCGTACGTCTTGTTCCACTTATCGTATATGCTCATCATTTCATCATACGTTGCATTCTTATTCTTTATAGCACGCACCCAGTTTAAATGCTCGCCCTCATACGTGTGATTGCTCATCCTGTTAGTATACTGATACCTATAAAACAAAACACTTAAGAATCACATTACCTTAAAACGATATAGTGTACTTGGGAAATGTAGTACGCTTACGCGCGTACGTGCGTGCGTGCGTGCGTGTGTGGATTACAATTCGCATTGCATTCCAATCAACCGAGGCCTCTGCTGAAGCTGAGGCGGGAAAGAACGTACTGAACGGTAAGATGATTGTCTTTGTAAATTACAAGTTTTTTTAATATATAAATGAACATAGGAGTTTACCCAAATGGGTAGTACCGTCAGCCCGACGCAGAAAAGTTCTCCATTATGCCACTCATATACATTTTCTTTTCGACATCACCAACAAACTTGCATAGGTTTGTGTGGGGCAAAGCGTACCTCCACATATCGCAGCAGATATTACTTTTATTGACACATTATACTTGTCAAACGATGCAACACGGTGCCAAACCGTTTTGGTAAATTTGTCACGTTCGATTTTCGAAGAATGGGACCATCGTTATGTGATGTTTGTATCAACTAGCAAATATGCCCGTCTTCTGACTTGGTAGATGACAGTCATGTCAGGTACTTTTACCAAAACACACAGCATCATTACATAAACACAATAACACGCTCGCAGATACTGGTTGTTTGTTTTTCAAAGTAACGACGGTCGGAGAGAGTGTGTACATCGATAGGCCCTAGTCGTGATAGTGTTGAGTTGTCCAATCATATTCGTATTACTGTGCTATTGTCATGAGGGTAAACACAAGGCATCAATGTGTCAGCGTCTTTTCCAAGTCGTATTTGCCGCACACGCGTGGTCCTGCGATTTTTAGATTACGTTTTACGTATTACGCGCACATTACGTTTTACGTTCCGAACAACTGATTTTAGAATCTTGACATACATGGGGTATTTAAAAATAAATAAGTCTTGCATCCTATTCTAGGGTTCATATATTTATCCCTCTAGGTTCAAGCCGTCTAAGAAGAAACCGTTAACCTACCCGCATACATACACAGCTTCACTACATGTATGTTCGTGCATGAGTGCGTGCGTACGTGTGGGCGCTTTTTGTTAGAATAAGGGTTGTTTAAGTTCTTGGTTAAACACCAGTTGTTTAAGAGGATTGTCATATTTGTAATGTCTTTGTATCCGCACCTGGCCATGGAACAATTATGTTAACAAGTAATATTTTGGACATAGTCCTCCTCAAATGCATAAACGTAATTATCATGCTTAAACAGTTATCATTTCTAATATGTAGATTAAAATGCCAAATGCTTCATGACAAAACGTAGCTGCTTCCCAGCCAATGATCTATATATGTATATAGATCAGTGGTCTCAGCACACGTTCTCAGCGTAATCAGCGTTGATTTACGTAATATCAAGTAGCACTGTAGAATCGTGTGTGACCTGTTCGAGTAATCAACACATTTACATTAACAAAAAACAACTGTAAACACAAATGGGTTTGTTTAACTTGTTAGTTGCTTAAATAGTCATGTCCCAAGAACATTGTCACACACACACACGCGCGCGCACGCACGCACACGCATGCACGCACGCACACACACACTCTCTCTCTTTCTCTCTCACACACGCACACGCACACGCACACGCACACCACACACCACACACATACTTAGTATTATTACTAACTAAAATCGAATTAGTTACTGCTTAAAAAGCAATCAAGTAACTGGCTAATAAAATTTATTAAATAATTAAAAATCCATTATAAAAATAAATAATGTTAGTGACAATATGTAATAGTTGTTTACTTCAATAATCATCAAATGCTGTCTTGAATAGATATGTCTTAAATTAAGACTTAAAGTGTTCAAGATAGTCAACGACACGGATATATAACGGAAGATCGTCCCAAAGGCGCGGTGCCATCACGAGGAAGCCCCGTCAATCGCACCGTTCAATGTCATAGCACGTTTCGCCCGACCTGACCAGACCACACCAGACTCCTTTCGACTGGACTGTATCCACTACACCGCCTGACACCTGCTATGCCTTACTCTAAGCAGTCGTCGATTGTAAAGTTTACGTGATTGTGACTTTCGCTGCTTCGAGTATAGCTTAGTCGGATACACTGCAGTCGGAGCGATTCTGGTTTGGATTGGTGCGGTCTGGTCTGGTCTGATCGTGCAAAAAGTGCCAGTGTATCCCGGATTTAACGGCCACTCAATGACACCAGTTGAGTGCAGATTGTTTTTTTAATCTACAGAACCGTATGTAAAACCAAGTTGTAAAACGTTATCACCAATTATATATTGGAATGCAAGGACAACATTTTGAATTAAAGATCTGCATGTATTTTAGATTCTCACATATACTGGTTACCAGTCATGAAACGACTTGGTACTAGGGTCATTCCGTGATGTCAAACATCAAACAGTGTGATGATCGTTTTTTTAATAATGCGTTCATTTCCAAGCAAAAACAATCCCCGTAGTACTTATAGTAGGCACCAGAAAACTTATACGAGAATAAAATAAGCCTGCAGAAAAGCTCTCCTGTAACGTGCAAAGGCTACACTGAAACAAATTTCCACCAACGAATAAACAACTGGTAACAAGAAATATGCAGCACAGCATCAAAATGGAAACAGTGTGTAACAAGATTAATATTTGAGCATTCGTATAGCATTGTGTCGCTGGTCTTATGGAAATGACGTCTTGCGAGTGATTGATGATATCAATAGCTTGGTATTTAGAAAATGCACTTTGGCACACGTCTGTGTCACTCCATTTAACATTATAAATTGATATAATCAATTAATCAGTCTTACCAATGTAGTTATGTTCTTGTTGTACGCATTATGACAACATGTATATTGTGACTTCATACCACAAAATGCGAGCTTGGGGGAAATGGGCATTGGTGACGCCAGGCTTTTTTACAATGACGCTGACCGAGGAATTTAAATTATGTGTTTTCAACAAGGTTATTCTTGTAAACTCCATAGGCTCAAAAGATATTACCACAGTTTTAGAGGAGTCTCCTGACCCAATTTTTTTGTTTTTTACCGTACATTATACCATGTTTACGATAAGGTTATATACTTGTTTCTTTTTTGACATGGAATTATTGTATAGATCATTTGCGATGTCTGGGTCAAATAAAACAAATTTGTCTTCTTATTCTTCTTCTTCTCTAAATTAACGCCATACCGTCCGCACGAACACAGCGGGAAACTGCCAGTTTCTGTTGCTTTGATATTTCGCACGCACTCACGCACGCACTCACGCACACACATAATTCGTAAGAATTTCACTAAAAACTAATTTGCTAAACAAGTTGTATGAATACCGTTTAATTAAATAACTGTTACTAATTTATAATATCAATTCCATTCGCAAAAATCTTTAATATTTTTGAGAAAACAGCATATTCGATTTACGCTCGATAGAAACTAGCTAGAACAGAATACTTACAGGTGCTTCCCAATTTCCGTATGCAATAGGACAAATCGTTTCAACAAAAACCTGAACAAATCCTTTCATATGATATCCACATTCTAAACTGTACAATTAATTTAATCAAATTTGTGCAAACATTTTTTTGAAACGTTTCTCTGAATGAAGCATTTACCATTTTAGATGGCCAAAACATGTTTCCGTGAAAACACGATAACGCTCTTATATATATATATATATATATATATATATATATATATAATCGTTATCGAAGAGCCACATTTTGTGCTAGAAATTTAGGTGTATCAATACATCACCGTAATCAAATTCTTCTAGAGAAAAAGAAAAAACAATAATATAAATATATGATTATGTGTGTGTACATACGTAGAAAAGGTATGACTGTGTATGTGTGTGTGTGTGTGTGTGTGTGTGTGTGTGTGTGCGTGTGTGTGCGTGTGTTGTGCGTGCGTGCGTGCGTGTGTGTGTGTGAACATGCACACACATTTACATAGTTTGTGGTTTAGGCACAATTTATTTACGCACACACACATGTATACATACGTAAGCTCGATTATAGTAAGATTATTATTACTTCTACCAATACACTGTAGGTACATCAGTGACTTCTGCTTACAAATATTACTATTCGGAAAATATACCCAACCGAAAGTTGGGTGTGATCGGGATCGGGATGCGTTACGAGATCGGGGCGCTTGAAGATACTTTATACAGTATTATATTCAATTAGCTAACGCAATTAAGCGCAACGCGACTTCAATTTCGACCCTGAACGCAAAAGGTATTGAGCGCCACGTCACAGCTTATGCGATCCAATCCGAAGTATATGCAGGATTTTCGGTTCGCCTTTGAGTATGAACGCCAGATATGGATATTTCGCGTAAGTACAAACGCCGCTTTATTTCGCAAACAAGTAATTACAGTAATTCAAATGTAACTATTAATAGAGAGTAATAGCTCCACCTTTAGGGACGGACAAACATATACAGAACATTTATTTATAAATTACATATGCATGTGGCACGACATTAAAAAATCCTACGATTTGCTTGTTTTCATCTGCATCGATGCAATGAGAGTCGCAATAACTAGCTGAAATATTCAGGGTTAGCCTAGGCTTTTGCATGGCTAACCGCCTGGAAAGGATGTATAACGTTTATTGAAAACATTGTTATTGAACAAATAGATTCCACAAAGCAAGCTGACCAGGTTTTTATAAATATGTTTTCGTCGTTCTCTTTCACTAAAGCACAACTTGTATAACCATTGTGCATCTCAAATGTTCAGATCAAGCAACAAAAGAGGGTGGTTTTATTTAAGATTTGTATGCAAACATAATGATTAGCATATTGCGTAACAGGAATCGAAACGCCTACGAACCTCAATGATTGCTTTGGAGTTCGCATTTGTCTTTCGTTCGTTTTAATTCTCCCTTCCTGCGTTTATCGATTGCGATAAAGGTTAAAGTGTATCACATTCATACATATATATGTGTATTTTGTACATGCAATTTACTGTTGGTAACTCACATGCAATCACTGTCTATGAGAAACGAATTACCCGAAATTGACGTACGCGTACGGCGCTTAATTGCGCTAATGGTGTCTATTGTAATATTTTCTCGTGACGTCTGGAACAAAATGACTGTTCGCTGGTAGCGGTTGTAGTTGGTCACTGTTGTGGCATGACCAGAGTAGTTTATTTGGCAAATTTTATAACATGTGCCAGTAACTGTTGCTGGTGTGAAGAAAGCAACTGGAAATACAGATAAGACAATGTCAGATTTTCCACAAGCTGAATATTTTGGCTGAAAGTAGTTATGTATATCCAACTTTCGTGGATCAAAATCACAGGCGTAGAAATTAGTAACAGTTTGGAATTTATCTGTGTAAGCGTCTCCACCAGCTTTTTAAAGAAATGCTGTTCACAGTTATGTCTATATACTGAACCTACCTTTGATAAGCGATACAATCCTGTCCCGAGCTTAGTAGTATACGACTCTGTATATATGATTTGGTGTTTGGAACTACTATAGAGCACCCAGTGAACTTTAACTTGGACTACTCTGAGTCGCAGTGCTGTAGGCATAGCATCATGTGCAACTGACTGTCACTCAGCCGCTAGTTATCTAGATAACATGTCCATAGTCCTTTCACGGCATGGCAATCATCGATGATACAGTAATTAATGGGTGGTAAAATTCATGAATTATATAACAGTATTTTAACCTGTAGAGGTAACAAACGTTTTAATAAATAAAAATTCCTATCTTTTTAGAAAAGGCATATGACATTTTTTCAGAATGTTTTTTCTAATTCAAATTTGTACCAGTAATTAAACCTAAGAAATTAAATTCCTTAACACGTTCAATATTTATATTGTCTACCTTGAGAGTAAGTCTCTGTATATTGTATTTACTTTTTGAAACGTCATGTATTTGGATTTTGCTATGTTTAAATATAATTTATTTATTTGTAGCCATTCATTTATTTTAAAAAGTTCTTCGTTTATTAGAAATTCTACATTTTTGTCGTGTATGTTATCGTTAAAAGTGTTTAATGTACTGGATAAAGTTGTGTCATCAACGTAAATGATGAAATTAAAAATGTTGCTGGCATATGCAAAATCATAGACATATATAATAAATAACAGAGATCCGAGGATTGAGCCTTGTGGCTCGTTGTTATTTGTAAAATCTTTGAATTTATATTATCAATTTCAGTATATTGTTTACGACTATTTAGGTAGCTATGGTAGTTAAAGTTTGATATTATGCACTGTTTAAGCTCGTACAGTCCCCCCGCGTAGTACACAGCAAACGATTGTCGAGAGACGATTCAAACCTTCCACGTTTCAATTGTTCTTTAATTTGCTGCAGCTTTATATCACGCTTTGGGATCATTGACTAGTTTTATTATTTCATATGTTGTATCCAATGCTTCTTTCGGTATATTTACTTTTCTGATACAATCCGCACAAGCCAATCTCAAATAATGTCCGCAGGAGTAACAAATCAAGATTTAACAAGATTGCCACCCAGAGAATTAACTCTAGGTAGCAGGTGGACAAGGAAGCCCTTGGCTTATCGAGAGTCCGACTCTTTTATCTATGTGTACCCCGCCCGTCTGAGGTATGTGTCGATTTTATTTTTAAACATATTCACGCTACTAGCACCCACACAATCAGCAGGTAATCTGTTCCATTCATTTACAGTCCTTTGTGAAAATGAAAACTTTCTTATATCCAATCTACTCTGCTCCTTTGCTAATGCAAGATCATGTCCTCTAGTCCTTCTATCTTTCTTAACTGAGAAAAACATATTTCTATCAATATTTTCATAACCCTTCAATATTTTAAACACTTCTATCTGATCTCCTCTCAATCTCCTGGTCTCTAGTGTTGTTAAACCGCATTTTTTTAGGCGTATTTCGTAATTAAGATCCCTCAGATTTGGTATCATTTTAGTTGCTCTCCTCTGCACTCTTTCTAGCATATCTATGTCCTTCCTGCGATATGGCCTCCACGCTTGAATACAATATTCTAAATGAGGCCTAACTATTGTTTTGTACAGCGGTATTATTAACTCTTTTTCCTTATACGTTATGTTTCGCCTAATTAATCCAAGGATTTGATTTCCCTTTGAAGCTGCAATTCCGCACTGCTCTGAAATCTTCATATCAGCACTAACGGTTAACCCTAAGTCCTTTTCTTTTGCAGTAGTACTTAGTACAGTACCCCCCATTGTATATTCTACTTCTTCGTTCCCATGTCCTATGTGGAGGCATTTATATTTCCAAAAATTGAACATCATTTGCCACTTTTCAGACCATTTGATCAACCTGTCAAGATCATCTTGTAAATGCTGTCTATCTCCATCACTTTTAAGCCTTCTAAACACTTTTGTATCATCGGCAAATTTCAACACCTTGCTTGTTATTTCATCATCCAAATCGTTGATGTATATTAAGAATAATATAGGACCTAATACTGATCCCTGTGGTACCCCACTCAATACCGATTTCCAGTTTGAAGCCTCCCCATCAACTACTACACGTTGTCTTCTGTCAATCAGCCATTGTTCTATCCAGTTTATTATACCATTTCCTATGCCATGGGCCTTTAGTTTAAGCAGTAATCTTTGATGTGGTACTTTGTCAAAAGCTTTTTGAAAATCTAAGTAGACGATATCTACTGGTGATCCCTCATCTACCCACTTAGTGATGTTTTCCAAAAAACATAACGTATTTGTTAAGCATGACCTCGCTTTAAAAAAACTATGTTGAGATGGGTTTATCAAGTTTTGTTTAACAAGAAAATCCACCATGTGATCTTTAATTAGTCTTTCTAATAATTTACAAATCACTGATGTTAAACTCACTGGTCTATAGTTCTCTGACTTGTTTCTCGAACCTTTTTTGAATAACGGTATAATGTTTGCTTCTTTCCATTCTAAAGGAACACTCCCTCTTCTAATGACAAATTGAAAACTGTTGCAAGTGGTATGCTAATTTGTTCTACAATTTCCAATAGTAGTTTGGGTGGAATACCATCCATTCCAGGTGATTTATTATCCTTCATAGCCCTTATTTTCTTAGCTACCATTTCCGGGGTTACAATTAATTGTCCTAAATAGTCTGAATCTGCCCCCTTGAACTTAGCCTCTGGTATTGGCAGTGAACTAATATCTTCCCTGGTAAACACTGAACTAAAGTACTCATTCAGGTCTTCTGCCATTATGAATCCCTCTGATATTATATTTCCCGCACTATCTTCTAGAGGACCGACCTTATCTTGAACTTTCTGTTTGCTTCGAACATACGCATAACAACTCTTGCTGTCATGTTTTATATTACTAGCTAATTGTTGTTCATAGCTTCTCTTTGAATTTCTAATTTCAGCTGTAGCTTGGTTAAGTGCTTCTTTATAATTGTTGTAGTCTTCATCATTTCCAGTACATCTATATGACTTCCACATCATTTGTTTATACTTAATTTTTCTAATGGCTTCTTTCGATAAGTGTTTCTTTTTCGACCCTTTTCCTTGTTTTTTGAAGGGTACAAATTTATCGATTATGCACTTAATTTCACTCTTTAATATATTCCAGCATTCTGTTGCCGTCTTATTTTTCAGTGTCTTATTCCAGTCTATCTTTGCTAAATATTTCCTCATGTCCTTATACCTTCCTTTGTGGAAATGTCTCCTATACTGCTTTTTGCTATTCCTTTCTGATTTTACTTTGATGGTAAAATGTATCTGGTTGTGATCGCTACTCCCCAGTGGCTCACATATCTTGACATTGTCAACTAATTCATTCTGTGAGGACAAAACTATGTCTAACACATTCTCACCCCTGGTTGGTTCTAGCAGATGTTGAGAAAGGAATGTATCTTGAACTAAAACTAAAAACTTGTGGTCCTCTCTCCCCATACTCTGTAGAGATTTCCATTGTATATGCCCATGGTTAAAATCCCCCATAATAATACTGTCCCGTTTGCTTACTTCCCTTATAGCGTTTTGTATTTTTTCATTCTCTTCTATGCTTATGTTTGGACTTCGATAAACTAACCCAACTGTTAACGTTGAGTTTCCTGTAACTATTTTACACCAAACAGCTTCTTCGCAATCTGCTTCTCTTTCTAATTTTATTTCATAAGCCTGAATAGATTCTTTAATATATAAAATAACTCCACCTCCCTTTCTTCCTGTTCTATCTTTTCTAAACATTACATATCCTGTCAGTCCCAATTCAGCATCTGATATATCGGTGGTGGTCCAGGATTCGGTTATACCTATTATATGAGGGTCAATATCTTCTACCATAATGTTTAGTTCATTTCTTTTGTTTACTATACTCCTTGCATTTAAACAAACACATTTATATCCAGCTTCAGAAGAGTTTTCCAGACTGTTATTTGTTGATTTATTTGTGCTGTCTTTATCTATGCCTCCATTTTCAGGCTTTTCTGTGAGTCCCCCCTGCGAATCTAGTTTAAATAGATGCAACCTGTCCCACTGTCATCAAGTCAAGCTCGAGGTTCATATTTCTTCTTGTGGGTAGATACGCCATTTTCCCTCCTGATATAGTTCTGCAGTCACCATAGCTTCATTCATTAGTTTTGTATGCCTATGTGGTAAAATTCATTCTCCTAAGACAATGTTTTAAGAAGGGTGTTTTGGTACATGCACCAGCGCGTTCTAATTTAAAAAAAACAATGAAATCTTCGCGGGACTCAAGTTATTCATCTCACCATATTTTTTACAAATTACAAACGGTACAAACAAGATGTTGAAAGCAACTAGAAATGCCTCGCACGATTGTCATACCCATGACCTACAACATGTTATTTTGCATCTCCATCATCTACTTAGTTGCATGTTTTTCTTAAGCCATCAACTGGGGGTTACCTTCGCCGCGAATTCTAACCAACTGGAAACCATTATAGTTATCCCCATTCTCGTCCCTCGCATGAAGAGGCATTGCCTTGCCAGAAATCCTAGGAATTTGATAGAAATGTCCGCATGTTTTTTTATTATGTTAATATGCTTTTCTTCTTCGTGCTGTGTTAACAAGTGTTCACCAACATCACGCATTGGCGCAAGTAAAGTTAGCACCCGTTGAAGTGCTTTGGTACTACAATCAGGCCTGTCATGCACTGGAAACCCCATCTCACTTGCAGTTGCGTCCTTCCAATTGGCAAACAAAAGCAAAGTAGCAGCAGGCTCTACTAACGGTGAAATTAAATTTTGTAACACAAACGTGTTTAATGCTGCGGCGCGCCGGCTTAAAGGGAAACTGAAATAGAGCCGTTTTATCCCATGTTGTACAACGTGTACCATATAAATATATATTAGTGGTGACAGAAACCTACTCATTTATGACACAAACTGAAAAACTTAGTTTGTTCGATTCCTTAATCGATCGACAACCTACAGCACTGCGTATCGTCATCTTTTTTGATGCAAGTTCCAAGTGGTTTGAGTCGCGAGATTTTCGATTTTTTTCGATTTATTTCATAGACATTTTTGGGCGAAAAAACAAATATGGAGCCTTATTACACCTGGTGTTCCTTGAACAGGACAACAATTAAGTTGTTTATTCATTCAGAAGTGATCAAATTGACTACAATTTAGCCAATGAAAACGAAGACTTATTAGTGGGCAAAATAGGCGATAAAAGATACTACATTCGCCGAACATTACTTCGTAGATGCGTAGTAATATGCACAAAAATCGACCAAACAGAAACATGTATCTTTGACTAAGAATTATGTCTTGACATTCACCATCTTTTCACGCTCGTTACGTTCGTATTTAGTCTTGCAATTAGCATTCAAAGGTGACCACCGACCGCAGACACGCAAAATTAATAATGTATAACCTGTTTCTTTTCTGGGAACCTTTCCTTGGAAGTATGTCAAAACGTTGTTTCCTAGCATTTATGGTATATCCCGTTGCCATTCAGTGCATTAAATTGGTCTATTTTTGTATGTTTTGCATGCGTTTCATCGTTTTTTTCTGGGAGCTATGCAGCGTCACCTATTGAATTACTGTGTTGCAGCAGTACCTGGCATTTCGCGACTCAACCCACTAGCCGCTGGAAAGTAATGGTGGTGCTTAGTGCGTACAATAGAAAATTTTGAAAAATTATCTATAATATACAGTGGGGCTGTGCTAATCAAATCATGGTGATATGTACTGTTAGTATCTTGTGCTAGTGTGTAGTTTCAGTTACTGCAAATGAAAGGCAAACGTAATGTAAGCCTTCGCAAGTTTGACTGCGGACCATTGTGTAATGTCTAAGTTATCGCGGCCAGCTGCCATGGCATCGTGGCAAATGGCCGCGTAGACGCCAACAAATTCGAGGCTTACTAAAAATATCCCGGCCTTATCGCGGTTCCTGCGCCACTGATATGTTATTTGCATGAATAGAATTGCCGGGTAAAGTGCACAGATTATTCTACGCTCTGAACAACGAATATTGAACCCTACTGTTTATTTATTTATGTTAACAAAACACCGAGGCTATCTACAAGTACACGAAACGGGGGAAGATTGTACATAGTCGAACTTCGGTATTAATGTCACCCACGGAACTGGGATAAAGTGACTGTTTGCTAGTAATTGACTCCGCCGGTCGCGACCGTACCAGACGTGTAATCGCATAAACAGCCGAATCAGGAAGGCAATAATAAATTTGGTTTAACTTAACTTCAGCGTTTGGCAAGGCTACCCGCCAAATCGTGAACCATCACTTTCATGAACCCTATGTAGACCCAGGGACAGACCCAGAGAGGGTAGTCTAGAGGGATTTAAAACCTTCAATTGCACACACACCACTGTGGCTCGCAAAACAACAACTGGCGGCCGAACCAAATTCATATTGGGTGGGCTGTAAGCCGGAGCTTCAGCAAGACTCCGCTGTGGGATACTGAATCGGGGGTGAGGGTGGGGGTGGGTGTGGTGGGTGTGGTGGGGGTAGGGGGGGGGGGGGGTGCTGTTGAATATTTTTGCCGGAGCTTCAGCACCACTCCGCAGTTGTGCGGTTGCGCTGTCAGTCATTGACATCTGGGAGGGTGCTGTTGAATAAATCTTTCTTATTTGTAGTAAGTTATGTAATAATACCTCTAACATATGCAGTAGCCATATTTGGTCAAACCATATCTTGCTAGCTGGGTTTCGGGAATTATTGTTCTCCCCATCGTTCCCTGTCTTCAGGGGTGAGGCTGGCTTGTTTTCTTTTCTTTCTTTTCCTCTTCTCTCTCTATTTCTTCTCATTGCGCTTGCATGTTTTCTTTACCGCTCAATATTCAGTCTGCAAAAATTAGTTTCGGGTATTTTCGTAGGCCCTAGGCACGTGCTTATCGTTCATGTTAGTTAATCTTCCGCTGTGCCAGGTGTTATTGAGACAGCTGTAATCAGCAGTGCCCTCTGACGCGCGAAGACATACTGGTAACGCCGACCCTGTCCCGTTAAAAAGGTCACGCGTTTATTTGTGAAGTAGGCAAACAGAGACCCATTGGACCCATCCGGGATTTATCACACTGCATTTCTTGTGGGACAGCTGTGTGTTCCAAAAGTTCCTCCTCTGCGATCCTGGCATTGCTTTTTCACAGTATAGAGGCCATGTGCACGTTTGGCTCAATTGCATGGCGTGCTAGTTTTAAATCCATGTTTATAAATAGTGCTTACATAAATCGGAACATCGAGCCTATCAATGACCAATATCGATCTATATCCCCTGTTTAGTTACCTACACACCTCACACACGCACACACGCACACACCTACGCACGCGCACACACGCGCATACACAATGATCAAATCATTACAAAACTGGCTTTTGATTATTTATTATACAATTTGCATAAAATAAATGGTTGTGAAACATGTTGTGTTAGATATTAAACGGAATAGTTTATACAAACAAAACGTCCATTGTAATTACCTAAGGGGGGTGAGCTTTGCCCCGCACATAACGTGGTACAGGCTGGTGGCCAAGCCCAGAATTGTTTACTTTCGTAGGGCAACCCTACAGCAAAGGTTTTATCTGCAAGAGCTGTTGTCTATGACCTAAGGCTCCCTTTTCAGGTGTATGTCACTTGCGAAAATAAATGGGTTTCTTGGCTTAATAAATGGCCACCAAATCCAATGTCCTCATATAACAATAACTACGTCATTCATAACCATATTCCTTGTATCAATTTATAGGTTTTTTGGGGTCAAGGATTTCAAATATGAACTTCTCGGACATTGGCATCCGCCATTTTTAAGATGGTAGTCGTCAATACAAATACCACCATATCTTAGCAATTACATCACATAGAGCAGATGTGTTTATGTATTTGTATAGGCTTGTAGACAGCGGTTTTAAAAATATGAAATATAACCTTTGCTGACATTGATATGTCCACCAGTTTTAAAGATGGCGCCCGTCAAAGCCTATCATACACCTATCATAAGAACGACATAATCTAAAGCCACGTGGTTAACGTCCAAATAGAGATTCCAGTTGCAGCGATTAAAAATATATATTACTTTTGACCTTCGCCGACATTCATTTGTCCGTTATTTTTATACACGGCGCCTGTAAAAAGCTCATTATTCCCGTATCTTAAGAACGACATAACCCAGAACCGCATGATGTTGACGTCACACATTTTTCAGAGGCGACTATTTCAAATACAGTGTATACTACTTTTGACCTTCGCCGACATTCACATATCCGCCAATTTTAAAGATAGCGCCGGTAAAAGTCAACTATGCCCATATGCTAATACACATGTAGGTTATTGGAACAAAATGAAAGCGATAAATTCCCGGTAATAATACTGTTGCGAGATCATATTCATGTAGTAAATCGAACATTCATGAGTTTTATATACTCATTATTGTTACTAGTATTACTATACAATTATACAAGACAAGTAACAGTACACAACTAGCACGCATGGGCATATGTAAGCTACATATGGGCACAATTGTTCGCAAAACTTCTTCTAGACAGGTTAGTAATTTCAAAGTAGTCAGCCTCAGCCATATTCGTATGAATATAATATTATGTTGCTTATTATGTTAAGAAAACCACCACCCCTCAATACTGTGAAAATGTATCGTTAGCTTGCGACTGATTTATGTGAGAGAGCAGAGAATTACCGTTACTATACAAAGAATTGCAGCCCATATTTTGTTAAGATACAAATCCTTTTGTACATGTAAATTATAGAAGTTCTGTTTTTAGTTGTTTTTTATTTTGATCTTTCAAGATAAAAGCACATCCAAAACACTACAATTTATCAATAACATGAATTTTGTAATTTATACTTCTACATTCATACATTTTGTAGAAACATTTTGTAAATTTATTTTCTGTTTCATTTAATTAATTCACTTCATCTTACTTTGCGTGATTCAATTCAAAAACAGTCAGGGTTGGCAGCTAAGTTTCTGACAGGACAGTTTACAAATTGTTTGCACGTTGATGACACTGAAGCCACAGAGGCTTCGCTTCAAGGAACATACTTTCCCAGTCAGAAACCTCTAGTTAATAATCACAGTTGCAAGTAGTTCAAAGGCCATTATCATTTTTGTTTGTTAAATCAAGCCAGGAAATCCATAATAAAATGCCTTTGTTGCTCTCATAAGAGACATGACTAACTGCTGGAATCTTCTTCTAAAGACTTACAGTGGTAATCCACCCTCTGAATAGAAAGTAGAACTTTGTGGACACTGCCAGGGGTTCAACCACTACCAGCCAAATGTCCTCCTCATTAATTAGCAGTGTTAGGTGAATGACACATTGATATCACAACTAAGGCATTGGGTATTTTGCATGGTTTACTAATGAATTCCTCAAACTTAGTTTTGTTGAACTATCAGTGAAGAAATGCAAAACTTTTTATTTATTTTATATTTTTCGAATACAATTACTTTGTGACTTTATTTCCTGTAACTTTCTTTCCATCCCCTCTATGTTCTACCTGTACTTAGTTAATAAGTTGACACTTGTAAATTGTCTATTTGTTTGTTATGTATACACTTTTACAATATATATACAATAATAACTTTGCCACTCTCATATCATTGTAATTTTTTTCACAACTGGGCAAATGACCTTTTTATACTTGAATGCTGAGCAAATGACCATTGGGCAAAAGACCGTGCAACATATTTTTACTTGTTAATGAAATAAAAAAGTTTACAAGTTACACACCAAACACACACATATATATAATATTATATACTATTATATATACATATATATATATATACATATATATATATATATTTATATATATATATGTGTTAATTGGTAGTAGTGCTGTAAAACCATGTTAATTTTCACAAATAATCTGACTCATTCCATATTCCAATTCATGACTTTGTTTGACAGCTTCATCACAAAGGCGCGAACTACCTCAACACCACTGCAGCCATCACATATGACAAGATCTGTGGTAGCTCTGTCGAGCATCAGTGGTCATAGCAAAGGCAGCTTCCTGAGGCTGGATGCAGCTTAGGACAGTTAGAACAAACGTAAGTATTAATTGATGCTGCTATACAAACGTGATATATATATATATATATATAAATCATAGCATAATAACTGGAAGATAGGCAAACATATGTGATTGGTTTTAACAATTATGTTTAATTCTGACCAATGTTATGTGGGTACATCATCTTTGGTTGATAGGGCTTTTGTGAAACTTTCAATTATATTGTACATTTCATTTGCAGTTCACTTTTTGAACTTAATGCTCTATTTATTAAATTTGGAATATTTCTGCTGCAAACATAAATTTTTATATTATACAGTGCAAGTAAATACAGGTGAAACAATATAGCCAAGCCTCAGTGATGATTGTACTTTCATAATTCAGCCGAGACAGCAGAGCGGCTGAAGTTATAGTTATGGCGGCTTGGTAGCGACACAATTTAGACTATACCATTTGGTTCAGCTGCCAGTGGAGGTTTTTGTGCCTCGATTTCTGGATCCTGTATGTGATAGCTTTGTTTGTCTGCATGAGGATTTTGCAGTAATGGGTGTCCTCGTTAAATTGCATATTGTTGTTAGAAATGTATGTGAATTAAAGTAGACAATGTAAAGCAAAAACATTTTATTGAAACTATTTCAAGAGATTGACTAAAAAAAATTGAAAAGCACAATACAACTACAGGTACAATCACTGCACTTGATATGTATAATGTAATGATTTTTAATATCACATACACATCACATGCGCGTAAAATGCAAAGCAACAATAGAAACAAAAATTAGGAAGAGGTTGAGAAAATGTCAGGTACATATATAAAACAAACAGTTACTTTTATCACGATCCTTTGTTGCAAAAAAACAACATTAGTATATGTGATATCAAATGCTAGTTATAGTTTATTCATGCTTTATATGTTTACAACTCACAACATTAGTGACTAAACAATTATGTGTATTTAACAACAATTTTTAATATTTAATGCCCATAAAATGTAAACCAATGAGAAAAAATTACTTAGAAAGATGTTTAGTTGAACAAATGTAATATCAAATAAAAATAACTATATTACGATTCTTTGTTAAAAAAACATCAATATGATATCAAGTTCGAAAATTGCTTGGTGTGTTTACAACACTAAAAAAATAGTGACTAGACTAGACAGGGTCACCGCCATGTGACTGAGAATTACATATACAATCACTACATGCTACATTGCTCCAGTTTACTCAGCTGTATGACGAGTACCTGCTACAGACAGTGGTGGATAGTCTTCGCATATTAATTCCAGGGTGGCTGAATGCTTCCCACATAAGTCAAGATGGTGTTTTCGATTTAACAGGTCTGCCAGGGAGTAAAGTGTAAAGCGCTTTGAACAATCCTGAGGACTGGATACTACACCATATCAGAACTAATTTTACTCAAGTGTTGTTTAATTATCTTGAGAAATTAAAATCTAATGTAAATTATTTGTGAAAATATAAAACAGTGATAAAAAAGAATAATTTAGAAAAATGATACGTGGCAAGAAAAATATATAACAGTCCTCATGATACATAGATAATTTAAACAAGTAAAATGCTTGTGTCAGTGTATCAACAGATAGTTGTTGAAAATTGTGAACAGGCTTTCAATACCATTACTTCATCACAAACTTGTGTTGTACATAAAAAGTGCCTGGTGTATGTTGCAAGAACGCAGCTGGCTGCCACTGACTATCAATAAAACAAAGACAATGAAACCCTACCACTGTAACAATGCTAGATAAGTAATGTATTTTTTCATGGACACTGCTAAAAATTATAGTTGAATTGAATACAAATACCTTGTATTATTGACTTTTGATAAATGTGTCGTCACGTATAAAAATATCATACATGTCAGATCCATGCTAATTGTCACTTTTTCTCCGATATAGGTAGATGCAGATGTACAGAAAAAAGTCAGGAAGCTGGTATGCAGTACCATCAAAGACAGCGAAAACTTACAGTGATGTCATCGATATATAAACTGATGTAGTTCACCAAAGAATGCTGGACACTGAACCTCTCTCACAGCGTTGAAAGTTGTTGCCCGAAGACTCATGCCATATCTGCCAGACCCTGGCACCCACCGTTCCATCACCAACTGCAGAGTTAGTCAGGCATCACCACATTCTTATGTCGAGCAACCTGCATTCTACATTGGTTTCCAGTCAGTCAAGCTAACTGACTGATCTGGAAGCCAGTGTACTCCCCAACGTCCTTGGGGAATCTGTCACGGAGGCAATACACGACACAATTGGGATCACTCGGTGGACATTCACGTGACAAACTGTTAATATGCAGCATATTGCATGGCTGTAGAATCTTGTCCGAGATCCTGGACATACAACTGCCCATTATGCCATATTAACTTGGAGAGCTAGTAGTACTAAGCACACTAGTTCAATGTCCTGTAAAGAAAAGCATATATTCAGTAAACAAAAACAGACATCATAGTAGTGTTGGGAGTAAATAATTATGGAGTTGTTCATTGTCATAATTAGTAAATATAAAATAATGTTTCATGTATGATCTGCAGCATTTCACAAGAAAAAAGGCAGCAAGAAATGTTCTACTACAGCTGCATCTATACATGTTGATATCTTAGGAACAGTCTCTATTTACCGGGGTTGTTCCGGGTGGAGGAAGGGGGTGGATTGATACAGCATGCAGACATTAGTGGAATATGCTATTTTTTAAACGGTGAAAATTTAAAACTATTTTTGTTTACTAAGTGTTTATCGTCATTACATGAATAAAAAATTGTTCAATTTCATTACAGTGCGCTTGATCTTAGTCAATATTATAGACTGATTTTAATTATGCTAATCAGTAAAGTGCATTTATATTTTTTGTTTTGTTTTCAGTATACAAATTCATGTCAGTTGTCTGCCATGTGTAACTACTACACATATTCATGTTTGCGTTTTAAACCTAAGGTTTAATGGTCAAGGTGAATGTTGGAAATGACAAAATGAGGTGTTATTGTGATGCTAACAGTGTATTTTCTTCGTCAAGTATTCAAAGGTTCATATTATGTATGTCTACCTTCTTCACGAATGAATAATTTATTTTATAAATTTATTTCAGAGTCATCGCCATATGCTAAATACTTTTTAAAGGTGTATTAATATGTCTTTGTTGATACACTGGGTATAATATACAAGTGCAGAAGTCAACCTAGTTTTTTTATGTCCAAGATGTTATTATTAAAATGTGTATGAAAACAATTGTATATTTAAATGTGCACAATAAAATTTGTTGATAACTTATACGTGGTTGATTGTTATACATTTGAAATTACCTGGATTGATCAAATGTGGGCTTCCCGCAGACTATGTATCCTCCCTGTGTCTGCCTGGCCCGGGTGATCGCCTCTAGACCCTCCTCTGCCTCCTCTCAGTCTCATTCATGGGTTGCAGTGTGGCCTCTAGCAATATCATAATTCAAGTGACGTATTATGTATTTATATATTGCTGTGGTGAGAATATTTACACATATTGGTAAAAACATAAGAATAGCTGGCATATGTCAGTTGAAAGGTATCACAGGATACCAATTAATGCAAAACATACACTATAGCCAGGCATCAAGGACCACAATGAAACAAGTGCGTGCATTTTCTTGTAACCCTTATGTATATATGGTGTACTCTAGCTCTATTGATATTTTATGTATTTACACGTTTACATTTATATATTGCATAAAATCACCATCATGGTTGTCATATAAAAATCTTAATTATTTTGCATAAAATACAATGCAAATCAACAATATTCTGCAGTAACAGTATCAACATATGAGTCACAAAACAATGTTTTAATAATTATGATCACCCATATAATATTCCCGTGTTTGACGTTCTGTTGCACGAAATTACGGATGCTCCCTGACTAAGTTACTCGCACGATCAATATGGGCCTGCTGACTCACGTCATCTACTCTCTATATGTATTGTCGGAATAACATAGCTTATTAACAAGATCCTACGTAACCAAATACAATACATATCAAATATTATGCGTGTTGACGTTGCCACTCTCTGACTGAATCTCTGGCTGATATCATATGATATGGCATATGAATATGATATGGTGACTGTCTGAGTCTGAGAGTCAGCCTCGAGTCGAGTGTAGACGTTCGCAAGTTGCAATTCTCGTTGAATTAATACACGGCAACGCGTTCTTGTTGCTAACTGCGATAGTGTAATACGTACCTTCGTACAACCTCTTTGGAATCTTCATCTTGATACGCCAAAGCACGTGTGTGTTGTTATTGTTTTCGAATGCGTGGGATGCCGATCTCGCATAAAGCACGTGACCGAAATAGCGCAGGAGGTCGACAGCGCAATTGGCTTTCGCCAGCTATACCCGGTGTAACGACAACTCTTTTTTTGACGATCAAAAAAACAAGTATGCAATTTTTTTAATTAAACCGATTGTGAGCACTAGTTAAACCATTCACACATTGCACATCTGGACATAAAAGAACAGGATTGGCGATGGGCAAACGAACTGATTGAGCACCTTTAAATAGATGTACGTACAATTCAAGTTTACAAGGAAACAAAGGATAGTCAAATATGTACTAATAATGTCAACACTAATCGGCAGCATAGACATTATCTTCTTTTTCATGAAATCACAAGCAAGAAGACAATATTTACTCATAACTGTAAAACTAATCAACAACATCCTCATCGTGCATACTTTGTGGGTGGCAAGTGTATGCTGCTCAGATTCCTGGAGAACATCTGATACCATAGTTCATTTACCCCCAGGGAATAATTCTTGTCATATAAATGGACTACGAACTGTTCTACTGACGCTGCTGTTTCGTTGCTCATTAGAAATATACAAAGATCAGAGAGGCTTGCTGGTGGACTTTCATAATTTGTGTACACTTTCCATGCAGTGGTTTTTCCGTGTCCACATAAAACACTTGTCGTGTCACAACCAAAAACGGCATGCAATGCTGTCAGACTTTGGCAGTACTATTGCCCAAGACTATTTGCGACTGCATGCACTGGGATGTATCTCGGCTTACCCTGCTGATATCCACACTTCTTCAGACAATCGCGATGCATAGTGGATAGCCAATACATGAACATCTGTGTCGTGTGACCTGATTACAATTACATACGTTGTGTGCAGCATCCATGGCATGTAGAATCATTCTTGTGTCTGCCTCTTCGTGTGTAGCATATAGATGCGCTACATCACAATCAGATGTTGTGCTGACACGCTCACCATCAACAAAAGTAATATATATTTGAAATCGCCTTAACTGAAAACTCTATTTGGATGTTAACCACGCGGCTCTAGATTACGTCGTTCTTAAAGGAAATAAAAACAAGGAATTAGCTAAAATGCGTTTTCTATGATGGCTGAGAAGGACCATCGCGTTTTTGTGTGGCAATCTGCACCGCCATGGGGCGATGACGCGATGCGCGATGCCATGGGCGATGCGATGAGCGATGCGCGATGCGATGGGCGATGCGATGGACGATGCGCGATGCGCGATGCGATGCACGATGCGATGCGCGATGCTATGGACGATGCGCGATGCGATGGACGATGCGCGATGCGATGGGCGATGCGATGGACGATGCGCGATGCGCGATGCGATGCACGATGCGATGCGCGATGCTATGGACGATGCGCGATGCGATGGACGATGCGCGATGCGATGGGCGATTCGCGATGCGCGATGCGATACGCGATGCGCGATGCGCGATGCGATACGCGATGCGATGCGCGATGCGATGGTATAAATGATAAAGCTGCCGTAATGAGCATGCGTACGTCGAAAACGAGACTTAGGCAGCCATTTGTATTTTATTAAACGCATTCCTTTTTGTGTTCAGAGCATGTGATGATGGCTGATGACGCTGACTATACGTGTACGGTTACACATCTAGTTATTGTATACAGAATATTACGTGTTTATACTTCTAAATATTGTCACGGAAGTCTACTAGGATTGAATTTAGCCAAACAAAAATGGTTGCTAGGCAGGCAAATAGACTAGGGGCCGAAATTGGTTACTTTATAACATGAAATATGTACCTATTCAACGGTTCCCAATTTTATTTGTTAAATTGTTTCCATCTGGATATCCCTAATCGCAAATATAAACACCATTTTGTGTGCCTCCAAACATGATGAACCAGGGAAAGTTATGGCATTTCTCAGTTGAACAGTAACCAACAGTTTTGAAGCCTATTTGTTTGTACTTACTAATTAATGACATACTATCTGTTCAGAATGCAAAACATGTTATTTATGCTTTATATAAATTAAAATATAAACTTTTAATAATTTATTATTCTTGATTTACCCCCGGTCCCCAATACTTCCATGACTGGGAAAAACTGACATATATTGCGTGAGACGATCTTAGATACAAATGCAGTGATGTTTATTGACTTAATCTGGGTTCCGTAGTAGCACACTTAAGCAGCCTTGCGCCTACGTACAAGTACGGATAACAGTGTCAATAAATAGGCCCGCTCAAATCAGGTTACCAGCGCTATTGGCCACGTAATAAACATCTGAAATTGACAGGCAGTAGTTAACTTGTAGCAGGTCTACTAGGAGGTACACTGTGCGTCTACAATTCGATTCACTTAGAGATCATCTCAGAACGTCGATATCTGATATCAAGCGAAATTACTTTCATCTTGCCTCAGCCCCCCACCCTCTCCCCAGACGAAATTCTGTACACATTAAAATGATAATACTAGTATAATTTGCAGTGTCGGTCAGAAGCGTAAACATCGATGTTCGACGCCAGGTGAAACGGCCTCATACCCCCTCCCCCAATCGAAAATAATTTCTTTGATATCGGACATCGACGTTCTGAGATGATCCCTTAGCAAAAAATGAAAACTACACTCTAGGAACAACGATTCGCTACCTCGTTTGTGAATTTTGTATTTTCGGTATAATAATTAGAGACAATACTATTTTAGTTTAACATTTAGATATTAAAGCACTAAATCTTAGTAGGGTCTAACTGATTATATTTTAATTTTTTAAAATAAATGTAGGTAAGGCATAATTAACATTATATGTTCACCTATGAAAATGTATCATGTCATTAATGAATAAATATTCAAGAAATGTACACTTCGAAGCCCACGGTTAATGTTCAATTAAAAGATACCATCAACATCCCTGTTTTTCATGTGTGGAGGTACATACATTATCGTTTATATCTTCGATCAAGGATATACAGATGAAACCATTTAAAAATGAAATTGGGAGTGGTAGAAGGGGTACGCACCTCATACTATGAATTAATTCTTGTTTGGTCTCCGGTTTTGGTGCGAGAACATAGATTATATTCTATAAAGTGATTGCCCACATGCCCCGGTTTATCTTACTCTATATTCAATCGCATTAGGCTTCTATCACAATATTTAGAAGTATGAACACACAATTCTGTATGCAAAATAAACAGAAGTGCAACCGTATGCGTACACTCAGAGTCATCAACCATGGACACATGCGTTGAACATAAAAGGTATCCAGTGTTGCCTAAGGTCACGAATTTATTCAAGCCCAGACAACAAAGCCAAACCCAAAACACTGGCGTCGGAACATGATGGATGTTTGGTGGGTTGAGGCTCTCCTAAACCTCGATTTGCACTCCTCCTCTTGAGGCTCGCCAAAACATCCACCTTGAGGCTCTCCAAAACCACAATTTGCCCACTGAGGCTCGCCAAAATAACTCCATCTTCAGGCTCTTCAAAAACCTCGATTTGCGCCCCCACCCCCGAGGCTTACCAAATTTAGGCTCTCCACAAACATGAATTAATTTGAACTCCTCTTATCTCCCTTATCTGTCGGGGGTAAAACTGGCCTCAATTCCGATGCTCGATTTCTGATTTTTTTTAATTTTCTCTCACTGATTCTGCACTGCTCTCTCAACCAGTCGTCTCCATTCCTCTCTATCGTTCGTTCTCCACCCTTCTCCCAATCCTTCAAAATCCCCATTTACACATTCCTCCCATTGCAGTCTAAGTCTTCCTCGCCTCCTTTCCCCCTCCCCTCTCCGTGCATCTGTTCTCTTTGCCATCCGTTCTTTTCCCATTCTCTCTACATGCTCTGCCCATCTTAGTCGACACAAGCTTATGCTTGTTCAGAAGCAATTGTGTCCACTAGTCACATCAAAGACACAATTTACCGCAGGCGGTACTACGACCATATGATGTCAATAAGTAGCATCATTCTAGTCCTCTGCCTGTATTAATTTTTGGAGGTGCTGTTCTAATTATAACTCCTGGCCGTCTCCAAAGACGTACCGACTTTGACACGTCATGTAGTCAATCCACGTGCCAGACAAGAAATACAATTAACCGCAAGTGCTACTTTAGTCCATCGGCACTTCCAGATGTAACTGACAATTTTTGTACATACTCGTTTGTACTGAATCATATAGAAAACGATATTTCTCGAAAGCCTCAATAAATTTAGCTGTGTTACAGCCGTACTGCGATGTATCAGAATGGGATGAGGAAAGGCGAATTGTGTTTTTGGAGGACGATCGTTTAGATGGGACCACCTTGATAATATGTTGCAAGAAAACAGGGTGGTCTATGGAAGTCCCATAGAAACCAGGTGTACACCCCTCAACAATAAAATATTGAATGAGTATCGATTTACATAACATAGTAATTAAATTGTTACATTAGTATGTACGGTATTAGTTGTATGTATAGTCATAGTAATTAGCATCATACGTTTTGATTTCGTAAACACATTATATCATACGTCAATTATATAATATATATATATATATATATATAATTATATTGTTGTACACAAAAAACAAAGATATAGTGTGTATAATTCATATGGTTTTGCTTTAATGTGTTAAATCGTTAAAGCGATGAATTATACTTTACTCTCATAAGGTATACGTTGTACACAACAAAGCGCATCTATTTAACTAGTTGTTAAGGTATTGATGCATATTGCATAAGCAGGTTAGCACATTCAACAAGACAACTATTCAACTGTGTATATTTATTGGTAGACATGTGTGATATATTTAATATTTTCATAGTGATGATTCAACTTGTTATTCCGGAATATACCCTGACATATTGTGCTACTTTCTTTGACATAATTTCTTTTACTATAACTGTCTCCCCCTCTCTCCCTCTCTCCCTCTCTCCCTCTCTCCCTCTCTCCGTCTCTCCGTCTCTCCGTCTCTCCCTCTCTCCCTCTCTCCCTCCCTCCCTCCCTCCCTCCCTCCCTCCCTCCCTCCCTCCCTCCCTCCCTCCCTCCCTCCCTCCCTCCCTCCCTCCCTCCCTCCCTCCCTCCCTCCCTCCCTCCCTCCCTCCCTCCCTTCCTACCGCCCAAACTTGATGTGCGTGTGTATATGTATAAATTTATTAAGTTTGTAAACATAGATGCGTTCAATATGCACGGTTAGCTAATCAATACGTTTTCAGCATTCAGGTCACAGTTTCTCAACAACATACCGTCATTCTTTACAAAGAGCGAATGGAAATGCAACAGTTATCTAAACAATTGAGTAGTAGGGACCTAAGCGACAAATACAATTTGAAAGAGTATCCTCTATCATCCTCGCAAGCCAGGTCGATGACAACGTACACTACCCCTGGCAGATATCCTACGCAATGTATGGAGGTCAGCTGATTCAAACTAGAAATTAGCTTCGCCGCAACTGTACAACCCGTGAGAACAGTGCTGACACCTGCCCCACACGCACCTCAATTCTAAGATGACGCCAGTGACTTCATGGAATCTCAACATTCTCACGAGGGGCTGAGTGGTATTGTGTATAATAATTACATCTACTTCCCCAACATTACACATAACATTAGCAAACTCAAAAATGGCTGAAATGAAGATCACCGGAATTTGACGGCAAGCGATGTTATTAGCTTAGCTTGTATTCCAAATTTCGCAAGACGATCTGCCTCTTGAGACTGATGTAATCAGCAGCGCCCCCTAGCGCGCGAGGTGTCACGTATGAACATATTATGCTTTTTACTCAGATTATTATATTATTATTACCATATTATTTTTTATAAAGAACACACCTGATGAATATTCCGTTGTGGCTGAGTATCGCCCAGAGTTCAACATTAGTGTATCCTGCCCCGAAACACTGTGTTACTCAACTGTGAACTTAAATGAACATATGAACCTTTTGAGAAATACACACTCATGAAAAATTACGCGTCAAGTTTGCAGCAGTTAGCTGTATTTGACCTGGCAATGATGCTACAAGTGTATTTACAACAATAACATTGGCACACATGCATACTATAAGTATAGGTTTATAATCACACGCGTACGCACGCACGCACGCACGCACGCACGCACGCACGCACGCACGCACGCACACACACGCAATGTTTGGTACAGATTCGTCGTATGCTGTTCTAATGAATATGTCTAGCTTCACTAGTGGCACCTATTTCAAAACAATAATCGTATCCACATGTGACCACATCAAAGCAGTTGCCTACACACAACTATGACCAGACAGTATCAATAATTACCCCTTCGGGCCGCAAGCTATATTGGGCGGTGCCTCAGCAATTTGATTCAATTAACGAAAAAGAAACAGTTACACGGTAGACAGGGACATGTGACGCAATTGACGACTAAATTAAAGGGAAACATAAGGGAACTTTTTGCCATTAAGCACCTATAAGTGTTAATGCAAACTAACTATTTCCAACTATAATCATATTTTTTACGTCAGTGGTTTAGTAGTAAAAAATATTTGAACACACCGTCTATCGAATTTCATGAATTCCGCCATTTTGAACAGAAAATGACGTAAGCAATGCTGCGCACTTTTCTGGATTTTGTGTGTACTAGTGTTTCCCAAAAACGTCAGGTGGCGCTGTGCGATGTTACCCATTGAGTTTAGACAAGATGGCGTGTCGTTACAGTTCTGATTCTTCTTCGTCTGATGAAATGGAATTAGAAGTAGCTGGATATCGGTTTCAACCGCAAAGACAAAGGCCAGTATTGCAAGGTAGACCAGAGCGTTCTGTTGACCCTAAGCATGATAACGAAGACGCGCGGGAAGTAGAAATGCAGAGGCGACTAACAAGCCGATACGTTGTACTGAAATATTTCGTCTTGAAATATATGGTCGATTTTCAATTGTGCGCATGCGCGGTGCCCTATATGGGTCATATTGAGTCACGTGCAAATTTCCCGGCAAGCTTACTGAAATATTCTGTCGTTGGATGTTGCAGCGTGGCCAGGCGACTGTAATTGTAAGTTCTGAATGACACTGGAATTACCATTTGCATTGGACTAATGTATTTTTTACATGTACACCTGCAGGGTTAGAGCTATGGTTGGACGTGGTCGCTGTACCCATCTGATCTGTCATTCTGTGGCCCACACACGGATAGCCTAGGGCTAGGCTCTAGCGTGTTCACTGACACTGTCAGTGTAACTGACTGACACTTGCATGACATCCATGCCCCCCCCCCGGCTGCAACATTTCTTTCCCTTTGTTTAGGTTTAGCCTTAGGCTTAGGCTGAGTTTATGACTAAAGTCTATAAAGTCTATAAAGTTTAGCATACACGACATAAAAGTAAAGGTAAGTTCTTATATAGCGCAGTGCCCGCACCAGTCCTCAGGACTGCTCAAAGCGCTTTACACTTTACTCCCCTGGCAGACCTGTTCAATCGAACACCATCTCAACTTCTGTGGGAAGCATCCAGCCACGCTGCGATTGATGCACGAAGACAAATCGTACACAAATATCCACCACTGTCTATAGCCAGGTACTCATTCATACATCTGAGTGAACTGATCGACACGGCAGCCAAGGACTCTATCCCTGAGCCACTGCATCCTACATAGACATAGTCATAGCTATAGTGTACTATTACCATATTCCGGCTCAATAGTTATGTGTACAATACAGTAATTTATAGCATTTTAGTTTTTGGACCAACTATTCACGCTGTCACGGTCAATGTTACATTGGCGGATTAACTAACCATTATTGGTCATCAAATAAACATGAGGCATAACTGTTCCATATGCCAGGGGGAAAGTGTAGGGTTAGGTTTAGCCTTTCTAAAGGTTATTTGGAAATAATTAAGGTAGCAGTATGTTTGTATTTACACTTTACATCTGTTTGTGCTGATCATCAGGTGTAAATAGCCTATAGAATAACCATGTCCATGCCTATGCACATGGCCAAGCCAATGGCTCTGTCTTGGGCTTGGCTATGGCAGCTTGCAGTAATACTATTTGCCCTGTTGCCCATGACGTGGCATACCCATGTGTATGGCAAGCTGATTGAAATCACGATTGAAATCAAATGATTTTTTTTTTAAATCATTGATTAAAATAAACTATTTTATTTCTTCTTAATCACTGCAGTTTAAACTTTTTGATAAAAGCACTTGATTTTTAGTATCGTTGTCTATTATCAACAGAACACGGCTGTCTATTTGTGAGTTTAGAGATTTCCTGTTTGATTTTCCTGCCATCTGGTGGCCATAGTCAAGAGCGTGAAACTGTCAATACAATAATTATTGGTTAACGTGATTAGATGTGCTAAATGCTAGTGTTATTTATGAATTTATTGCTGACACATTTAACATGTTTTAGGTTGCGGCAGCACTGCTTATGCAGGCAAAGCAGGCATGCGAGACCACAACACAAACAGCGATATATTCCACCGATAAACCGCGATATCTGGTGCCAGACAATTTGAGAAAATTTTCATCTTTGTAAGTTACAAGAATAAGGATAATTGATCTAATTATACATGGATATATGTATGTCCAAGTTATGGCAGTCGTTACTTTGTTTAACTCAGTACATTACGTCTTACTAGCACCTGGATTGTGAAGCTTTTAAGGTGAAAGTAGGTATAATCTAACGATATATGCTTACTAGATGTCATATAGCTACAATCTACAAAAAGTTTTGTCTCTATACAATGGCACGTCAAATCTAACGTTCTTTTGCGCCGAACTCGGTACTATTTTAATAGCCTATTTGAATTTAATGGTCGGAATAATGAAGGTGCACGAGCGGATGCAAAAATCTGCATTTCATTGACACATCACTAACTTCAAGTAAAAAATTCATTAAGCAACACATTTGTAACGGAGGTGTTATTCTAATACTGATTCCTTGGAGACTACTGGATCGATTTAAATAATGCAAATGGGAAATAGTGATTTCTCTTTAGATATGTTATTCATTCCATTGCAGTGCATCGTACAAGAGGCGTGTTATAGAGCCGTTTCTGTTTGGGCGAACCCTTGAAACCCTCGGCCTTAACGAAGAAGAAGCCAATGCAATTGTAGGTTAGGTAGGTGTGACACCGTCAAGGAATCTTCAACGTGGTGTTGGCCCACAAGACATTGCGGTCCGGCCTCGCTGGAAGTCGATTACACAGAGCCTCGCTTCCGATCTCCAGCAGGTTGCGCCCGGTGTTGTTGTAGAACAAGTTATAAACTTCAGTGGCAAAACAAAATGGCTCTGTGACGTTATCTTGGAACGGACTGGTCCCGTGTCATTCAGTTCACGTTCGCCTCGAGGATGGGAGAGTAGTGCGTAGACACTTTGACCATGTGAGGAGTCGTTGTGTGAATGGTGATAGCTCGGTGCCGGAGAAGACACCATCTTCAGAACTGCCTCTTGAATTGTCTCACAAACGGCCTCCGGAGGAACCTGTTCATGCAGAACTGCCTGACGTACCGCTTGTCGTACCACGTGACGCACCGCCTGACATACCACATGATGTACCACGTGGCGTACCGCATGACATAACTCAGCCAGAGATGGAATCTCCCCACACATCTGAACAGAACTGTACAACCAGTGCTAATCTTCGTAGATCAGGGAGAAACCATAGAGCACGTGAGAAACTTAACTTATGAAGTGACATTCACAATCACTCGTAGGAAAGTGATTGGACAAGAAATTGTGAACGTTGGTAGTGGCATATCGAATAACTAGTTAGTACTGAACGTTTGGTATATATATGCTTTTAGTTAATCATTATTCTTGTTGAGTACTAGAACTCCACGAACATTGCGTTAGAGAACTCCAGGGACATTGAATTATAACACAATAAGGACACTGAGTCATATTTGTTTAGCAAACCAGTTATAATATTATAATCAAGATGGTGTGCATGAATAAACTGTGTGACAATTGATTTGACGTTTATATCTACTCACAATCTAGGCTAAATATGATCAAAGCTAAACATGTATCATTGGGCATAATAATAAAATTATTATGATTACAGGTAGATTAGATTTATGAAAGCCATTTTTATAAATTGTACACATTCATTCATGACTAATAATACACATTCTCTCCCAATTCAATTGTCAGTACAAAACAAACACCATCAGAAGGTGAATCTATAGATTTTGCCCAGTATAGTAATTATAATATCCTAATAATATAAATAATAATATCCTTAGTAAATTCATTATTTATTATTATTGAAATTATTTTATGCATGCAGCCTACAACTTTTAATTGAACTTAACTGTGCACAATCATGTGCATAATTACAGTTATCAACTTATAATGAACACGACCTATATAACAGCAAAAACAGTCGTTCCCATATTCTTAAATGTAGGCTAATTCAGTAATTGCAGTGACATTGGCCCCAATTAATTATTCATGCAATAATAACACAGTTCATGTATGATAATATTATCAAAAGCAAGCTTGCAATCACAGCGACAACTGGCAACATAACAGTCAAATATTTCAGACCAAACGTTTCGTGTATGTAGCCTAATGAAATATTTGGTATATTTGTTTCCTCTCGTGCGTTCCAACACTACACAATACGTAAAGGTCATAGGTCAAAATCTACCAAATATTTCAGCGACCAAATGTTTCGCTTAAGTAATGAAATATTCGGTTATCTATTTCCGCTCTTGCGCATACGACTTCTGCGCCGACCAGATATTTCAACGACGAAATGTTTCGCTACAATGTAACTGATTGGCGACTGGTGGTGACGGTGTCGCTGTGGAAAGTGTCAAGTTGATTTTTTGGTTCAGAAAGGAGTGTCTGCTGTCAGAAAACGGCTGCGACTCGTTAGCACGCAGAGCATGTCGGTGGAGGTAATTATGTATGTGTCTAGTATAAATAACTGCTCATTATGAGGTCCGGGCTGGGTAATAATTTAAATAAACGTATGAACTGAGTGAGTCGATCGCTCGGTCGGTGGCACCTCGATTCGACGACAGTCCTCAGTTCTCATGCCAGTGCCGTGGGCTCGGTGTCTGAGTGTCCAGTTTTACATTTTATGGGAATATTACCTAAGGTTATACCTTCGCCGTTTTAAAAACGGTTCCAGGAACCGAGTTCAAAATTGTCCACGGCTATGATAGAAAACAAACAGGTTAACTGTTGTGTCCCCATTATTATATTTACAGTAACGACTATGCATGTGTATCACCGTATGAGAAAAATGTGTGGCAGTATTAATTGTTCTTTTAATAGGCTTGAATTTAATTTTATAGAAAGGGGGCATAATTCTTGTATAAATACAGAAAGACAATCGTAATCCATTCTGCTTGTGACATTGGCTTCATTCAGAATGGAACAGTGGAACCTCCCTTTTAAGGTCATCCTTGGGACTGGATAAAAGTTATCTTACTAGCGGTAGTACTGATATACAATATTATACCGAGGCTGTATTACCAAGGTCACTATATAGCGAGGTTCCACTGTAGTAATAACAATCCCTGTTTGTTTATCATTCATGTAACACTTTCATTTAAAGGCTTGGTTCTTTGTTGCAGGTGGACTACGATGCGTTACGAATGGCCAAGGAAATATACTAGTTGCAATGAATCACATTCGGTTAGATAACTGGCAACTAGACACGCCAACGAACAAGTAAGTATATATTCATGTGTTATAACACCAGTGAAATGTTCAGTAACCAGAACATCAAGCAAAGCAACAGCAATTTTAAAATGTATGAAGTTTCATAAACTGTATATACTAGGCATAGTTAGTAGAAATCTGCCAACATTTTTTAAATGTTTAATAGTAAACAACATAGGATCATTCTAGATACTTTTGAGTAGCATGCCTATGCGAGAATTGAAAAAAGGTTCAAATGATTTAATAAAAACACTGCTAGTTGATATATACCAATTTGACAAGGAAATTAACTACCTCAAACATATTTTCAAACATCACCTGCTGACAATGTTAGTACATTTATTTGAGCCTTATTTTATTTCAGGTCTCTGAGGTGGGCTGCATATAGACAGTTCATCTGGTGGATCCATGGCAGGCTGGGCCGAAAGGTACGGAGAGTTATATCAGCGTGTGCCAGCCATCAAATACGATCACACTTCCTTGCACTCGATGGAACACAACATGAGGGATTCCACTTGGCACTGGATGACTGAACTAGAGGATGCATTTGTCACCTTATATAAAACTATGGCTGTAGGTGGAAATGCAAACAAAACAGCCAGTCCCTTGAAACGTCCTTGTCAATTGTCTGTCGATTTGTAAATACATAGTTGGATTGACTATTTATTTACAAATCGACTGCCTCTTGATGCCAGCAGATCATGTTTCATTGGCTTTGGCACATCTGCCCCAAGGACTGCAATTCCAGTTGGGACAGTGATTCCTGGCTGTATCAGATTCTCACACATACATCATTCATTCTTTCCATGGGCATTTCGGTTTGCACGTAAATCTGCTGCTGTGTTTTGTCGTTCGCAACACCCACTGCTTGCGCCTTCTTGACCAGACATCCGCAACGTTAACAGGGTTGTCTGCGCTAGGGCTTGGCCAGAACTTCCATACCAGAGCAGACAGTATGAGCCGTGCTTTCGTCCCTATAATAAACAGGACATACAGTATTGTAATAAAATTCTTACCAACAAAAAGCAACACACCCATCAGCATCTATATCTTGTTAGTATGCTGCTGTGAATTACTTTCCTTACGACTGGTCGGCTTTCAGTGAACTTTGAAACGCCATTTTCCAAATGACAATAATGTATAAATATGGCTTCTATAATTGCACTCGGTAATCGTGTTTAAAAATGTTGACTGTTTGAATCATACTCAAATAGCCAAGTATTCATAATCAGACATTGAAAAAATAATATTGATCCTTACAAACAAGGCATCCCATTATGACAGTCCTCCACAGTTGCATTTAACATCACTCGTTTTAGTCATTTATCTTATATATGGTATATACAGTGACTGTATTTTGTTATCGTTACTATTACATGGATAATTTATTACACTAAAATAAGTGAATACAGTTGTGAAGTATTCACGCCATCTCTGTGACATAGTTAACACCTGACAGCCCTGTCCATTCAACCACCATCCTCCTCTGGGAAGTATTCAGCTCCACACAGCATATACTACGAAAATAGTCACTGTCAGGTACTCATTTATTTATCCGAGTGAACTGGAGCAATGTGGAGTGAGCAAAACTCCACAAGCTTTGAAATGGCAGAGACTTAAAATATTCTGATGATCTAACCACAATGTTACCATGCCACAATACGTTAGTGGTGCTATTATTAGAATGACTGAGGTCATTTTTTACAACTAAATACCTATTGCAATGTATGACTTCAGTCCTACCTTCATAGAAGACTTCTATGAAGGTAGGACAGAAGTCATACATTGCAATAGGTGCTGTCTTTTGGAGAAGTATTTGAGCAGGTAACTGTGAAATACTTCAAGTTGTCCAGTGTGGCAATAATTTATCAGGTGGGGAAGAGCTTGCAGAACATGTCGTGGTGTAATGGTGGAAGTAGGAGCAACCCTCTTTCGCGGAATCTATAAAACATGACATTGTGTTTGTGCACTATTACGGTAAAGCATTTGCTAAATTATCACATTACAAAAAATGATAATGTAGAATTTTTTTGAAGTAAGAAATCAATAAGAGTTTCCATGTGAATAATGCAGTACATACCGACTTTATATGATGTGCAGTAGACTTGCTAGATGTAGTAGGCCCTGGGGACAGCGGAATGCGAGTGGACAATGGTTGTGTAATGGTCTGCCATAGAGACAGATGCTGAATAAAGATCATGTCTGGATTAATTATGGAGTGTTTGTTATCATTAATAATAGGGTCATTCTAGGTGAAGGTAACCAATAATACTGAAATTGGTTGCACTCAACTCTTCAGTTTTTGAATAATCTATTAGGTGATATCCCTTGAGAAGATGAACATAAAACCAAAATAGGAGCCTCTCAACTCCAGTAATTTTTGGGCTACAGCAATTTTACATTTAGAACTTCAATTTATAATTACGTTGAGTTTAAAAATTAAATAAAACAATCAGTATTTCAAATGTTAATATATATTGCCTTATTCAATTTGTAGTTTTTTTTATATTGAATAAATTAAATCATAATATCAATAATATTACTTTTGTGTTACTTTAATTCTTGTTACTTTTTATGTAGTTTTCTGACAACCAATTAAACCATACTGCTACACTGCTACTCTGCTACACTGCTACACTGCTACACTGCTACACTGCTACACTGCCACACTGCTACACTGCTACACTGCTACACTGCTACACTGCTACACTGCTGCTTGGTTGACAGCTAAGTAACAGTTCAAGTACAAATTGTAAAACCAGTACAAAATAATATTGTGATATTTTTCACACCAATGGGGGTTTAGGTTCAATAGTCTGCAAGCAGCCACTAAACCCGTCTTATGTGAAAAGGATAGTTTGTCGCAGACATACTATCAATTCTTATTTGATTTGGAATTGAACTGATAAAACATACACATAAATTTGAATAAAAAATCAAAACATATTGAATTGGAATTGAAAGAACTGATCAAAACAAATTACAGTAAACCTCGCCTAAGTTGGATTCAATCGAACCGAGTGATTTAATCCGAGTTGCGCAAAAATTTGACTTAGCCGAAGATGACATATCCCAGCGCCAAAGGCAACCCTCTAAAAGCCCTAACTGTAAATAACGCGGTAACTCTATAAATGTTGATGTCCACAAGCAACATACAACATCATACAGTATTAAAACAGTTTTATGCTTAATTTTGGCACGGATCTCTAAGGTTATAGCTTACCAAGTGATTTTTTTGAATACTGCGATCCGACTTAGGCGAGGAAAACACATTATCTCGGATCAAATGGACCGACTCAGTTATTCCGAGTTAGGCATTGGTCCGACTTACACAAACATTTTTATGGGAAATTCATTACAAATCAACCGTTCCTCGGAATTCTGTCCGAGTTGAGCGAAGATCCGACTTAGGTGAATCCGACTTAGGCGAGGTTTACTGCATTTACAATGATTTCTTATAGAAATTTACATTTATAAATGGTAACAGTCCCAGTACACACACAAAGGGTTTATCACCATCCAGGATAAAAACCCTTCTGTACTGCCCCTTTACATAACCCAGGTTGGTTTCCTTTGTTCATCATTTCTGTTATCTGCTCTTTCAGTCCCTAAATTCTCTACTTACACCAGTTTTATTACCAGTCTAAAACCTGACTGCTAATTGCAATTGGTACCTGCCTACCAAGTGGTTTATGGAGAAGTGGGTTTTAAGGGCTTGATCTTTGTTGGATCTCAAGTGATGGATGAACCTGTATTGCAGATTAGGCTTTAAAAGTAATTAGTTTTAATGATTTATTAAAATTAGAAACAGGTGGTGAATATGCGAATACAAAACATAACAAATTTTAATGTATATTTTAATGTATATTGATTGAATTTCAACATCAAAAAGTGACCCTTATTCACTGGCATTTAAATGAATTATAAGACACCAAATTTAAAAAATCAAAGATTTACCTCACACACTTTATTTTAACATAAAAGTACAAAATAGTAATAATAATATAAACAGTGTGTTACTTTTTATACCGTTACTTTCTTTCCTCTAACTATAACAAGATAGCTGTGCATCTGGAGCTTACTAATGTTTATAAAATAAAATAAAAGTTGTCAAATTGTCAATTATCATTCCAATACACCAGTAGAATTGTCACTCACTTTTAATGAAATAAAAACAGTGTCACTGTTATATAATGGGAGCTGATTATCCAGCATTTCCCTGCTGCTAATTGATGGGTAGTTAGTGGAACCCTTATCAATGGTCATCAGTCAGTGATTTTTATAAGACAAATGTTCAACATAATATATTTACAACAAATTAATTTTAACACACAAACACATTCCGCGTAATGTTTTTACAAAACATTCCCATGGGGTCATAGCGACAATTCCAGACTTTTCTGCCCGGTGACGTTAATCAAAGTGCTATACTATCACTCACGCGAATTGATTGCCGTTAACTTTTGCTAGTCGTCGGCTTTCTTCTAGTCTTCAATGTGTCACGTACTCAATACTAACCTTCTTGCGATCTGACTTCACCTGACAGCGCGCTAGACGGAGAATGTGCGGCGTTTCGACGGCTGTGGTCTGTAACTAAATGTCGTCGGCATTGCTCCAAGCTTCAAAACCCGACGTCGCCGACGTTTCGACGGGTCTTGTCCCATAGCATTACAAATATACATCCACTTCGAAACACGTTTCTTCAAAATGAGCCGAACAGAATTAACTGTACAGCGTATGCCGTAACATGTGTACATGTGTTGACAACATTGCTTACGTCATGGGAACATCGCGGTAAAAATAATGCTGCTCGTTTATTGGTTGCTTTTGGTCGTCATCAGTACGATGGCTGCCTTCGTGTTATCGAAGATTTCATTATAATTTTCCACTTTGAGATAATATTATTAGTTTGCATTAACTCTGTTAGGTGCATAACACCAAACAGTTCCCTTATGTTTCCCTTTAAGTTCTTTCGATCATTTAAACAAATGTACATGTTCGTATTAAACCGACCTCAAATATTGTAGCTATTTATACTATATATATATATTTTAATATGGACACAAAAGAACGGCATTTCCAATAAGCTAAAGGTTAAAAAACTGCTTCAAGTTGTGGTTTCATCCGATGTATACAAAATAAGTTTTATATTTTCTACCAATGATATCCAGACGGAAACAATTTTACAAATACAATTTGAGCGGTAGAAGAGGTACATATATGTCATGTTAAAATATATTTTTGCCCCAGACTTTCGTCATAACATTTAGAAGTAGGAAAAACAAATTCTTTGTGCAAAACAAACATATGTGTAACCGTATACGTAATCAGTTATCATCACAAGCTGTGAACATAAAAAGAAATGCGTTTAATAAAATACAAATGTAAGTCCCGTTTTCGGCGCACGCATGCTTATTACGGCATCTTTATAATTTATACCATGGCATCGCACCGCGCATCGCGTATCGCATCGCATCGCGTATCGCATCGCGCATCGCATCGCACATAGCATCGCGCATCGTGTATCGCATCGCGCATCGCGCATCGCGCATCGCCCATCGCCCTTCGCATCGCGCATCGTCCATTGCAACGCGCATCGTCCATCACATCGCCCATCGCATCGCGCATGGCTCATCGCATCGTCCATCGCATCGCGTCATCGCCCCATGGCGGTGCAGATTTCCACACAAAAACGCGATGGCCCTTCTCGGCCATCATAGTTTTCCATGGAACATAATAAAGTTTAGCATTGTACAGAAAAATACATTTGTAAATTCGATTTAAAACCCGTCTGTGTAGCGATTTCCGCGGAAAATTAAAATTTAATGAGGTAGGCGATCACGTGGTATCGTGACGTCACATATGACCTATACTCGCATCAGGCTGACCCTTTCCATGCATTCAGGGCATGTTTACAAGGATAGCTTTTGGGTCAAAACGAGCGTCATAATGAGTTATTGTGCAATATTCCGATGTAATACAAACACTAGTCACAGAGGAACAAGCAGTTATCTTACGGTTTCACATGAATCCAATTTTATTCAAAACAATGAATGCGAATGGGCCTACAAGTCGACCAGGTTTCGGCTTTCGCTGAGCTTCGTCTCGTCTTCAGAATAATTATATCGATTGCAGCCCACAGGAAACAATCTACATCAATAACCATACATAGCAAACGGATATTGTATCAAGCTACAGAAAGTAACGTGTATAGTTTCATACTATCACTAGAATATCGATATATGAAGGAGGAGTTGTACAATTTATCATAACAACTTAAATCAGTCAGTGAATTTCCGCCGATGTCGCTAGCACAGTTGGTAGACGCGTTGATTTCGTGTCATTTATTTTACAATCGGGCGACGCCGGTTCAATCCTGACACCAAACCATTAATTTTCTTGACACTTTTTATGTTTTAACGAAGTATTATAAACAAACTCGTTTTTATACTATGATGCACTGTTCGTAAATATATTATATAATATATTCAATCGAGCACCATATCGACTTCTCTGGGAAGCAATCAGCCACGCTGCAATTAATGCGCGATGACTACTCGTACACAAATATCCACCACTGTCTATAGCCAAGTACTTATTCATACAGCTGAGTGAACTGAAGCAATGTAGAGAAAACGCACTTGCCCAAGGATCGACACGACCCGGGTTCTCTCAGTCGAGAGTCCGAAGCTCTTACCTCTGCGCTACTGTGCTACCTCTCTCTCTCTCCCCTCTCTCTCTCTCTCTCTCTCTCTCTCTCTCTCTCTCTCTCTCTCTCTCTCTCTCTCTCTCTCTCTCTCTCTCTCTCTCTCTCTCTCTCTCTCTCTCTCTCTCTCTCTCTCTCTCTCTCTCTCTCTCTCTCTCTCTCTCTCTCTCTCTCTCTCTCTCTCTCACGGAATTTTAAGTAATTTTTAAATAACTGGCTTTTCTCCACTCGTGGATAGCCCAGGCTATCTCATTGCATCGGAACTCCGCTACGCCCACGCATGCCAGGAGGCAGTACTGGGTACATCCTGAGTAGTAATAGAAGTGGTCCAGCGGGGACGCTTTCCGTTCACTTGAGGAAATCCCATGTTAAGAGATTTTGCTCCAGTACCGCTCCCGGGTTAAGAGATAGGGATTTTCACCATGTTAAGAGATAGGGATTTGCTCCAGTACGCTCCCGGGTTAAAGGATAAGCCATTTTAACCCCATGTTAAGAGAAAGGGGTTTTCCTCCGAGACGCTCGCGGGTTAAAGGATAGGCCATTTTAACCCCATGTTAAGAGATACGGATTTTCCTCCGAGACGCTCCCGGGTTAAAGGATAGGCCATTTTAACCCCATGTTAACAGATAGGGGTTTTTACCATGTTAAAGCATAGGAGCTATTATCGTAAAGGTATGCGACCACTTTTCAAATTTTCTCCATGTTAAAGTATAGGGAATTTTCACCATGTTAAAGCATAGGAGCTATTATCGTAAAGGTATACGACGACTTTTTGAATAAAATAATATATACCGAACAGCATTTGAATATGTCACACACGAGATTGCTTGGCCCGTAGGCCGAGCCTCCGCCAAGGGATCGAGCCCTTATTTGGTTGACGATGACATGTCGAAAATATGGTGTTATAATAAGGCGTAATTTATAATAAAAGCATTATAAATTCAACGGAGACCGTTTTCTCTTAAGTAATGTATACGAAATGTAGATTACATATAGGACTATATTATATCAGAGCCTATAGCCTCGTTTTTTCGAACAGAGCGATCATTTTTGAATTAGACCTTTGGTATCTCTTATAAATCCTGTATTCGACACTGCAACAGGGCAAAGAAAAGGCTTGTGCAAGCACGCGCACCTTGTATAACGTCATTAAACTGCTACGCGCCGTAATTTTGTAGGCGAGGTGATTTGGTCAAACAGGTAGTGCTTTGGTTAGACCTTGTATTGAACTTGCGCGTATGTAATGTAATCCTTCCATGTTAAAGCATAGGGAATTTTTACCCCATGTTAAAGGATAGGGAATTTTCTGTATGTTAAAGCATAGGGAATTTTTACCCATGTTAAAGGATAGGGAATTTTTACCCCATGTTAAAGGATAGGGAATTTTTACCCCATGTTAAAGCATAGGGAATTTTTACCCCATGTTAAAGGATAGGGAATGTTCCGTATGTTAAAGCATAGGGAATTTTTACCCATGTTAAAGGATAGGGAATTTTTACCCCATGTTAAAGGATAGGGAATTTTCTGTATGTTAAAGCATAGGGAATTTTTACCCATGTTAAAAGATAGGGAATTTTCCCATGATAAAGCATAGGAGCTATTATCGTAAAGGTATACGACGATATTTTGAATTTTCTACTCTACAATCCGTGGTCTTTCGGCACGCCCACGTGACTTTTCGGCACATTTACTAACTATATAAGCGCTGAGTTTTATCAATCGGACCATCATTCGTATTACGACGACAGCACGGCTAACATCATCATCATGTTGAAGACACCCTACTACCGATCTCGCAATGCAGCAGACTCGAGTGACGAGGACGAGCCGACGAGCCGACCCATCATGTCGGTGACCAACTGCCCTGCCGGGCCATCGGAACCAGAGGTCGTGGACGTAGTGGACGTACCAACTCTAGAATCAACGGTAAACCCTGACCCTCTTATCGAGGTCAGAGGTCTCCTTATGAACAACGTACGCAAGTATACTCCCTTCTACATCGGGTGCAGATATTGCAAGAAGCGTATGATTGTCGACGATAGGGGACATTTGCAATGCGAACGACATGGTTACGTAGCCTCTGACATGTATATCATGGTTCGAACGGATGCTGCCCACGAGAAGGACCTACCGACCCCGAGACAACTACCATCATCGCGGAGACCTTTCACCTGCCCGGACTGTAAGACCCATTTCACACGGCGCGAACATGTGAAGCGTCACATTGTACGTGGCAGTTGTGCTAGCCGGAAGAGGGCGGCCGAGGATGTCGAGCTGGACGTGCTTGTGGTGAGTCATACTTTATATTGTTTTACTATATACTTTCACCTAAAATCTCATTGCCCCTGTCTATACTTTTCCTAAAATGGCGTCCCATACCTTCCGTTAAAATGGCGTCCCTGTATAGGTTTACTTTCGCTAAAACTTCGCTCTGTTTTATTATTTCCTATAGGGTTGGACTCGTCTATTACCTGTTAACATCCGGGAACACAATATTCTGTCACGTGTTTGCTTCCAAGATAATGGTCCCCTACGTCGTCCTTCATATCAACATCTGGCAACGTCTTAACTCCCTATATGGTTGTGTCCACGGGTAATGTTTGTCGACAATTTATCTTTATGATCATACAACTTGTCACCTTACTTCCTATCACGTAACTTCTTATCATTGTTTCCCACCGGTCCTCACCGTACTCTAACAACGGTGTACTATTCCCATGCATTCTTTAATATTGTTTTAATATTATTGAAATATTCTTGCAGAACTACATTGAAGGCCCCCTACCACCAAAGCGACAACGAATGGTCTCTGTGTCGACAGAGACGATTAACGACAACGGGACACCATCGACACCAACTTCCGTTTCCAACGACGTCACAACTACCCACGCTGTCAATGTTACAACTTCTACCTAGCCTGCCAACGTTATAACTTCCGCTCCTGTCTTTGCTGGTCCAAACTTTATCATTGATTTCCCTGTGACCGAAATGAAGAAGACGCTGGCACGACACATAGCAGGTGCCGTTGTTGAACTCTCAAGACGACAATGCCGTGGTTGCAAGACAGACCAGCCTAGTAAATTTAATCACGATTGTATGTTATCTGATGACATTCAAATTTGCATGCACTTTGACGAGGCTGTCGAGACCATTATTTCAACTGCAGTGATGAAAGACTGTTTAAGTGTTTTGTTAGACGCAGGTGTGAAGCGATCCGACGTGACAGTCGAACAGTTGTGTAATATCAATACTTGGTTGCAAGAATCTGTTTCGAAACAGTGGCGAAACACTATGAAACACATGGTTCTGGCAGTAATGGAGGGTGATCTGTAAACAACTTTCTTTTGTCTTGTATACGATTAAACTTTGCAAGACTGTATCAATGTCTAGTCTCTGGTTCTTGCAGTTATGGAGCGTAACATGTAAATACGTTTGTGTTGTTCACGAATAAACTGTGCAAACCTCATCTTGTGTCTTTTTCATAGTGTAATGCAAAGCATATGTTGGGAACCTTACTAATAGCCTTACACTTCACAACTAAAGAAACTATCCGTATTGTCAACAACAACGATACCAAGGGCAGTGATCATAGGGACAGGTATAGAGACATACATATACATAGATACATACATTCTGGACATGTCTGTTTGCTGCGAGCGTGAGTGCGCGTAACCTGTATGACATCATTAAACTGCTACGCGCAGTAACAAGAGACGAGACTATGGACGAGACAAGAGACGAGACTACGGATGACACATCACATGAGAATACGGTTGAGACAAGAGACGAGACTATGGACGAGATATACCACGAGACTACGGATGACACATCACACGAGAGTACGGATGACACATCACATGAGAGTATGGATGAGACAAGAGATATGCCACGAGACTATGAATGACACATCACATGAGTCTACGGATGACACATCACATGAGAGTACGGACGAGACAAGAGACGAGACTATGGACGAGATACGCCACGAGACTACGGATGACACATCACACGAGAGTACGGATGACACATCACATGAGACAGCGGACGAGATATACCATGAGACTACGGATGACACACCACACGAGAGTACGGATGACACATCACACGAGAGTACGGACGAGACAAGAGATATGCCACGAGACTATGGATGACACATCACACGAGAGAACGGATGACACATCACATGAGAGTACGGACGAGACAAGAGACGAGACTATGGACGAGATACGCCACGAGACTACGAATGACACAGATATGACAGTCACTTATGTCTGTGTATTGTTCAGTAGAGATGACAACCAGTTATGTATGTATAGTTCAGTGTGAGTGACGTCATGATATAGGGAACTAGTACGCTGCACGAATTGAACTCAGACCAACTAGTTGTGCAAACGAAACACTATGCTTTGACCAACACGCTGCACGAATTGAACTCATATAGCGTCAAACCCATCCACTTTCAGGCAATTCAGGCAGTTTAATGACGTCATACAAGGTGCGCGTGCTTGCACAAGCCTTTTCTTTGCCCTGTTGCAGTGTCGAATACGGGATTTATAAGAGATACCAAAGGTATAATTCCAAAATGATCGCTCTGTTCGAAAAAACGAGGCTATATGCTCTGATATATCATAGTCCTATATGTAATCTACATTTCGTATACATTACTTCAGATAAAACGGTCTCCGTTGAATTTATAATCCTTTTATTATAAATTACGCCTTATTATAACACCACATTTTCGACATGTCATCGTCAACCAAATAAGGGCTCGATCCCTTGGCTGAGCCTCGGCCTACGGCCCAAGCAAACTCGTGTGTGACATATTCAAATACTGTTCGGTATATTTTATTTTATTCAAAAAGTCGTCGTATACCTTTACGATAATAGCTCCTATGCTTTAACATGGTGAAAATTCCCTATGTTTTAACATCAAGAAAATTCCCTATCTCTTAACATGGTGACAATTTCCTATGCTTTAATATGGAGAAAATTCGAAAAGTGGTCGCATACCTTTACGATAATAGCTCCTATGCTTTAACATTGTAAAATTCCCTATCCTTTAACATGGGGTTAAAATGGCCTATCCTTTAACATGGGAGCGTCTCGGAGGAAAATCCGTATCTCTTAACATGGGATTAAAATGGCCTATCCTATAACCCGGGAGCGTCTCGGAGGAAAATCCGTATCTCTTAACATGGGGTTAAAATGGCCTATCCTTTAACCCGGGAGCGTCTCGGAGGAAAATCCGTATCTCCTAACATGGGGTTAAAATGGCCTATCCTTTAACCCGGGAGCGTCTCGTGGGGAAAATCCCTATCTCTTAACATGGTGAAAATCCCTATCTCTTAACCCGGGAGCGTACTGGAGCAAATTCCTATCTCTTAACATGGGAAAATCCCTATCCTTTAACCCGGGAGCGTACTGGAGCAAAATCCCTATCTCTTAACATGGGATTTCTTCAAGTGAACGGAAAGCGTCCCCGCTGGACCACCTCTATTACTACTATCCTGTCTCAATACCCGCAGCAGATTGCCTTGCGAAACAAACGCTGACGTTAATTTCACCCAAAAATATCGTTGCCTTATAGATTCAGCTGTTTGAGGTTTGACAATTACATGTCTTTGAAATGGAGTACAGGTGGGGCGCGCTCGTGTCTTAGAGCCGGAGCCCAGCACTTTTATTCATGTAAAACGGGCCAAAGTGTTTGACCCCATGTGTTGGAGGAACCATCTCCTGACATCACAAAAATAAGTTGCTGGCGGGTCTTGGGTGGTGGAATGCCCCCTAAATCACCCCCTGAAGTGGACAAAAAAGTACCTTTATTGATGTGAACAGCGCCAAGGGTGCAACAGTTTCAAAGATTCCCTGGTGTTCCCCGAATACGGAATGACCAATGACAGCAACATTAGGGTGTGGAATCCATCTGACAGCAGTCCCCAAAGTGTGCCAAAAGGTACCTTTATTTATGTGAACGGCGTCAAGGCTAAAACAGTTTCAAAAGTTCTCCTGGTGTTCCCCGTGTACGGAATGACCAATGACAGCAACTTTAGGGGGTGGAATCCCCCTGACAGCAGTCCCCAAAGCGTGCCAAAAAGTACCTTTATTTGTGTGAACGGCATCAAGGCTAAAACAGTTTCAAAAGTTTCCCTGGTGTTCCCCGAGTACGGTATGACTAATGCCAGCAACTTTAAGTGGAGGAATCCCCCTGACTGCAACCCCCAAAGATTTACGAAACTGAATTTATGCGCGCAAACACCTGGCGGATTTTGTCGTCCGGTGGATGGCGCCGTTGTAGAACAGCTGTGTTAACAATACAATTGCGACATAACAAATTAACTTAGCGACGCACAGGACTATGCGACAGGTTAACTGTTCATAAATAAATCTTCAGCACGTCCATAATTAGTACAGATGCGACAGGACGACTGTTTACATATCTTCAGCACGCTCAACCGACGCAACATGATAACTGTTCACCTTGCTTATCAGTACATACAAACGCAACAGGATAACTAATAGATATTTACCACACACATCGTCAGTACAGACACGACAGGATAACTGTTCAAATATGTTCTTGCAGTAGGAAAGGGGGCAGTTCCCTCTGGTGAGACAGTTACCTGTAGTGGGACAGGGGACAGTTACTTGTAGTAGGAGAGGCGGAGTTACCTCTGGTGGGACAGTTACCTGTAGTAAGACAGGGGACAGTTACTTGTAGTAGAAGAGGGGGAGTTACCTCTGGTGGGACAGTTACCTGCGGTGAGACAGGTGGCAGTTTCCCGTGGTGGGACAGTTACCTGCGGTGGGACTGGGGACAATTATCTGTAATGGGAGATGGGACAGTTACTTGTGGTGGACAGGGAGAGCTACCCGTGGTGGTACAGGGGAGAATTACCTGTAATGGGACAGTTACTTTTGGTAGGACAGTTTCCTGTGGTGGTACAGGGGACAATTACCTGTTGTGGGGCAGTTACGCACAATTTATGTTAATGACCACATCATGCAGGGTAAGTATGTATACTATAGTTGCCCAAGTTCGTCCATCGCGAAATTCCATGGCAATCAGCTATTGTGTTAGTTTTCTCAAATATAATCGTTTACAAACACAAATATATCATACTAACCAGGTTTATTGCCTATTGTATCTGCAAGTTCAACATAAATGTTCACCGGAGCATTCAAACGGAAGACAAAACACGAAGCAATACTAAGGGGACACTGAATTGGTACGAACTTAGGACGCGCAACGGGATCACTTTTAATCTTTTTAAACCACACCTTATGAAGATCAATATCCTTTGGGGAATAATGGAATTATAGAGTGTTTTCTTTCCTAGAATCGGAGAAGCAACAGGGAAAACAACACTAAACCATGTTGCTCACACACAGTTGCCAGAGACGCGAAAGGAGATACTAGGTTAGCCTCGTTTTTAGACTAAAGTGATGACGCATGAATACATTTTTTTAAAGTTTTGTCATCAGTACAGGCGTGACATGCACAGGACTAGTGTTTAGATATATTCGTCGCTGTCGTCACAGTCATCGTCTGTCCAGACGTCCGAAGCTTCACCGTCCATCGCTCCGAGGACGTCCTCAGCATCAGAGTTGCTGACAAAGATTCCGTTACTGAACTCCCTTTGAACCTCTCCAGCTCCAGAATGCCTGACTTCTCTGTCCATCCACAGCCAGTGGGCCTCGGTTCGCAAGTCGGGTCAGGCTTGTCGGCCCTCTTCCACATCCGTGCACCAATGTGTGCTCTCACGATGTGGTTGGTAAGAGTCTTGCAACAGGGGGGGGGGAGATGCACAGTTGATTTTCCGGATCTTGGCCAGTGGCTCCTTCTCACTCCCACCACTCATTCTGACGAAGGCTCTATATCTCGCTTCATTAATGTCGATGCACTTAACCCCATACAGGGAGCAAACAAATGACGTGATGGCTGGTAGGTCGACTGCTTCTGAGGTCAGAGACCGCAGTGCCATCACGTGTTGATGCACTACATCCGTTTCCGGTAGTCGGAAGAGCTTCACTTTGCCCTTTCGAAAGAAGCAGGTTGTGAGGATGCCCCCATCAATCACAGTGGCCGCAACTGGGGGAAGTGTGGCATCGGTGAGCATGACATCCTGTATTTTCTCAAGAAACTTGATAAGTCCTGCTTTGTCCATCGCTCATTATCTGAAATAGAGCAGATACAAATAAATCAGACACAAAGTTTTCACACAATAGCTATATAATAAGATTACATTTTGGCGGTCACTACCTTTACGCACAAGGGCCTACAATTTATAAAGTAGAATGAATTTGCTGAACCTCTTAACGAGTGCAAACATGCACGTGTAGCTCAGGCAGTTACCAGTACACGTACCATGCACACATTTTGAATGCTGAACTACTCCAATCATTCAATAATGGCGGTGCATCAATGCATCGATTAATTAAATATTTTCAAAATAACATTAGATCAGCAACAGTTCCCCTGTAACGCGGTACCCCATCTGCTAAGGTACTTCGGCATTACAAGGCTGGCGCCCTGTAACGCGGTACCTCATCTGCTAAAGTACTTCGGCATTACAAGGCTGGCGCCCTGTAACGCGGTACCCCATCTGCTAAGGTACTTCGGCATTACAAGGCTGGCGCCCTGTAACGCGGTACCCCATCTGCTAAGGTACTTCGGCATTACAAGGCTGGCGCCCTGTAACGCGGTACCCCATCTGCTAAGGTATTTCGGCATTACAAGGCGGGCGTCCTACATGAAGAATCTGCATTCAGTGTGTATGGACGAAAAAGTAGTTGCGAGTAATGAAACATTTCGGTCTCGTGGACAAAATATCGTCCGAAAAGTCATTAGCGTAACATGTTATAAGCATTATTGTCATTAGAGTAACATTTTGTTATCGGCGTCATCCTATAAACAAATTCATTGAAACTTTGTCTAATTAGTTAAAATTGTGTTGTATGCATATTATTTGAAGAAAAAAAAACAGTAAACACAAGTGGACATGGACTGTATTGCTTGAACTATGCGGTGAAGGAAAATTGTGTGACGCTAATGGCACCAGGATATGCATCTACGTTTTGGCTTTAAATTATCCCGGTGTCTCAGTTTGCAGGGTAGTCATGGAGATGTTGCAAAGACATGTATTTGTCTCTGATAATAAAACGTTTCAAGCAAATTAAAACTAAAAACAATTACTCCAATACATGATATATGTTTTCTATCATTAAGTACTACAGGATATACCATGTATACCTTTTTCATTTGGCAACATATTGAAGTTTGCATACAGTTTGATCAAAATAAATCAAACATGTGGACAAAGATCATTTTGCATGAACTGTATGGTGAAAGATAACTATATGATGCTAATAACACCAAAGTCTGCATGTCTTCATGCCTCCTTGAATCCTAGTATGCAGGGTAAGACGTGGTCATAGACTAATTTAATGACTTACTTGTTTGACTTAATTGTCATGTTCGGATTCGTGCGTGGGCAGTTCCCTGACGAACGTTCTCCAACTGGAGCCGTTCTGGCACATCTGGGCGGCGGTGGTGATGTCAATGCCAGCAGTGGCCAGGACATAGGCGACTGAATCGGCCCACCGGCTCTTGGGCCGTCCTCTCTAATAATTGAATACCGTACAATAACAATAATAAAATACTATATTAATATAGACCATTCTAAACCGATGACGCTGGAGACGCAAAAAGTGATCATTATAGACAATACACCGTGAATTTTATTTTTTATTTTTAACTTTTTAAACATGATTGCGCATTTTAAACATGATTGAGGTATGTCTTTAACTATACGGTGAAGGAAAATCTCTCAAGACATACCTCATTTGCATTGTGAACTCAGAAATAAAACATACAGAACTGAGTTTTAAAGAAGAACGAAGTTCTCTTGCATTTAATCACGTATTTAATAGTAAATCCGGTCTAATGATACAATAATCAAACAAGCTGTTACTGGTATGGTGGATACAGTCAATCGCGGCCCGGAGGCTTCCGGTTCCGGGGAGCGTCTATTGTAGATATGTAAGTAGTAAGCGGGAGTGTTCATTATTTCCTATCTCCCTCTAAGCTTTTACGAATATCTCCCTCTAAGCTTTTACGAAGAGTCTCTGAGTAATAAGCTGAGAACATTTAGAATGGCGTGATTAAACATTTTTATGCTATAAGTCTTACTGAAAGTTCATTTCATCTCGTAATCAGTGTGCCAACCCGGTGCCTTGGGTTCACGGTTGGAGCGTCTCACAGCAGGTTCTGGAGGTGCCTTGGGTGGCAACGGTGACGTCAGCGGTATGATACGTCTAGCTGGTGGTATCGAGCTCGGCATTATCGGGCGGCTCGGGGTAGCGATGTCCAGTGTAGGGTGGTGTGATGGCGTAGTGACAGCCGTAGGGGCCACGGGAGATGGTGAGCCGTGAGATGGTGAGCGGTGAGTCACGTTTGGGGCCGGAGCCAGGCCAGCAGGTGTGGTGGGGGCCACGTCGGGCGGCGATGGCAACATCGGTGGGATCGTACGTGGGGGCGGCGGGGTCGGGGCTAGTCTCGTGCCGAGGTCTACATCGATTGGCCGAGGCGGTTCCGGGGAAGTGAACGATGTGAACTTCCGTAGGAAACGACGGTTGCGGAGCGTCACACGACCGGATCCATCGACTTTGACCTGGTATTGGTCATGCTGTTTGACTTCCACGACCGTGCCGGTGCGGTCCCATTTTTTCGGGTGTTGTCCAGTTTGGTTCTGGATGCGGACATAGTCACCCACTGCCAGTGGTGGCAGGCGCCTGGTGTGTTCGCTCCAGTACTCGTGCGTCTTGATGTGCTTTTTTGCGGAGTGCGTCTTCGCGGGCACGTAGTGTGTCGCGCCAGGTGTCGTGGGGGAGATACTTGCCGGGGATCACCGGGATGAAGTCACGTATCATGCGACCAAATACACACATTGCTGGTGATATCTTAGTGTCTGGGTCTGGCGTGTTGCGGTATTGTAAGACCGCTCGCTGTACTGCATCTGTGTCCAGATCGCCCTTCCCGCCGGTGTTGTCCGTTATCAAGCGCTTCATTGTCTTAACAGCGACCTCCGCGCGGCAATTGCTATGGGGGAAGGCGACTGAGGACAGCCTATGATTCACACCCCATGTGCGTAGGAACTGGCGGGTGTCGGTCGATGTGTATTCTGGACCGCCGTCCGATGCAAGCTCCTCCGGTGTCCCGTAGGTCACGAAAGTCTGTCTCAGAATGTTAACCAGGCCAGCCCCGCCCGCCGATGCATTCGCGATGATGGGCCAATTCGAGTAGCGATCGACAACTACTACGTAGTGCACGCCCTTGTACGAGAAGAAGTCGGAGCATATCGCCTGGAACGGGTAGACGGGTAATATGGGGCGGGTGGGCGACGCGGCTGGCTGGGACGGGGCTATACGATGGCAGTGCTCGCATTCGTTGAGGACCTTGGCGATGTCCTCTGTCATACCGGGCCAGAATATTGATGTTTCCGCTCTTGCCGTCATCATAGACACGCCCTGGTGTGCTGCGTAGCGCGGGTGGGATGATGATGCGATCCTTATAGATGGCTACGCCGTCGGTCGTCGACAGCTCGTGTCGGTACTGGTGAAACTGTCGGATGGGCAATGGCATCTCGCTCCGAGTCTTCGGCATGCCGTCCTCGATCAGTTCAGTGAGTAAGTGCATGTCGGGGTTGCTCGCGGTGGCCTCTCTCACGCGATCCCATGTCACCGATCCCAGTATCCCGGTGGCGTCACGGTGTGTCAGTAGTTCCGAATCAGCGTCGTCTGGTTCGTGTGTCCTGACCAAAAGCAGTGCGTCGGGGTGAGTGTGACCCCATAGGATATCCGATAGTGATGCGTGATCGTCCGGGAGGTCCGTCTTCACCGGGCGCCCCGTAGGGCGGCGTGACATTGCGTCGGCTGCTTTGTTTTTCATACCCGGCACGTGAGTAACACGGAAGCGGTATCGCAGTGTTTTCTCTTTCAAGTTACGTAGGCGCGAGTTCGGTATATCCTCCAGGGAGCGATCGCCGAAGATCTTCAAGAGTGTCTAGTGATCGACCGCGATGATGAGATCCTCGCAACCAAGCACGAAGTAGCGTGCTTTATCCAGTGCGTCGGCGACTGCTAGTGCCTCGCCTTCAATCGGGGCGTAGCGCGATTCCGCCGCGTGTGTAAATCGGCTACCGACCAGGGTCACTTGCCAGCCGCCGTTGCAGCAGAACGGTTTCACCGGCGTGCAACCACAGTGCTTCTGCAGTAGCCAAAAGCCGATTCCGGTTTTCGACCAATCGGTGGCGATGCAGGTCGGCTTGCTCTTGTCGAATATCCTGACGCCGGTCTCGATTTCCTGGACGATGTGTTCCTTCGACTCATCGAATATCTCCTGAAGCTCCGTGTCCCATCGAAATTGTTGGCCCGCCTTCAGGAGTGCGCGGAATGGTAGCATTCGTTCCGCCATGCTGAAGGCGTATGAGACCTGGTTCACGAGACCGAACCATGAGCGGATGTCCTGAATGTTACGTGGCACGGGGAAGTTCAGGATTGCATCAGAATATTTCGGGCAGTGTAGTACGCTGTCCATTGTGATGGTGAATCCCGCGAAATCCACGACGGGGCTGCTAAAGACGAATTTCCCCGGGTTCAGGGTTATGCCATTCCGACCGCACACGTCAAGCCATTGCACGGCCTGGTGGAAGCTGTCGGCGATACTATCCGACCAGAGCAGGGCGTCGTCGATGCATTTCGTGTGGTCGTCTATCCCCGAGACAATCTCGTCGTATCGGCGAGTGTACCCGTCGCCCGACGAGCGATACCCCTGTGGAGCGACACAGTAGCGGTAACGTTCCCACGGCGTGATGAACGTCGTCAGGTGTTTATCGTCCTCGTGCAGACGCACGCTGTGATACCCATTCCAAGCGTCGAATACCGTCTTACGCTTGTTCTCGGGGACACCTCGCGCCTGATGGAACGGGGATGGGGTGTGGTGGGTTTCACGTGCCGCATGTACATTTAATGCCTGAAAGTCCACCGTGCGTCTTGGCTTGCCATTCTTTTTGGCACAAATCACCATACGGTGGCACCATGTGACCCGATCGCCGACTGGTACCTTCTCGAGCACACCAAGACGTACATCCTCGTCCAAGCCGGCCTTGACCTCGTCCTGCCAGTGCACGGCCACCGGTATTGGACTGTGTCGTGCGAAAGGTGTCGCATCCTTGTCTATCATCAGTCGCAAGGGTGGGCTCGACATCATGGGCAGTGTTTGGTGGGTACATGTGTTGAATGTGCTCGCCGCGTACCGCCTCTTCAGCCACGACTCGATCGCTGCTCGGTTCTCCTCGGTCGCGGGCATCGGTAGGCCCTCGGGGAGTGGCGGCGGTGATGTGCGCGGTGTGCATGGGCATGGGCATGGGGTTGGAGTGGCTGCGTCATCTGATGCAATGACCTCGCCAATGGTAGGGAATGTCTCGCTAATCATCCCCAGGTCGATGCACGCGGCCCGTGACAGGAAGATACGATCTGATGCGTTGGTGATGTAGGCGATTTGTCGTGTCTCGTGCATTATGGCCCGGCTGTCGGGACATAATGCATTGTAGATCTGTAAGTAGTAAGCGGGAGTGTTCATTATTTCCTAAGTTTGTATGGTAGCGCTTGCAACTTTCCAAAAGCAAACTTTATTGTCATGAAAGCTCTCAGTGAGATCAATCTATGGTGAAATGTTCGGTAGCCTCACAGCTGGCAGAAGTACATTTATTTTGTACTTGAATAACAGTACATGTAACTTGGAAAAAGCTACTCCAGTAAAAGTACTTTTAAAAAATGCACTTGAAGTACAAGTAAAAAGTAAACAACTGTACTTGAAGTAAACACAAAAGTACTTTTCTAAGTTAATGACTTGACATTTTGTTTTGCTACCTGTACACCACCTGGTAAACATGCCGGCTAATGGTAATGAATCAGCCAATTAAAATATTACCAATTGTAGTTCCCGCTGATATTCATAATAGATCCGTGCCGGGGGCAAACAGTTCTGGTTTTCGGCACAGATAATTTGTCGGAAACATCTTAGAAGTTCCAAAATGTTAACACAAATGTTGGATAATTAATTAAATTAAGAAAAGTACACCTTAACTGTACTTCGTTACAAGTAAAAATATTTCTAACAAAATGTACCTCGTTACTCAAAAAAGAAAACTGTTCTACTTAAGTAAACGTACTTCTTTACATTCCGGCTGTGGCCTGACTTGATAATTCACGGTGTGATAGACGAAAGACACAATTGTTATCTTTCTCGAACATTGACCCAAGTTTTCTTTTTTGGAGACCAAAACACCACAATTCAGACAAGTAAAGATCTGATCTGAGAAATTCGAAGAAAGAGAAGGTCTGGGTCCATCACATGTCGACTCTGTTACGACAAGTGTTCCATAACATATTGGGTGTTGTCTAATTGATGTAGCGTTGCCTGTGCTATAGTGTTACTATCGGCATTACAACGAGATATATGCGGCAATTTAGGCTGTGCGGTGATGAAAATAAATTTAGTATCAGCTGTTGGAAAAACCGTCACTGGTTATTACATTAAGCGAAAACTTAAAGTCATTACATACTCAAAATAAGCCATGACAACGCATTAGGACGGTGTCTCTCTGTTGACGGCGCGTATGTTAAAGGAAAACAAAAGGCAACGTTGTGGTGTTAAGCACCTAAAAGAGTTAGCACAAACTAACCATTTGCATCTACAATCACAATTTTCAGTTCAGTGGTTTACTCGGAAGTCTTAAAGTGGAAGATTCTAACGAAATCTGCGATAACATATAGACTGCCATCTTATTGATGACGCGTTCATTTGGCCAAAAGCAACCAATAAAAGAGCAGCATTATTTTTGCCGTGTACGACACACTGTCTTGTGTAGTTCGCGTAGTTGGTTCATGTTCATGGGATGCGGTTCGTTATATTAGTACAAGTTTAGCTTACAGTGAAAACGTTGCTTGCAATGTGCCATACTGCTCTACATACGGTTGTAACAATAGTACAGCGAAGGATAATGAGTCAGAAGTGAAATAGTGGATTCACAACTGTGGACGGGCTGGTTGGAAGCCTTCGAAATACAACGCACTATGTTCAGATCATTTTGAAGAAACGTGCTTCGAAGGAAATCTATATCGTCAGTTAATGACACAAGATCCGACAAAACGTCGCCGACGTCGATGTTTGAAGCCAGGTGCAGAGCCTACGATATTTTAGTCTCGGACCTCAGCCGTCGAAGCGACGCATATTTTCGATCAAACGCGCCGCCGCCGAGAAATCGATCGCAAGAAGGTTAGTACCGAGTTACTTGGTATCCAATTGTAATCTGTTGACATTTGAGATGCAAGATATGCTGAAGGCAAGCTAGAACAGTACCAGAATGCACTATATTGCACCATAAAGAGTTTATAGACTGTAGTCTTTAGAAGATAGCCGAATAGCAAAAGTTAACGGCAATCAAGTCGCGTGAGCGATATTACAGTAACGGATTAACATGGGTAGGAATGATTGTCGTTTATAATAACATTGCAAAACTTACGGTATTTTGTGTTAAATGAACAAAAATACGTTCTGCACTCAATAATATTGCATTAGACATTGTCATATATCGAAATGTTTGGCCTATCATTTATGTCATGACGTTATATAATTGGACTTCGTATATAATTATGTGTGACTACTGTTTAAATTATGTGACGAAGAATATAACTATATACTCTATTGTAAAACGTTTAAAATGGCTTCGTTTGTATTTAGTAAAATTACATAATGTTACTCAATTTTAGTTAAGGGGATACAACCCAGGTGAAAGTGTTGTTTTTTGAGAAACAAATACTAAAATGTTTGTTATGCCAGATTATGATAGCTTATTATATTTACTGTGAATATATATCAGTTTACAACAATTACATACCTTTAAACCACTCTCATCCATGGAATAAGGGTGTCAATATCAAGTAATTTTTATCCATTATGCCACATTTTATGGCCATTTTCTAAAAAACCATTTAAATTCAGCATTTGGAAGGATATATCTAGGAGTAATTATGTGATCCAAATATAGTTATCAATGAGCTCACCAGATACACCATGTTTGTATTATAAAAATATTGGCATCACTCAATAATCATATATTGTCGAAATATCTTTAATAATATACCATGTGCACACATCTAACTTGTTTTGTTGTACACTAACAGCAAAAAACAGGTAACAGCTGTTGTAAAAAATATCTTGAATTTGGATCAAAAATATAAATAATTGTAATTTGAATTGCAGCTCGATCACCACCATGATGTGGCACATGGGGAAAGGCATCAACCGCCAGTTTACTGCGAAGGTCCGAGCAATCCGAGGCAAGGGATGCGAGGACCTCCTTCATTGGATACAGAATGTATCAAACCATATGTGGTGGTGTTGTGCAACATGCAAGCGTGACGCACAGTTGCTGAAGTAAATACCAAACTTGATATGTATTCATTTTATACCTGAGGCATGTCCAAAACAACAAGTAACCCTTAGATTTGCAATCAGTAGATGGTGAGTAGGGACCACGACCCAAGTAGCGCAAGGTGAATTCCAGTCACCGACTTGAATCCCAAATACACTAAATCAGCTCCTATGCATAACTAACATTATAATAAGTTTTCGAAATTACTGCATTTCATAGGCATCCAACTCGTTTTTTTCAGGATGGCTAAGTTTTCAAGTCCAGCGTGGTATCCCTCGTGTTGTCTCCCATCGAGGGCAGGGAACCATGATCTTATTCCATGGCTGGCGCATGCTGGTAGAGTACCTTCGTTCCAGCTTGCCATGGATCCACCATGTAAACTGTCTGTATGCAGCCCACCTGAGAGACCTGAAATAAATTAGGCTCAAATAAACATCTGACATTGTAAATAAATGACATATAAAAATCGCTTCTATAACGACACCATTGCTTTATAAAAATTGTTTACAATTAAACATGTGTTCATCTGGAATAAAGCAAATATTGATAATTTTGCACTACAGAACAAATTATGATGGTGCAACAAACATTGTATCTATACGTTATGATAACTTAAACCATTATAATTTGTTCTGTAGTGAGAAAGTATCACTTTATTCATACAGTAGAATACAATGAAGTGTGAAACGATAACCCAAGTACATGTGTGAATACAGTAAATAGCTATGGATAGTAGTACATTGTAGCAGGCTAAGGTAAATAATGACTAATGGTTAAAGTAAGTCATATTGAAAATGAACACATTTATGTATAGGATGACTTGCTGTTGATGGAAATTTTATTTTGTAATTATTGTCATATTAGGGTGATTGTCATCATATTTAAATTAGTCTTGGGTCAAACCAGTGTGGTTCATCTTTACATTTAAAAAAGGGTGAATGATGTTAGCAGGGCTAGTTTAGACAAGCATACGATTGAATTAGTTGTTTTGTTGGTGGTTTTATTCCAAGAGATTTTAAGGAGGTTGTCAGTCTTAGATTTGTTGGGTTCAGATACATAGCCTCTGCCACCTATTTCAATGCATGTTAATTCTGATTTTATTCCTTTATTGTTTACATCATGGATTAGTGCGATATACTTGTTAGTTTTGAATACATGATCTTTCTTGATGTTAGGTTCAAATGGTAGTCAGTTCAATGATATGAATTTGCTTAGCATGTGGATGGTAGATGACGTATGGTAAGTCCACTAAGTAATTTCCCTGGAAGATTGTTAATAATTTGGGCATCAGGCATGAGATTGCTGATAAAATTATCTATATGTATTTGTATTGCTAGTGCTACTATGATGTTGTATTGTGTTCATTATTAATACATTTCAATAAATATTTAACAACACATTTCACTGGTCTTGTAACAATGCATGCACATATATACGTAGTTGTTTGTTGGACGATCTAATTCCCATTCTTAGGCATCACCTGCTCCAAACAAAGAATTCTAAATCCCCTGCTGTTTGTAATGCACAGCAGTCCACCTGTAACAAAGAATTAAGCATTTAAATAATAGTTTTATACAAATGTTAAGTAAACATGGATTATTATTCTGAACAGATTTCACAAAGAATTCATCATGATCCTCTAACTGTATTCATCCCAGTATTATACCTGGGTCCATAGAAATATCATGCAGATTAAGGAAGGCCGTTTTAAAATGTGTCAATATTTGCACAAAACGGTGGTCATTTTCTTTGTCACCAAAACAAATGGGGGCTCTGGCTGAAAAATGTTCATGGTATATTTGATTCATAAGAGCCAATGTAAACTTTGGGCAGAAAAATTGCAATATGCATAAAGTTAAAAATAATCTATCTACCTGCCATATGTTTAAACAGTAGTACTGCCACATATTGTTCATACATGTATAGCCATTACTGCGAATGTGAAGAGTGTCGACGGGGATAGAACAAAAGGGGAGTTAATTTCTGCTTATTTTCTATCATAGCTCTGCCCTGTACAATTTTGGTTTACATGAATCATGGAACCATTCAACTACATTTCTTTTAAAAAGTGAGGGTACAGTCATGGGTGGTATTCGAAAATGGACAAGTCAAAGTTCAAACACTGAGTCCAGTGGCACTGAGAGTGAGATCTAACTAAGTTAAAAGTCAACCAATCCCAAATGTAAGACAAGTGACGTGTCCCGGCCCGAGCGATCATCTCTCGCTGTTCATACGCAGCCCGGAATTTAGGCTCATCGGTTATTTAAACAATAAACTAAACAGATTAATAATTACCGATCGCTGCGGCATTTTCCACACCGACACCAGTAAATACTAAATTTCATCTCGGCATGGTATGTGCCTCAACATTTCCACTGCCCGTGGGCCTTCCTGTTCGTGCCCACCGGCACGCACCTCTCCCCTATCTTCCAACACAGGCCCTTGTTTTTTGGGTTCAAACCGGTATCCAGCTGCTTCGAAATCGATTTGGTTTTCGTTGTGTTCCGAAGAATTGGAAAGCCATCTTGTTTACACAGTCACAGCGCATGCGCACATAGTTTAATGGGTAAACTTACCATAGCGCCACCTAACGGAGTTGGGAACAAATAGTACGCAGAAAATTTACGAAGCGAGTTACGACAGTGTGACGTCACTTTCTTCTAACAATGGCGTAGTCCATAGAAATTCGATAGTTGTGTGTTCTAAAATGTTTTCCTGATAAACCGCTGACGTTAAAAATTTGATTGTAGTTGGAAATTGTTAGTTTGTATTAACTCTTAGATGCTTAACACCAAAACGTTGCCTTTTGTTTTCCTTTAAGTTAAGTCTGTCTGTCGACGGTGCGTGGGTTGTGCGCGCGCGCGCGCATGCGTGTGTGAGAGTGCGTGCTCGAACGTGTGTCTGTGTTTGCTTGCGGTCGCGTGTTTTTTATGTGTGCACGGGTACATTTGCATGTGTAATTTAAACATTGTCATTCGTATAGCTTAGTTAAAACGTGTAAGGTGATGATGAAAGCGCCTTTTATTGTATTGTTTATTACCTTGCTGAAAATACTTGATTATCTGCTTTCGCTAACAGTATATTGCGATGTCTTCTTCTCACATTTTGCGCCTCTGTCGCTGCACTTCTTCCATTGACTTCTTTTGCCGGTTTTATTTCTTTCAAGCTAGTGTTGGCGCCCTTTCTCCGTCTTGATATTGGCCTGATCACTGTTCTTTAATCATATACAGTTGCATTCATTCCGCAGCTGAAAGTGCAGAGTGTAGAATCCAAAACATTTGTAAGTAATGCCTCCTGATCAATATTTACAATATTGATACATTATATATATACATACACCCATCCATACACACGCACGTACGCACACACACACACACACACACACACACACACACACACACACACACACACACACACACACACACACACACACACACACACACACACACACACACACACACACACACACACACACACACACACACACACACACACACACACACACACACACACACACACACAGACACACACACACACACGCACACACACATGATGCAGTTGTACATACACAGTCGCCCGTATTACCTAACGGAAAACGAGTTCCCAGATGGTAACGGAGCCGACCACCAAACTGTGATGGAGCCGACTTAACGGAGTCGACATTTCCACTTTAAGATGCTTATTTAACTGCTAATTAATGTGCATTTTCACCCGTATTGTTCAAACGCAGAAGTGTACCGGGTGATTTATAAGTGTACTATTTCGTTTTATTATGCGTATCATATAAACCGTTGAGAATGCATGAATGGAGCCGACACATCAAAAATGCTCTTACTGTTGCTAGTCGTACTATTGACGTCGACTTGTGCTGTCATCTATCGATTATTCGACGACGACTATTTCGGGTTTATAATCCGTCAAATATAGTCCGTAACGGAATCGACACGAAACGTTGGGACAGACAATTTGTCGATTTCAATGTCATTTATTTACTTGTTGTGCGTGATACTACAACAAGCATACACTATTATGTTTGGCTATGTTACTATGTGTGCTGTGTGATAATGGCATTGAAGTATTCGCATAATACGTCCACTGTTTAACATCTTTAAGTCGAATACAACCTCCGTGGGACAACGCTTATGTTCCCTTGCAAATATATTTATTTTTGTTCATTATGATTTGAATTGCAGAACTACGCAATACGGAAACGATGTGACATATTACTCTCTTATAACATGATATTTATAACATGACATGTGTCGATCATTCGTGGGAACAATTACGTCTCTAAAAGTGTGACACCAATCATTTTAATTATGCACATTTACTGTAGACTCACCCGTAGATGTGATACACATATCCAGTGTTAAATAACATTTCGTGAAGACGCAGTAGTCCCTAAAGTCCAAGTCATTCCAATAAATGCGGTTGTAATTGTATATAATTGGAAGGCTAAACATTACTATCAAATGCATCCACATACACATATTTTGGTAGCACTTCTAACCCGTTCAAAGCTTCTAGCCTCGCTCGTTGTTTCTTGGTCACTTGGGCCGGTCCATTTTAGATAGCATTGCTACGCCCATGATATCAAATTATCTGGGAAGCATCCAGTCACGCTGAAAATCCTGCGAGACAGCTGTGCGTTCTAACAAAACTGCCACTGGGTTACCAACATCGCCTACTGCCGGACACTTATTCACACAGGTAAGTTGGGTGAATGCCAGTGTTGATGTTTTCAGAATAGTCGAGGAGCACGGGTCCTAAGTGTGGGGGTTATGGACACCTCGTGCTATTTTTGGTTGCCTTGTGTTTGATTAAACTTCAAACCTTCCTGAATAATATTCGAGAGAGCAAACTCAAATCAGCTGGCTTCACTCTGAAAATTTGAGATACATTCATGCATGTAGGGTCTCTGGGTGGCCGCTTTGTCATAATTGTATATTTGCACATTTACACAGTAGATATAAGGCTACGAAGCTACCTTTGGTACCAAACTATCTGGAATGATAAGCATAATAAAAACAACAACTATTTTTTAGGAAACAAAACATTGAACAATATGTTAAAAAAGCCACTCCGGTTTCGCCGTCGACATCATGTAGAATGTACAATAGTTACCTTAATACATATTCAATATCCATATTTAATAATAATTTAATAATGCTAATCACCATACATTCACATGTACCCCACCCTATAATTGTTGCGTGATGGTGGCATGACGCCAATCGGATTGGATTTCATTACTTGCGTCATTTCCACTTTCCGTTGTGTAATAAACCTTGATTAAAGAATGAGTACTGATTCAACGTCTACCAATGAATAATTGTGACATATCTGATAAGATAATTTATGATAAAATTCGTTATCCAAAAACTAATGATATGTCAAACGTACATGTCAAACATTATACTAACGTGTTATATTGTCATCATGCAGTCATCTATTTCAATCATCAGAGCCATTGTTTTCAGCACTTAGGTGGACAACTCGTCCACATTTGACTTCTTTCCCTTCGCATTTGTAAGTAACACAACTTGGCACTTGCGATTTTGTACAAGAGCTGTTACGAATGCATTTGCTTACTACACATCTGCAACTAGTAAGCGACTGCGTGAGTTCTTGGAATAACAGCACCATCATGCTAAGCATGCGTAGTAATTTGTGGGCATGCATACTTTGGTAGTAATCCTCTGCTGAACCAAAGAATTTGGTAACCGTTCCAAATTTCCTAGTTTCCAGCGAGGTGAAACTGTCCTAGTATGAGAATGAATTCCGGTAAGTATCATCATGAGGGGTGTGCTTTTTCTCGTATTCCAAAGGCAATCTCATACAAAGCTTGGTTAACCGTGACTACTGAGTGTTTCATCCCAAACTTGTTGGCCAAGTTTACTGTTTATTCCAAGCACCTTGCTAGGATCTGTTGGAACAGAACGGATCATGGGGCTATATCCACTCCTTGTGGTTGGCACTGTTGGCGCCAGCGTCATGAAGAAAGCATTCCAAATTGGGCAATAATCGCTTTCGAACTCTAACTTTGTAGGCGGGGAACGCCACGACTGCCATGCCATGTTCAGCAGATGGTAGTACGGGTCACATCGAAGTTGCATATCTGCAAGCGTCATCATTTCAAGTGATGTGGCTTTACGCCGTTTACACAGAGATATGAAGTGTGGCTCGATTGGAGAAGGGCTGACCACACGTAGTGATCATGTAATTTCCTTGTCTCTTGTAAGTCTTGGAGTGTCACCAAATGTCCATTTACGTGGCCGACTAAGTGTTGAACGGCACGCATTGTCTTGTTTGGTATTCTTATCTTGGAGCTCTGCTGTCAGATCATAATTGGTATCACGTGTTGTGCTCTTAACAATGAAGCTCAGTACATCTATCGTCGCTTGATTTTGATCAAACAATTCTGTCATTTCCGATGGAACAGGTGACAGTGATGTCACAGTTGATGTGGAAATGACAGAATAGGTTGACCAAAATCAAGCGACGATAGATGTACTGAGCTTCATCACTGTCACCAGTTCCATCTTTCTGATCTAACATCTCGTGTAATACATCTTCGGTAGTGTTCTATTCTGTCCATATCCATACGCATTGGTGGTCATAGCATGGGAGGTTGACCCATCTGGTGTCTTGTCATGCAAATCTGTGTTCAATATCAAAGTGTCTGAATTTACATCATTATATCGTATATGGGGAAAATGGCTTCCTCTCGTTCCTCGATCTTCCATCATTTGTTCACAAATATATGTAAGATAGCACTGGAAGGTGGTATAAGTGACACTTTCGTTCATATGGCTTAACAGGGTAATTAGATTATTGCTGCGTGTGTCATTGTAGATGTAGAATGCACTTCTTAGAATGAGTGATATTGGAAATTTACATATGATATACAGAAGGTGATGGGATAGATGAAGAGCTTATTCCTCAAGTTCATCTTCACAGCAAACTTTTCCTACATGGCATCCTGGGAGATTCTTGCCAGACTGTAGGGTAGCTGCAAAATTAGATTTTTCATGTGAGATAGATGCTGCTTGAGTGTGCGACACATTGAAAAAAACTATCGCCATCTTGACTTTTGGCCAGTTGGTTAAGTTTGCAAGATTTTGCCTCTCTGTGTAAGAGATTAGCAGCTTCGTGGTTGCCTGAAACATCATTATTACAATCAAGTAACTGATTTTTCAACTCCTCGATCATTTTGAAAGCATCACCGACTCCAATAACTGAGGAACATACGTAGTCATTTCCAGCCCCCTGTGGCCAAATTGTCCCCCAAAGTGTGCTTGTAATCGTTTTTCAGTTGCGTCCTTCTGTAGCACATCGCCTCAGTTTAAGCCCTTCTCCTGTAGCATGATCCTGTACCTATCACATATAGCAGTGAGACACAACATATTTATTTACAATCAGTTGAATATGTAATTCTTCAGTGAGAGAAAGGAAAGCATTGTACTGTCAATTGCACTATATCAACATCCGCACCAGGGTAAGGTTGTATTCTATCAAGTATATCTTTGTCATTTAATTCTTCTGCTTTTCGATTTAATGACGGTCCACGACTTTGGGTCATTGCAACGCTCTCTTGTGCTTTGTGAGTGACTTTTGACAAATCATCTGCTGAGTGATATACTTAAAAGTACTCCTCTGGGCAATTCCATATAACCATGGACATGACACTGAAAACATAAAACGTATCATATTGACAAATTAATGCTTGTATTGCATAGTACACATATTGGGTGTAACGAATACGAAAGTTGCACAGAAATGCTACTTCGTTCAACCTTGATCGAGCTGAAACCTTCCAAATATTAATGTAATTAACCCCTCACATCAATGTGCAGGTACATATGTTATAACAATGAAAGATAGTAAATAGTCATTATTAAACACAATATGTATGACTTAAAATGAGCGCTGCCGTCTGAATTCGTAACGTAAGTGCATCAGTCTCGTTCTTGAAAAAATCTACTGTGCAAAACTGTCTGTATGACATGTCAAAATAATTAATTAAAATAATAATTGTGCCCGTAAGTGATGTTACAGCATCGTCCCAAGAAGTTACACAAAATATCAAACCAACCACTACACCTACCACCGCACTAGCCCGGTCGCCGACGGAATACGGCAAATCGTAACGTATGTTTATTTGTACGATTCAATCGGACCGATTGACTCGGCCGAATCACTCGTACGAGTCAATCGGTGCTATTGTATCGTAACGTGTATCGCCGCCTTAAGTCGCACGATGAGCCCAGAGGACATCATAGACAGTTTCAATACAAGTGTGGTCACGGATTAGCACCTTGCTCCGAGCACCGTTGTCAACGCATATCCAGTGTAGGGCACCAGCGCACAACAAGCACCCAGCATCGTCGTCAACTCACAGCCAGTCCAGGGTACCAGCGCACAACAACCACCCAGCATCGTCGTCACCTCACAGCCAGTCCAGGGCACAGATAAACAGCTATCGTTGTAAACATTCATAAAAAGAAAATCTCATTTCATTCCCCCATTCAAACGCACGCACATACGCCACGTAACAGTTACAGGAGGGGCAAGCAATTTCAGAGGGTGGGGTGGGGCTGAACAAGTCAGACGACACAAACACGCAAGGCAAAAACCGAAACCCCAAAATGGTACCACCATGATTTCAGATGATGTTTGTTGTGTGTGCCGTATGCGACTTCCACAAAATTCCACCACCGAAGTAATAGACTGGGCGCAACCCTTAGCAAAAAAAACCTATAGATTTTCTATAGGGATAACTTTAATGACTGTTTAGCTAAACTTAATGTTTTCATTGACAGTATCAATAGTACCTGTATTACTGTTGTAGGGGACTTCAATGCTAATCTTGCTAAACAAACTATGTTTGGTGAAATTCTACAGAGCTACTGCACTGACAATAGCCTCATAATTGTAAATGTGGAGCACCTCCCCGGAGATACATATACATATGTAAGTCCAGCGTGGAGCACTACCTCTTGGTTAGATCATATTATATGTACTTATGATGCAAAAGACTGCATTACTGATATAAAAGTTATGTATGCATGTATTCTGTCTGATCATCATCCAGTGTTATATACAATTACACTCAGTAAGCTGCCTGAAAATGAGGGTAGTACGATAAATGAATCAAATCAGCGTATACAGTGGGATAATCTCTCATCCAGTGAAATAGAATACTATGCAAGATGTACGTGTGAGGGTTTGTGTAATATTGCCTTCCCTGAAGGGATTAAATGTTCTAAAGCGAACTGTCATAATCATAGCCATACTGCTGACATCGACAAATTTTATGATGAGATCATTACTGCATTATCCAAATCAGGTGAACAAATGTTAAAGCAAGTATCTGGGAAGAGGAAACCGTTTACACCTGGTTGGAACGACCATGTAAAGGATTTACACATGGCAGCTAGAGATGCATATCTTTTGTGGAAGGACATTGGCAAACCCAGAACGGGTGCTGTTTATGACGTTATGCGGCAGTCTAGGTCCAAATTCAAACATGCACTTAGAGTTTGCAAGAACAAATGAATTCCATTATTGCGGATAAAATTGCTGAGAAAATGAGTGGAAAAAACGATAGAGATTTCTGGAAGGAAATCAAAAACTCCACAAACAGTAATTGTTAAATTACCAAACACTGTGGGTGATGTACATGGCAGCCAAAACATAAGTGGAATGTGGCAAGAACACTACAGTCAAATTTTTTATGTAGTTAGAGGAAGTTGCAGCAAGGAATTTCTTGCTGATCTGTGTCAGGAGCATACCGTCTTTGACCAAGGTATGAGGGTGACTGTTAATGAAATTAGTGAAATTATCAAAGATTTATCTTACAATAAGTCACCTGGTTTAGACGGCAATACTAGCGAGCACATGAAGTGGGCGGATCGACAGCTGCCAGTTTTATTGGCTATATTGATGTCGGCTATACTTACACACGGTTACGTACCGGGAAATATACAAAAATCTGTCATTGTTCCCATTATTAAGGATAAAAAATAAACGTGTCAGCGACAGAGATAACTATAGACCGATATGTCTGTCTAATGTATTCACAAAAATAGTGGAAAAAATACTGTATAATCGGATGCAAAGTCATCTACGAACTACAAGTAACCAATTTGAGTTCAAACCCAAACATGGGACAGAAATGTGTGTATTTGTGTTGAAAGAGCTCCTTCGATATTACACTAATCATGGGTCATGCATGTATGTTGCCTTCCTTGATGCCTCCAAGGCATTTGACAGGGTGAATCACACAACATTATTTACGAAGCTACTTAAGCTTGGAGTGTCTAAATATTTAATTAAAGTGATATGTCAGTGGTACTGTAATCAGACTATGTGTGTTAAAAGGGGTTCGGTATTTTCCAACTTCTTCTCTGTGACTAATGGAGTTAAACAAGGGGGTATGCTATCTCCTTTCTTATTTAATTTATACATGAATGATTTGAGTTTGCTACTGATGAAACTACCCATCGGATGCTATTGTGGTGATACAACTGTTAATCATCTCATGTATGCTGATGACATTGTACTACTGGCTCCATCGGCTAAGGGGTTGCAAAGACTGCTAGATGTATCATACAATTATGGATGTGACAACGACATATTGTTTAACAGAGTAAAGTCGCAGATAATGTTTTTTGACACAAGACAAACCGGTTTTGAAGTAGCTCTTAAGCTTGGTGATGCAGTTCTGAATACAACGAAGGCATACAAATATCTTGGCCATATAATCTGTAATGATCTGTCGGATGAAACGGATATGAAATCCAAAGAAAGGAGTTTGTACGGTAGAAACAATATTCTACTCAGGATTTTTCACTTTTGTTCAGTGAAGGCGAAGAACAAACTGTTCACATCCTATTGTAGTAATGTGTATTTATGTTCCTTATGGGCTAATTATAGAAAAGCCGCTATGCAGTACTTTATTGTTTCCTATAACAATGCATTTAGAATTATGCACAGCCTATGAGGTGTAGTGCTAGCCTAATGTTTGTTAGTTCTGACAATACTAGATTTAGAAAATGCATGTACAGTTTTATGAGCAGAATATCTGCATCGACGAACAACACTGTTGAGAGTATTATACACAGTGATGTTTATACGACCTCTGTATTGCGCAGGAAGTGGATTAGTGCAATATATACACTATAATATACTTTTTATTTTTACTTTTTTTACTATGGACATAGTGCATATTACATGTATGCTTTTTGTCTGAAATAAAGATTGATTGATTGATTCTATAGAAAACTACAGGATTTTGGCGCATAGTTTTCTATAGAAAACTACAGGATTTTTGCGCAGTTTTCATAGAAAACTATAGGAAATTTTCTATAGAAAACTACAGGATTTTTGCGCAGCTTTCTATAGAAAACTATAGGAAATTTTCTATAGAAAACGACAGGATTTTTACGCAGTTTTCTATAGAAAACTATAGGAAATTTTCTATAGAAAACTACAGAATTTTTGTGCAGTTTTCTATAGAAAACTATAGGAAATTTTCTATAGAAAACTACAGGATTTTTGTGCAGTTTTCTATAGAAAGCTATAGGAAATTTTCTATAGAAAACTACAGGATTTTTGCGGTTTTCTACAGAAAACTACAGGACATTTTCTATAGTTTTTTTTATAGAATATTCTATACGAAATTTTCTATAGAAAACTATAGGAAATATCCTATAGTATTTTCTATGGAACATTTCCTATAAGAAATATCCTATAGGCTATTTCCTGTAGGATATATCCTGTAGAAAATATTCTGTATGACATACTCATTAACAGAGATGCACGTTAATCTTCAAATATTTGTATTATATTATATATTCAAATACATTAATCATACAGGCAATGTACAGTAATATCCAAGCATATTGAATGACCAAATAAAACAAATACAAAATAAAGTCTATTGAGCATATATGTACATAAATGCAAGCAATGCTAATAATAACACAAATCATTTCTCAAATCCTTATGTATACATTATAATACAATATGAACAATTAAGTATATGATAAATACAACAAATAGACTACTGAGCATACATGTCAAGAAATTAATCCTTAAATACTTGTGAACAGTAATGAGCCGTTATCTGAAATAGCACAGACTACATGTCACAATGACATTCACAACAGGGATAGCAAGAAAAATATTGTTGGAAACATTAAATATATTACTGCTAAAATACACATCAATTAACAAGTAGGAAACAAATTAAACATGGTAATACTTGTTTTACTTACATAGGCATTGGAACCTGCCAGGGGGCTTAGTCCCTAATATTTGTTGATTAGGAGCTTAGCTCCCAAACATTTAGGAAGGGGTGTGCAGTTTGTGGTGTATGGGGGCTGGAGATAGGAATACTCCTAAATATTGCGGAATGGGGATGCTTATTTAGGTTTTCAGAGTACATTAAGGTGTTTTTTTTCAGCGAGCCTCAAGCGGGTGCAGATCGAGATGTCTGGAGAACCTCAAGGTGGTTTTTTTTGGAACGCCCCCTTCCCTGTTCCAATGCCAGTGACTTGATATACACTGTACTCGGGTATACTACCATGGTATTTTGAAACAGGTACATGGTATTTTCATACATGGTACAAACACCAAAGATTGCCAGCCAGTAAGCGACATCTCATGTCATTTTTGTACATAACATCGTCAAATTATGTTGATAAACAACATCTCTCAATATAAGATTTGCCATTATTTTTGCTATTGGCGGTTTTGTAAAAAGAATTCTTAAAAGTACCTTTAATACATATTTGTATTGAAATATATACTTTTTCATTTTATCATATTTAACCCTTCAAGATTATTTGTATTTAAATACATGTCAATAAATTTGACTCATATTCTACCACGGTATTTTGAAACAGGTACAACACCGTATTCCATTTGATATTGACAAAGAGAGCAAGGAAAACTCTAAGCAAGATGGGTTGTTTCTCAACACTTCTAGAATGTTAGATTGGAAACTGTTGTTGGGTCAGTCATTCTGACTGAACATAATTGGCGATGATTTTCTTCCATTACTTGGAACGTGGCGTACCACACTGTATTTATTTCTTCATGCATTATTACCAGTGCATAACAATAGTATATATAGGAAGGGTTTAAGGGTAAAATACAATAAACATCATGCGGTTCTGGTGACATATTTGCCTAGGCAAAATTGCAGAATTGAAATGTACAGTAGAACCTGTCTTGAGTGACCGCCACTTCAGCCTAGCAAACGTGGTCTTTCAAGACGGGTGGTCGCCCATGACAGGTCAATAAACTTTGAAAATATGGTCAATTTCAAGAGGAACCGAGAAAGCAGGTGGTTATCCAAGACAGGTTCTACTATAAAAAAAATAGTTTGGGTCTAGATATCGGTCATTGTGATTTTGTAGTATTGAGATATTAAATATCACGTCAATCTTAAGATGATATTTACACTATTGCGCTTTGCCCTGAAACCTTACACATGTACCATATTTATTGGTCAAATAAATTTATTCCGAGTTCTGTATTGCAATATACAGTATAATTGTACAGGGTATGTTATCATAATATTCAATAATTCAGAATGCATCCACACAAACACTATATCACTTATATTATCAGTATCAGTGCTGTCAGAATGGACAAATCTTGCTTTTGGACATCAGTGATGACACCAACCTGAAATAAATGGAACAGAACACAATAAAAATACAATATGTGTGGCTTATATTATACATCATAAATCTAAAAAATGGAACATTTTGACAAATACTTATTATTCAGCAAAGTCCTATTACAATGTTGCACTGTGGTTTTATCTCATAATATCCTCATCTACATGCCCAGCAGGTAGTAAGTCCACTACAGGATGGACTCAAATTAGCTCATTTAATAATTTATCCCATGTATGGGATCTTTTACTTCCTCTAGCAGATAACAGTTAAAAGGGACCAATGGCCTAGTGTATTTTCCAAGAGAACGAAATTTCCCAAGTTTTTTTAAACTGTGGCCGATAGTTCGATTCGAGTTCATTCCCCTCGCCCAGTGCTTTATCACTTGGCCACCGATTCCCATTATCGGCAGTAGTCGGTACCCATATAATTTTTGAACAAGTAGGTCTAGTACTGTGACAGTAATCTATCTTTATATATATCACTATTATCAGGATTAGTAACATTAACAAACAGACAACTAAATTGTTAATATTTTTATTATGAATCAAAATAAATAGTTGTTTAAATCATTGGCATTGCCATTGGGCATTATATACATTAGTATAGACTTGATGTCAATATCGAATTTTTTTAATTATATACCTACAGGCTATACTAGTCCATAGCTAGCTATGGCCTATGGCTATGCATCACAAACAAGTCTGAACTTGAAACACACACATATCATCGATCACATATTTGCATTCTATTGTCATTTAATTTAGGGTATTTTTTAACAGTCTGTGTTGCATTTTACTTGTTTTTATTATTCATTCACGTGGCCATGGCAATGCAGTTGGTTACTTGGTACGTACAACGAAATGAGCGACAATTGAGGCAAATCTACTCTAGTAGGTCGAGGCCACTTTACCATCTGGCTAAATGTAAAATAATTGATAAGAAAATAATGCTCGGTGTGTACCTGAAACAATAATTGACATACACAAACAATATGGAGTGACGGAATGATCGATTTGGTATAGAAAACGAGGTAAAATCGTTGCATCGATGCAGATTGGAATTGGCGATTACGCAAACGGCTGTCTGTCTATAACTATTTCGTAATATTGTTAATAGTATTTTACTCTGTGGATCAAATATTTATAAAAAAACAACACAGAGCAATCATTGGCAACGTCCTACTGTTTGTCTCGTGGCATGAATGGCCGAAATGTCTTCATTATAATGACTCTGTCCGCAATCTAACGACTTCGCGCTAGGTCGTCTGGCCTTCTTCTGTTTGAAATTGAACGTTACGCGCCGAAATGACTCACGGGTAATAACATTATGGGATGCGGTAACGGCGCTGCCGGATTCATAACAATTATGCTTAGCTGAATGTTTCGGTATAAAATAATACAGTAGCATCGTTTTAGTTTACGACATACTGACATTATATATTTATATGTAACATCCACCACATGTACATAACAAAAAAATACAAATAAAACAGTGGTTAAAAGAAACTAAAATAACATTTCTACAGAAAACTATAGATTATCTAAAAAACTATAGAATTCTATAGAATATTCTATAGTTTTCTGTAGAATCCTACAACAAAAACTATAGGTTCTCTAAAATATATAGGATTGTATAGAATATTCTAGTTTTCTATAAAATCCTACAAAAAACTATAGGTTCTCTAAAAAACAATAGGACTGTATAGAATATTCTATAGTTTTCTGTAGAATCCTACAAAAAACTATAGGTTCTCTCAAAACAATAGGATTCTATAGAATATTCTATAATTTTCTATAAAATCCTACAAAAAACTATAGGATTCTATAGAATATTCTATAGTTTTCTGTAGAATCCTACAACAAACTATAGGTTCTCTAAAAACTACAGAATATTCTATAGTTTTCTATAAAATCCTACAGAAAACTATAGGTTCTCTAAAAACTATAGAATTCTATAGAATATTCTATTGTTTTCTACAGATTCCTAAAAAAAAAACTATAGGTTGTCTTAAACTATAAGATTATATAGAATATCCTATAGTTTTCTATATATTCCTACAACAAACATATAGGTTGCCTAAAAACTATAGGATTCTATAGAATATTCTATAGTTTTCTATATAATCCTACAGAAAACTATAGGTTCTTTAAAAACTATAGCATATTCTATAGAATTCTATAAAATATTCTATAGAATTCTGTAGGAAATTAAGATTTCCATAGCCAATTTATAGTTTTCTATATAATACTATAGAAAAACTATAGAATACCATAGAATACTACAGAATACTATAGGAAATTTATAGTTTTCTATATAATTTTTTGCTAAGGGAATGTTCGTTTCGCATGGCACGTCATCAACGGTGCAACCACTGGGTGCACCTTAAGACATGCACCGACGTTACTGAGGTGACACACACAGTGTTTTCATTGCCCTTTTTGTCAATTTTCAGACGAGTGATTCACTCTCGAAGCCATGAAGGTTTTTTCTAATGGATTATCACAATAAGAACTGCCATTTTGATATCCATTAGGACAAGTTAACTTTCATTTGCCCTGTTTGCTAAACTATCCTTTCACTTGTAAACATGAACTTTTATAATAAATGCTTTTCTGTGTATCACTACAATTTTCATGTCCGACATTTTTATGTCATTAAAATATTTATAACTGGAAATTACACTAGCAGCTCATATATTTAAGTTGTAAATCGTTAAGGTATTTAATAACACTGCTTTTTCATTAATTAATATATCGTTCATTAACACCACGTGTATTATAAATAAATCGCAAGCACTGCGTCAGGTATGCACAGCAACATAATTGCGGGAATTGCAGTGTGTGTGACCATTAGATTGCCAATAAATACTTCCTTTTACATAAATTAAATGTCGTCTTTGTAATTCAAATTGCAGAAATATTAATTACAAATTTCAGCAGTTTATAATGTACGCATAAATTTACATTAATCATCCCACAAAAGTTATCGACACACAACGGCGATCCTCAGAAGTTTACGCATTAAACTCATTTATTGCCATCTACGGCTTGCCATATCCATGGGGCAGAAACGAGTGTTTCCGTTTGCCGCGAGAAGTGACTATCGTCTTACGAATATTGTAAGTACTTCACTAACATTAATTCATTTGACACTTTGCTTGCATGCCATTGATGGAATATGTGGTTCTCATTGATAATATTGATACACTACTGACCGATTAAAAAAAGTGTTGGCGAAAACTGCATATTATGGTTCCGTAAGGCACAAACCGAGTGATTCTGTATACGTGATTAGGGTGAAACTAAAGACTTAATTCTCGTGTAATAGTCACGTGAACGGGAATATGCGGCGACATCGGCCTTTGACCCCACCTTTCGGTGCCTGGATTCAGTCAACATTGCGTATTTACGAGTCGCCATCAATTTTTCATACAAGTGATAGCTCGATAATTTTATCTGCGATGAAGGAACGCCCGACTGACTCGGCTAAAAAGGGTACCCAGTGATCTCGGCCTTTCGCGATCTCGGCCCGAGTGATCTCGGCCTGTTTCGGTGAACTCGGCCTATAACCTCGGCCTGTTTGAGGAGTGATCTCGGCCTGTTCGGGGGTATATTGTTGACCAGAAACGATAGCGGCATGAATTCGGCCAGTGAATTCGGCCTGGGCAGCAGTGAATTCGGCCTGTGCAGCAGTGAACTCGGCCTGTATAGCCAGTGATCTCGGCCTGTTTGAGTGATGATAGCCAGCGTTTTTTGTGCAACATAATTACATTGTATTATGTATTGTGATAACTGCTACATAATGCCCAATATGTTGCATAGTTGTTTTCGACAGCGATCTCTGGTTTTTTATATAACGTATTTTTGTTTTGTTTGGTTATTTATGTGAGGCAGTGATCTCGGCCTGTTTGAGTGATGTTAGCCATACATTTGTTGTGTGTATATTGATGTATAGTTTTGTTTTGTTTGGTTATTTATGTAAGCAACTCGACATTATCATCGGCAATTTCTGCGTGATGTGTACTAGTATTGTAGTGATTGCCGCCAAGATATCTACCACTGATCACTGACAGCAAATACAAATTAAATGCAAATAAAACTGACTTGATCATTATTGGTAAATCAATGCAGTGTAGTTAACTTGATGTGTTTTCCCTATGCGTATTTTGAAACAGCATATCACGCCAGCAACCTCGTTGAGCAGGGTGTCATGTAATTAACATTTATATTAACTACTTCGACTTGTAATGAAGTAGTTTTATCTAAGGTAACGCTACTTTTTACCTCGTTATTTTAATTTACTTCCGCGATCTATTTTCGTTACTTTTTTTCTGAACTACGTGGCCTTATGGCGTTCCGCCCGTCAACGGTCTACGGTAAACTATATTAACGCGGTGATAACTGTCACTTGTTTGTGTGAGTATTGTCAAATCTTTGGTAACAGTAAATGTGGTGCGAGGCATTGACATTGTTTGTTTTGTGCCGACATCAATCGAATCGTTTCCCTTAATTCTGTCAGTCGTGACTTCCGCGAATAGGCTTTCTGCGACTTCCAAAGTGCAATTGAAATTCACACATTGCACAAAATCGGGATTTATATGCTTTAATGTAGCGTAGTAGGGAAGATCAGTATGCTAACATCGCGCCTTTTATCATCTGTTGACAACTGGAATACTGCTTGTGGATTTTGAGATTGACCAATCCTTTTCTTCTTCTTCTTCTTCTTCTTCCAATACACGCCTAGCCTCAACATGCTGAGGATACAGGCGGTGCCGTGGCATGGCAGGCGAACAGGACATTTTTTGTTTGTTTTTAGAGTGCAATATATAAGAACACAAATTATTGTGTAAATAAACAGAAATACGTGCAAAAGAACTTGTTAACGTCTAAAACATGGGGTAGTGCAAAGTCTGGATGTTGGTTTTAAACGCATCCAAGCTGATTTGATTTACAATATATTGAGGAAGGGAATTCCAAAGTCGAATGGTACTGGGGAAAAAAGAATACATTAAGTGGTAGTTGCATCTGGAGTGAGGGATAAGGTAAGATCAAGAATGTTGTTTTCTAGTTACTATATTTACTGGAATAAGGTATTGGTTTGCTGGTATACACACTAGGCCATTTGCTATTTTTTGTCTTGATGCGCCTCTGAGTTTCGTTTCCAAGGATTTCTTGGTCTTGTCACCGATAACATGCTATTTGTTGGCACAATAGGGGGTATTGTTTTGGGTTTTTGTGAGCTTCCAAATATTAATAACGTTCCAACGCCTATCGTGTGGCACAATGTTCCGACTATGATTCGGGGCTAGTTTGTAGAAGACACAAGGCATAATGTAGACAGTTTGTATTTTATTAAGCACATGCAACAATTCCCCATGATACAATGCATGAATAAAAAACAATGCATAAATGTAGTGACATAACTATGAACACAATACCTATATAAATTGATCTATATTTTTCGTAATAGGCGGTGACTAGTAAACAAGTCGACCTTGCATACAATTATATGTTGGTCATCAATATGTATTCTGTTGATATAATCACTCCCTCCTCCTTGCTTGCTGACGTTTGCATAGTATACCGTTCAAACAAAGCAACTGCTCTGTGAAACAATACACGCCTAACAAGCCAAGTGTCGTAGCTTACCCACGTCTTAACAAATCATAGACAAGCAAAATGAAGAAATCTGCTCAATAAAGCATTTCAAGAGTAAAGAGCTGATTACGGCCTCAACACATTCTCACAGCACACAAATCAAAGACAAACAACATGAAAATACATGCTCAGTGAAGCAATGCAGGAGTAGCAGGCCAATTACACTTTCACACTTTCTTAACGGATACAAATCAAAGATAGTGTTAACATGAAAAGATAACTAAGGGAGATTATGAAGCAAATTACCATGACACCTACCCTTTCTAACGTACATGTAATATTTTAAAGCCGATTCTTGTGTATTGTAATAATAAATTGGTTACATAATTGTGACTTTAGCAATAACAACAATAACATAAAAATGGTTTTCCAAAAAAATTATTAGAAATTGGGAAGAAAACTACAGAAAACTACAACTTGAGACAGCCTCAATGCTCAAACTTGAGCAACTATTGACCTCAAACTTGGACAACGATTGACCGTTCATGGGATAAGCACTTGCGGTAAGGTAGGAAGTAAGAATAAGATCACGACAGTTCGTCAAAACATCTTTATTGCATTGCATATTGTAACTTACAGATGGATGCAACTTCATTATTTCTGGTTAACATCACTCACATAAAAAGGCCGAGATCACTCCTCGAACAGGCCGAGATCACTCCCCGAACAGGTCGAGATCACTCCTCAAACAGGCCGAGATCACTGCCGCACAGGCCGAGGTCACAGGCCGAGTTCACCGAAACAGGCCGAGATCACTCAGAAACAGGCCGAGATCACGAAAGGGCGAGATCACTGTGAACCCTAAAAAGAGGGTGAGGGCGGAAAGACAAAAAATAGTATCCGCGTACAAAGGTGTATATTGGAAAGGTTATGGATTTGTGAAACCGAACGAGAGAAACGGCTGGCGTGAAAAGTGATGCAGCATTCGCCAAGTTCTTCTGGACAGGTTAGTAATATTGAATTTATTAGCAAGCACACCACACACACGACTGTCTGTTCAATAGATGGAACAGCCAAAACAAAGCCGTCATCGTCCGCCATCTTAATGCCATCTTCGATCGACGTTCCATCGCACGTGAATATACATTATTGTAGATATTATAACTTTATATTGATGGACATGTTATATTATACCAATAGTTACCTATGTGCGAAGTATCAGTCTCATGCGAAGCACACACCGAATGGTACATGAACTTAAAAATCCGCTCCATCAACATTCACACTTTACCCTCAATCACTGACTGACACTGGCTGGACATTTGAGACTAATAAAATAATCGAATGCCTAAAATAATTGCCTGGATCTAACTAGTAACTATAAGTACTTGCTTTTTTGGATGTCTTGACTTGAGTCACTGACTGCTTGTACTGTGCACTTTAAAAATAACACTTCTTTACTGTTTTTCCATCTGTGATGTAATACATTGAATGCTGATTGTAACAAAATATACATTTAATAATCTTGTATTATGTAAATTTAAAGAGTAGTAATAATTTATGATTTCTGTAGAGAATGCTAAACATTTATATGTATATTGTGACCGTAATTAGCCTACATATGTTACCAGGGGGTAAACGCCCAAAACTGCATGTAGTATGTATATAAAGAAAAGTATATATAAGTTACATCTCTGAAAAGTGTGGAATATGTATACACATTGATCTTTTAGACGTCTATGCTAACCATAGTTTGATAGGGAGCAAGAAAACAAGTACACCGGGATGCATGAACATAGGAGGAACATTTATTTTATTATTTCTGAAAGTTATTTAAATAGCCTGGATATTATTTTGATGTGTTATACTACTCTGTCCATTTTGAGGGGTAGTAGTACTACTAAAAAAAATTCAAATTTAACAAATTTTGGCCATTCCACTTATGCCTTCACTTCAATTTCACCACAAATATATGCAAATGACGTCCACACCAATCCAGCCACCACAGACAACAACCGCTGCATTGGCTCTATCGAGTATCAGTGGTCGCAGTAAAAACAGCTCACTGTCAGGTATTCAGTCTCTTCCCGAGGCTGGGTGCAGCTCTGAACCATTACAACCAATGTCAGTTTAAGTAATGGTATTAATGTACTGTTATGTTCTGGTTTGACCAGTCTAATGTGTGTACAATTATTCCATCTTTGTATGATAGGGTGGTTATCAAACTGACAACTACATAGCACATTTCATTTGCAGTTCATTTTTTCAACTTAATTTTCTTTTTATTTCATTTGGAATGTTTGTATTGCAAACACAAATGTGTATATACACTGTACTATGCAAGTAAATATACGTGACAATATAGCCAAGCCTCAGTGATTGTCATTTCATAATAATTATGCTTATGCTGACACACAGATCTGCCAAAGGCTGCAACTGCTACAATGTTAATGTTACGTCTCATGACATTTTATCTCTGTAATCACCTGCTGGCTTGCACAGCACAATATACTTATGTTCAGTTACTGATTTGTATCTTTGGATGTCTATTTTAGTGTGTGTGTGTTCAAAAATCAAAATAACTTAATTTGACCTGTTTAAACATACAATGTGTGGAATTATTTTAATAATACGTAAGGTTGTGGAGGCTCTTAATAAGACATATGATATAATGTCACTAGTACTATCAGTGAAAAATTTGTTATATTTTTTAAATAAAATTACTTTGTGACTTTATTTCCTGTGACCTTCTTTCCTGCACTTACAGGTAGTTAATTGTGCTGGCAATTGGATTGTGCACAATCCAAATTGTTTCACCTTGTTGGCTATGACACTTGTAAATTGTCTATTTGTTTGTTATATACTACAATTTTACAATATATACAATAATAACTTTGCCACTCTCATATCATTTATTGTAATTTTTTCACAACTGGGCAAATGACCTTTTCACACTTGAGTGCTGGGCAAATGACCATTGGGCAAATTATCATGCAAAATATTTGTACCTATTAATGGAATTAAAACGTTTACAAGTTACACACCACATGTACACACATATATATATTTACATCTACATACATATATAATATTATATATATTTACGTGTAGTAGTGCTGTCAAACCATGTTCACCTTCACAAATAATCTGACTCATTCCATTTCATGACTTTGTTTGACAGCTTCAACACAAAGGCGCGAACTACCTCGACACCACTGCAGCCATCACATATGACAAGATCTGTGGTGGCTCTATTGAGCATCAGTGGTCGTAGCAAAGGCAGCTCACTGTCAGGTGTCCAGTCACTTCCTGAAGCTGGATGCAGCTCAGGACAGTAAGTAAACGTAAGTATTAATTGCTGCTGGTATGCAAACGTGATATATATACATAAATTGTAGCCTAACATTTGGAAGATATGCAAACATATGTGTGGTTATTTTTACAATTATGTTTTATTCTGACCAATCTTATTTGGGTACAGTTACACCATCTTTGAAAATGTTTCAAGAGCACCCCCCACCATCTTCCAATATCACCACTCCAGCCGAGCGGCTGAAGTTATAGCATGTCAGGTGCATATAACAAAACAAACAGTTACTTTTATCACAATTCTTTGTTACAAAAAAACAACACTAGTACATGTGATATCAAATGCTAGTTGTATGTTTACAACTCAAAAAATTAGTGACTAAACAATTATGTGTATTTAACAACAAATTTTAATATTTAATGCCCATAAAATGTAAACCAAAGAGAACAAATTACTTAGGAAGATGTTTAGTTGAACAAATTTAATAAGTACATATCAAATAAAAATAACTATATTATGATATTTTTTTTTTAAACATCAATAGGATATAAAATTCAAAACTTGTAGTTTGTGCAATGCTTGGTTTGTTTACAACTCGCAAAAAATAGTGACGACTAGACAGGGTCATCACCATGTGACTGAGAATTACATGTACAATCGCTACATGCTACATTTTTTCAGTTTACTCAGCTGTATGAAGAGTACCGGCTATAGACGGTGGATATTTTTTTATGAATAATCTTCGCATATTAATTTCAGTGTGGCTGAATTCTTCCACATAAGTCAAGATGGTGTTTTCGATTTAACAGGTCTGCCAGGGAGTAAAGTTTAAAGCGCTTTGAGTAATCCTGAGGATTGGATACTACACCATATCAGAACTAAACTTACTCAAGTGTTGTTTAATTATCATGCAAAATGAAAATTAATGTAAATTAATTGTGAAAATATAAAACGGTGAAAAAAAGAATAATTTAGAAAAATGATACATGGCATGAAAAACATATAACAGTCCTCATGATACATAGAGAATTTAAACAATAAAATGCTGCTGTCAGTGTATCAACAGATTGTTGCTGAAAAATTTGAAAAGGCTTTCAAAACTATTACTTCATTATAAACTTGTGCCTGGTGTATGTTGCAAGAACTTGGCTTGCTGCCACTGACTATCAGCAACACAAAGACAATGAAACCCTACCATTGTAACAATTCTGGATAATTAATGTATTTTTTCATGGACACTACTAAAAGTTATAGTTGAATTGAATACAAATACCTTGTATTATTGACTTGATAAATGTGTCATCACATATAAAAATATCATACATGTCAGAGCCATGCTAATTGTCACTTTGTCGCTGGTATGCAGTACCATCAAAGACAGCGAAAACATACAGTGATGTCATCGATATCTAAACCGATGCAGTTCACCGAAGAATGCTCGACACTGAACCTGTCTGACAGCATCGAAAGTTGTTGCCATATCTGCAGACCCTGGCACCCACCGTTCCATCACCAACGGCAGAGCTAGTCAAGCGTCACCACATTCTTATGTCCAGCAAGCTGCAGTCTACATTGGTTTCCAGTCAGTCAAGCTAACTGACTGACCTGGAAGCCAGTGTACACCCCATCAGCACTGGGGAATCTGTCACGGATTCAACACGACACAATTGGGATCACTCGGTGGACATTCATATGACAAACTGTTATTATGCAGCATGTTGCATGGCTGTAGAATCTTGTCCGAGATCCTGGACAAATACAACTGCCCAGTATGCCATATTAACTTGGAGAGATAGTGGTACTAAGCACACTAGTTCAATCTCCTGTAAAAAAGCATATATTCAGTAAACAAAAACAGACATCATAGTAGTGTTGGGAGTAAATAATTATGATGTGTTCATTGTCATAATCGGTATATACCTGCAGCATTTCACAAGAAAAAAGGCAGCAAGAAATGTTCTACTACAGCTACATCTATACATGTTGATATCTTAGGAACAGTCAGTGTTTACCAGGGTTGTTCCAGGGAAGGGTGGCTTGATACAGCATGCAGACATTAGTGGAATATGCAATTTTTCAAAACGGTGAACAATTTTAACTATTTTTCTTTACTAGGTGTTCATTGTCATTACATGAATTTAAAAGTGTTCAATTTCATTACAGTGACGCCTGATCTTAGTTAATATTATAGACTGATTTGAATTCTGCTAATCACTAAAGCATCAGTAAAGCACTGATATATATATATTTTTTCAGTATACAAATTCATGTCGGTGTCTGCCATGTGTAACTACTATACATATTCATGTTTGACATTTTAAGGCTGAGGTTGATGGTCAAGGTGAATGTTGGAAATTACAGAATGAGGTGTTATTGTGATGCTAACAATATATTTTCCTCGTCAAGTATTCAAAGGTTCATAATACGTATGTCTACCTTCTTCAAGAATGACTAATTTATTTTATAAACTTATTTCAGAGTCATCGCCATATGCTAAATACTGTTTAAAGGTGTATTAATATGTCTGTGTTGATACACTTGTGGGTATAATATACAAGTGCAGAAGTCAATCTAGTTTTCTATGCCCAATATGCTATTATTAAAATGTGTATGAAAACAAATGTGGTATATTTAAATGTGCACATTAAAACTTGTTGATAACTTATATGTGGTTGATTGTTATAAATTTGAAATTACCTGGATTGATCAACTGTGGGCCTGCCGCAGACTATGTATCATCCCTGTGTCTGCCTGGCCCGGGTGACCGCCTCTAGCCCCTCCTCTCATTCTCATTCATGGGTTGCATTGTGGTCTCTAGCAATATCATAATTCAAGTTACATATATCATTATGTACTCATATATTGCTGTGGTGAGAATATATACATATATTGGTAAATACATAAGAATAGCCGGCATATGTCAGTTGAAAGGTATCACAGGATACCAATTAATGCATTACATACACTATAGCCAGGCATCAAGGGCCACAATGGAGACAAGTGCATCCATTTTCTTGTGTAATCCTTATATATGGTGTACTCTAGATGTATTGATATTTCATGTATTTACACGTTTACATTTTTATATTGAATAAAATCATCACCATCATGCTTGTCTTAGGTTATTTACTCCAAACGCCCAAACTTGAGGTAACGCAGGAGTTGTGTGGTGCTTGTTTGTGCGCATGCGTTGTGGGTATAGTTTGGTTGTTTATTTTATAGGCACTTTAGATGATTGGGTGTGGTGAAAGGGAGGTTCATAATCGCTGTTTGAAACGCTATGGGGCTTTCTAGTTCAGTAATCGGTGGTGGAATCATATTCCAGATTCGAACTGCTCGGGGGTAGAAAGAGAACACTGCTGCAATGATGCGGCACCTAGCCTAGGGGCTACGTAATGGCCACGTTTTTTGACTGTGTCATATAAAAATCTAAATTATTTTGCATAAAATACAATGCAAACCAACAATATTCTGCAGTAATAGTATCAAAAATATGAGTCACAAAAAATGTTTTAATAATTACGATCACCAACATAATACTCCCGTGTTTGACGTTCTGTTGCACGAAATTACGGATGCTCCCTGACTAAGTTACTCGCACGAACAGCAGGGGCCTGCTGCCAAAGCAATGTTACTTGTCATTTCGCACCCTCACGTCATCTACTCTCAGTATGTATTGTCGGAATAACAGCTTATTAACAACATCCTGCGTAACCAAATACAATATATATGAAATATTATGCTCGTTGTCACTCTCTGACTGAATCTCCGGCTGATATGGTGACTGTCTAATGTCTTAGTCAGACTTTTGAGTTAGAACTTAAAGTCGGCCTCGACAGGCTCGAGTCGAGTGTAGACGTTCGCAAGTTGCATTTCTCGTTTAATTAATATACGGCTACGCGTTCTTGTTACTAACTGCGATAGTGTAATACGTACCTTCGTACAACCACTTTGGAATTATAATCTTCATCTTGATACGTTAAAGCACGTGTGTGTTATTGTTTTCGAATGCCTGGATGCCGATCTCGCGTAAACCACATGACCGAAGTGGCGCAGTAGGCAGACAGCTCAATTGGCTTTCGCCATGCAGCGATACCCGCTGTAACGACAAATCTTTTTTTGACGATTAAAAAACAAGTACGCATTTTTTTAAATTAAACCGACTGTGCGCACTAGTTAAACTATTCACACATTACACATCTGGACATAAAAGAACCGGATTGGCGATGGGCAAACGAAGTGATTGAGCACCTTTAACTGACTCTCGCCTGGCTGCGTGACTTCGCCAGAATGATAGTCTGGCTCTGAATGGCCCTTCTAAATGTTATCCACTAGATGGCAACACTGGTATACTCATGAATTAAAGCATCATCAATTTATGAAGTTATATGTTACGTTGTCGCGCTTACATTTATCCGGGCGTTAAATCATATCCGGGTGACCTTTCTGCGCGTGCGCGTATCTAGGGGAATGTGTTTAGCACCAGCTACGACTGTCGCGTTTTCATTTATTCGGGCGTTATGTATGTTTATATGTATATATATATATATATATATATATATATATATATATATATATATATATATATATATATATATATATATATATAATTACATATATGTATATATTATATATGCATAAATTATAAAAGGTTTGCTTCCCACAGACATAAACAGTTTCTGTTGTAAAACAGTTTCCTCTCCACGCACACGTCACGTGACTTTCTCTTATACTTGGTCATAAATCTGAAACAACAAATTATAATTATGTACTCTAACTATAACGTTCGTATTACGATAACAAACGAAACACATTTAACTACTGGATATTAGTTATCTCTACGTGATCTACTGGTACCAAATATTATGCCTTACATATGCACATAAACATCACCCGGATACAATTTAATGCCCGGATAAATGTAAGCGCGACACCGTATTGTCATTATTTGCCGTGTATTAATAATTATTCGTGTCGCTTAACCGACTCTCGCCTGGCTGCGTGACTTCGCCAGGAAGATAGTCTGGCTTAGAATCGCGTATTGACTGCTCACTGCCAGTTAGCACGTTTACCCCCCCAGGATGTTTATATATTATGTATGTTTTCGATAACGAAATGAAATTACGAAATAGTGCCCGAAATAATATTATACAAAATAAAATGAATCTTAAACTAAATGAACACTCGGTCGGATTCGAACCGAGGACCCTAAAAATAACAGCCCGACACGCTTCCAATTTAGCCACGAAGATCAGCACGTTTTAGCAGTACTTTGGCGACTACATACCTGTATATTAGTTAGCAGTCCGACCGTTGCGCGAGACATCGATTGCTCTTTGTTTAGCTAAATTTGTCCTTGTTTGGTATTTATATCATGCTTATTCACACTTAGGCTTTTGTTTCTGCTCGAGCATAAGCAAAGAAAGTCAATACGGAATCTTCGACATGCAGCCACCTAATGAATATGCATGTGATTAAAAGGCACTAAACTACGAAAACAGTTTAAAGTTGGTTTATTTTGTGTGTGACATGTTTCAATATAAGTTTCATGTTGAATAGTTGTTATAGTATAGTATTATCTGATAAAAGTGTACCCTTATTTAATTTGTTATTTCATAGTTGGCCTGAGAGCCAATCATCGTCTCTATCTGAATCTGGGGTAAACCCCCCTACCGGTAATATTGGCTGGAACTTAATAATCCAGGCCGCAGTGTTGGGCCAAGCGAATGCTGCCACCTTACGGCGCCTGCATAATCGTGGTTATTTGACTACAAGTCTCTAGTAAGCAACGGTGGTGTGCATCTTTCGCCGATAGGTGAACGGTTGTTCTACAGGTCTATCCGCGGTGCGGTGCGGTGCGATGCGGCGCTTGTTTTAAGTAAACATTGAGTCGACCTGCAAGCCTTGTTCGTGTCTGCTGAACTTAGACATTTGTATGCTTCTTTGTTTTCCCGAGCAGCCGACTTTAAGTTTATGCTTAATTTTAAGTAGTCTCCATTACGAGGTTATCGATTGAAAGTATCGGGCTGTAGAGATAATGGTTTCTACTTATAGTCCAGTCAATCTATGCCCAAAAGAGGGTCAACCTCAAACAAATTGCAATAGTAATTATGACAGTGTTTTTAGTTAGTACTAGATGTCTACATTACCAGAAAAAAGTCCACCGAAATCCAAATGGTGGAACATGGTCATTTTTGACGACAATGACAAGTGGTCAAAAGTTGTTGACAGTGACGTTTGGCTTAGTGAAATGTAGGGGAAGGCGTTATTTAGGCGGTGGTATATATTTTATTTGCATTTTTCATATACATTTTACATACCATTGGCAAGATAATGGATTAATCTACCCAGCGATATAAGTATAAATTCGTTTAATATTAATGTGAACAATCGTTTTCAAGTACAGTGAACCCCGATTTTTAGCCGCTATGGGGAGTAGCGTTGCGATCTAACGTTGACTTAGTCCATTTGCAACTGAATAAATGGATGCTCTATAGCACAATGTTTTTGATGGATTTTCTATCCCATAGAGTCCCTGAAGCAATCCAACTTGGTTGTTCTCGGGACAACCTAGGGCATTTTTTAAAATATGCAAATTAGGGCCTCCTTTACTAAAATACATATTTTCTTCAATAGCTTTGCAACTATGCATGATCAAATCACAAAAGTGGTGTCAAGACCGAAATTTTCATGGTCAACCTTTAAGATAAACACATTACCAGATGTATATATAACGGATGCATGTTTATCATTTCATAAAACTTTCAGATATCGGCCATGTTGGATGTTATTACATGCTTATCTCCAATGACTTTGATTCGCATCTATTGTCTATGCCCCTATAATAATAACAGCACAATCAACAACAGAAAACACATTGAATCTCATTGTAATATTGTTGCACAACATAGGATAAATAGCTATCAATCCATATAATTGACAGTAGTTGAATGCATACAAGTGTCTATTCAAATTATCAGTATAGTGCGGTGTACCGTGTCTTCCCGTGCAACTTGCTTGCCAAAAGCATTTTTTTGCACGAATGTCATCTACAGTGTTTCAGTCAACAGAAAATCTAAGGTGGCAATTCTTCTTTTTGTTTTTAAATAAATGGCAGCCATTTTATAAAATGGCTGCCAAATCAAATATTTGCATATCTGGGCAGATCAGCAAGGACCACATTCCACATGAGGAGTTTTGGCCAACAGAGAAAACAAGCACATATTCATCAACTTAATGTGCAATGAGCTTGAGAAAGTTGGGTGCTGTTGTTTTCATGCAGAGGACGCTAAGGTAATGATCGTTAGATAGCAGTGAACTCATCATATCAAATCGACACTATCCTCATTGGTGAAGACACCGATTTGCTAGAATATCTGAGCCCATCTCTGGGCTAAGATGTCATACCATAGCAAGAGTTGAAGAACTGCTATTGTATGCTTCCACTGTGGTAACATTTGCAAAAAACCTTGATAGTCTGCTGTACAAGTACTTAATTGAAAATGTAGCATCAAGCGCAGCTTATGCACAGGGATAAGTCTACACCCGTACTTCAACTTTTGCCCACTATCACAGCCTTAGGATCAACTCTCAGAACCAACAGTGGAAATGATTCAAGAAAACTCTAAAAGCCACAGACTAGAACTGGATTGTCAAAGACAAATACAATGTTCCAAAGATGACTGACCTCTCAGCAGCACCAGCTAATTTGATGTCGGTCATCCGTTGTGTGGGGCAAATTGTTCGCTTGTGAAGATCAGCTGAAAAATCCCCGTCCCTGGGAGGCAGCACGTATTATGGTGGTTGCAGAGGCCTATCCTGGATTTGCAGGCTCTGGAGCAGGTAGGGCAAAGGTTTTCTTGCCCTGAAGGTACCCGAGACGCAGATTCTTTCCTCCGCCTGCGCTTCTCCCCGTCTGCTTCTCTTCTGGAATGCTCAAAGTCCTGGGCAGCTCTCATGGTAGTCACTCTGTAGTTGTTTCTGTCTGCTGCTAGCTGTTCCCAACCTTTGTGGTCTTGCCAGGGTGAGTTGCTGCTTCAGCTGGTCCTTCTAGCACCTGTGGGGGACCTTCTATCTCAGTTGCCCTGATGTCATCCATGCACGAGACGTGGCCTGCCCAGCGGAGCTGTCTGAGCATCAACATGGTTTCGATGCGCCGGAGGTTTGCATTTTCCAGGACCTCTTTGTTGGAGACATAGTCCTGCCAATGCAGTCATGTGATGGAGCGCCGACATCGGTGGTGGAACCGTTCAAGCAGTTGTACTTGCTTTCTGTAGAGGAACCACGCATCAGCCCCATACAATAGGGTAGTGACGACGACAGACTTGTACACTTAAACTTACATCTTTGTTGACAAACGCAGCTAGTTATTCTGCCATACGTACATACATTTCAACAGGCGACCGAATGCGCTGTTGGCTTTGGCAAGACACACTACAATCCGTTGCGATGTAGTTGCGGAAAGAACGGACTTGAGTGTACTTCTGTGTGTGCGTGGTGTGTCAAATTGCAACTGCCATCTCCGTGGAAGCTCTCTACGACCGCAGTGTTTGAACGTGTCATGTACCAGTAAATAACACTACATGTTAAACAATAATAAGGATGTACGTACACACCACACTGCAATTTTTATAGCGTATGGTTTGGGTGAAGATAACCGATATTGGAATAACTACCTGAGTTAAAATATCAACCAAATACAAAACATACTAACAAATTCATGAAAACGGTGTTACTATTTAGAAACAGTAGCTAAGGACATAAACTGTGTTGAAATAAACAAGTTTATGACTATAATTATATGTAAGCAAAATTCGGTTGATTGCAAAGCAACTCCCCATGGCGGCTAAAATTCTGATTGCACTGTGTTTAGAAAATGATTTTCATGTTATTACTAAATGAAATTAAACTTGGTGTATATCGTTGTATTAATCTATCCATACCCCTTCCAATGGTGTACATCATGTGTATAAATTGCGCAAAGAAAATAGAATACTCAGCTTAAGTAATCCCTTTTCATAAATTTTAGTAAGACAAAAATGACCGGCAGCGACTACTTTTCATTATCATCAGAAATGAAAATGTTCCATGATGTGAATTTCGGTGGACTTTTTATCTTTTAACTTTTAATGCAGGCTTATGGTGCTAACTAAAAACGCCATAATGATTGTTATTACAATTTGTTTGCGGTTAAACCGTAGATCGACTGGACTAGGCCCAAAATCGGGGTACGTATGTAACTTGCGATAATTTGTAAATGTGTTTAGAATACGATTCTGATCTTATCGGTCATTGCACTGACACTTGTTAGGTTCCATTACACAGCTAGATGCGTTGCCTTTCCAACGATATACACCATCTTTATAGTCATCTCACAAAAAATAAGTTATACAACATGAATTACGTGTACCCCCCTAAATGTCAGTGAGATATACGACCACTTAGCAATATGCGAAAATGACAATGTTCCACCGAGTGTTTTTTTTTTATGTGGTAACAAACATATAGTAGGATCTAAAACTTCCATAAAACCGATTTTTGCAATTTGTTTGAGGTTGAACCATGGTTTGACTAGACTATTAATTAGTGCAGTAACACTTGCGGATTCTTTCACCGTTTTTAACACAAGTTGGTTGTTATTGGATTCTTGTCCAATTATATATGCCTGATTGTTAGTAAGTTCCAGTTCGACATCTGCCAATTCGCAGTCTCAAGCTGTAGAGATACTGGTTTCTACTTCATTGTGGCTTCATTATAAGTATATACACGTTAAGTAGTTTCCCGTTCAGTAGTCTCAAGCTGTAGAGATACGGGTCCCTACTTCGTTGGCAGGCAACTTTATACCTAATTTTATGTAGTCTCCAGTTCGAGGTTATCGAGTAAAAGTCTCAGATTTATAGATACTGGTTTCTACTTAATTAATGCAATTACACGTGCGGATTCGTCCACCGTTCTTAACACAAGTGGGTTGTTATTGGATTCTTGTCGAATTATTTGCGTAATTGTTAGTAGATTTCAGTTCGACATCTGTCGATTGGAAGTCTCAGGCTGCATAAATACTGGTTTCTACTTCATTAAGGCAGTCATTCTATCCTTGGTTTTGTCCAATGATGCATTGTAGTTACGTGGGATTGTTGTCCAGGGATAGGTACATGATTTAAGTGGATTCCAGTTCAGAATTTATTAATGGTAATCTCAACTTGTAGAGACACTGGTTTCTACTTTATTATGGTAGTCATTGTGTGTATGGATTTGCCCACTGACGCATTTAATTTATACAGTATTATTGTCCACCGTTACGCATAATTTTTAAATTGATTCCACTCCGAACGTTTATTGATGGGTTGTGTTGTAAACACACTGTATTCTACTCCACTATGGCAGTCATTATATGCATAGTTTCGTCCACTGCGGGTATATTTAAGTTGTTTGGATTCGTGGTTCAACGCTATGCATACTTTTTGTTAGTATATTTCAGTTCAAATTGATTGGTCTTCACACTTGTCGTGATCCTTGTTCTTACTTGATATGGCAACCATTATATGTGTAGGAAGTAGATCACCGTTTGATGTCATCGACTGCAGAGACAGTGTTACCAACAGTGCGAGCTGCCCGTTCGAGTCGGCTACCGGTGCTAACACCTCACCAGTCTGCCCCAGTGCCGTCAACCAGCAACGCTGTTCCACATACACAACCTCCGATGGCAGTGATAGTGATGTGGACGATATACTCAGTGGCCTCTTGGGTGATCGAACAAGCCAGAGAGATGGCACCTTGGCTAGACTCCACCCCAGTAGTAATACCGGCTGCATTGAAACCGGAAATTATGTTAGTCTAGGATGTCAACTAATTAAAGCACCATTAGACTCGTGCTGCCTGTAGGCGGAGTGTCAACATGTTGCGCAGTTATACCACATATGTCTGTCCTGACACTGAGGTATTCTCTGTCGCACGCAAGCTTCTTGCAGGATTTATAACACATATGTTCGCAGCAAACAATGCGTCTTCGACTATTGTATTAACTGTGTCAGCAGTATCTCACAGCCACAAAATAGTTGACAACTTCTACATTCTGATAGGGATACAGAAAGTGTCAAACACAATTGATTTAAGACGCCCAATTGATCCTCAAATGCTTGGGCAACTAGTCAGTGCAACTAAAGTTGTAATACCGGGCAAATTTACTCAAATGTGTGTGGCAGCATTGCATATGCTAGCATTTCACGGTTTCTTAAGAATCGGATATATAAATGTACGGGCGGGAGAGTCATTTGAGCATGTAATACAAAGGCGTGATTTAGAAATCATGTCAGAACTCGATGACTCGCATACACGATCGTTGCGTCTAACAAGCAGGCATGCAAAACATCAATACGTTAACAGACCCATTGTGCTCGAGATAGCTTCCAAGTCCTCATCCTGGCCTGGCCGCTTTTGATCTTCCCTGACAACACCCCAATGACACGAACGTACTTCGCGTCTCAATTGTCAGCATGTCTCTCACACGCTGGCTATGACCCTGATCTTTACAAATACCATTCATTTCGCATAGGTGCTGCAACTACTGCGGCAACACGGGGTTTACTGACAGGCAACTTCAAATTATGGGCAGATGGAAATCTGCAGCCTTGAGGCGATTTATACGCATTCTTATGATGCAGCTATATACACACGCACTCACGCACGCACTCACGCACACACGCACACACGCACACACGCACACACACACACACACACACGCAATTGATTTAAGAGGATTGCCCTCTGGATTATTATTCAGAAAGGTTTGAAGTTTAAAAAAACACAGGGCAACCAAAAATACCGCGAAGTGTCCATTTCGATCCCCGTCTCCCCGACTATAAATGTTGCCGGTGTATTCGAAATTTTCGAACCCTCGTTGTCTCCATTGGGAATCTGTCGAAATCCGCTGATACGACGCATTTACTAGACACGGCTGTATATATAAATTATAATATCAATGGGTACCACAACAGTAGGTTATTGAGCTGGTCCCGCAGTGGATTGAGGCAAACAGTTGGTAGCGACCATTGCAGAGTTCATAACGGAGATCGTCACCTAGTGTCACAATACACAGAGTCGAATTTACGCGCGACATTTTGACTACGCGACCGTTACGACCCTATTTGTAATATTATCCAGATTTTGAAATAGGTGCGCCAATTCATATGTAGAAGACATCCAATTTTGTAATGAATGGGAGGATCCATTTTATAATAATTGACAGTTGTACCCGATGTTACAGGTCCTATCAATCCGAATTGTAATGCACACAGGCATTGACGTGCACACACACACACGCACGCACGCACATACGCACGCACACACACACATTCACACCGTAAACGCCCACACCCATCACACACACATACCCACGCACACGCGAGTACGCACGCACACATATATATATATATATATACACCCACACTTGCACACCCACACACACATGCTCACACACACACACACACACACACACACACACACACACACACACACACACACACACACACACACACACACACACACACACACACACACACACACACACACACACACACACACACACACACACACACACACACACACACACACACACACACACACACACACACACACACACACACACACACACACACACAAACACACACACACACACACACACACACACATACACACACACACACATTCATACCGTGAACGTCCACACCCACTTATGCACACAATTTATAATTTTATTGTAATAACGTTCTTACGTTGATTGTTTTATAGATAGCAGCATACTCACAGGACGAGCAAACACAACAACATGACAACGGACAAGTATCACAACTTTTTGGTCGCTGTACAGAAGAAAGGTGCAACGCACGACGAGTTGAACACCGCATACAATAAGTGGAACACGTACGATCAGGTTAGAGTTGATGTGATTGCATTATGGGTGATAGTTTCCATAATACAGTAGAACCCGTCTTGGGCGATAGTCTTCAATGTTAATTGACCTGTCTTGCATGACCACCTGTCTTGAGAGACTGCTTTTGTTGAACTGAAAGGGTGGCCGTGGAAGGAAGGTTCTACAATAAACACGTGTGAGTTCGCGAGTAATGTCCAGTAGCACTGTTTCTACTATTTGGAGCTTTGTCCCGATGTTCCAAAATAACGATTAAATGCGAGACAGCATGCGTACGATGAATCGTTCCCGGCACTTTTTTCTGTTTGATTTATATTAATTGTTATGATTATACAAAATCCTTGCAATGATAATAATACATTATCGTTATACTTTAATTGTAACTGATGAAGAACAAAACCAAAAACATTATCTTGTGATGCTGGACATACATTTTGACGTTTAAACTGTCTTTTGTAGAATCCCAACGCCATATTCGCGTTCTAATAGTGGTAGATTACAAACGGAGCCCCAGTGAATATATATAATATGTTAGCCAGAAGTGGATATGGAGGTATTTATTATAACAAGTGTTCCGTTATCATGGCTACGTTGTCTGACGGCGTGTGGTTGTAGGACATGGTCGCCATTAGGTACACAGGTCCACAGATCCTGTGTGAGTACTTCGATAAGCATGCACGCGCCATCGGTTTCCCGAAGGAAGCACTTATCCTCGACGTGGCAGCCGGTACAGGTACTGAGGGGATCATGGTATGTATTTCGACGTAGTCGGTGATGGAGATGATACATCATCCTATTGGGTATAACAAATACTAAAACAATGTTCCCGCAATTTATTAGATCACTGAATATTCAGGATAGTTAATTTTAATTCAAATTATTTCATTTTGCATATACAAACGATTATATGGAGAGTTTACCGGGTAAATGCCGTCATCGTACACTTGGGGTAGATCGTATTTGTCCTCTGCGACGTGCACTGACTAATACTTTCTGTCCCACCACTCCATACACCAGACGTTATGCATGAGTAGTCAGAACCCTTATCAACAGGTGTGAGACGATAACTTCAGACGACGGGGTCAAGAAGGAAGAGGAAGAACACTTAAGAGGAGCCTTGAGAGTATGTGGCTATCCGTCCTAGGCTTTGAAAAGGTGGTGGATAGTATCAAAAAAGAAAAACTATCAAACACAAAGGACAAGAACTACAGAAGCCAAGTAGTAATACCATACATGTGAGGGTCTAAGAGAGAGCAGATCGAGTACTGAAAATGTATGGGGTAGCAACAGCCATGCGTCCCCACACCACCCTCAGGCGCCTGTTGGTACATCCAAAGGACTAGTTAGAGCCAGAAGAACGGGACGAATTGGTGTACCAAATACCATTAATTATTTGTAGTGCTGAGTACACTGGGGAGACAGGAAGACTGTTCAAAACAAATCTCTCTCTCTCCCTCCCTCCCTCCCTCCCTCCCTCCCTCCCTCCCTCCCTCCCTCCCTCCCTCCCTCCCTCCCTCCCTCCCTCCCTCCCTCCCTCCCTCCCTCCCTCCCTCCCTCCCTCCCTCCCTCCCTCCCTCCCTCCCTCCCTCCCTCCCTCCCTCCCTCCCTCCCTCCCACCCTCCCACCCTCCCTCCCTCCTTCCCTCCCTCCCTCCCTCCCTCCCTCCCTCCCTCCCTGATGGTTTCAGCGCAAGTGAAACGTAGACAACCGCTATACGCAAGTGCTGCAATACTCTATGTATGTACATAACGACGAAGGTCGGAGAGAAAGTCAAGTTCATGTACATCTATAAACCCTAGACGTGATAGTGTAGAATTGTGAAATCATATTCGTATTGCTATGATATTGGCACGAGGGTAAATGTAAGCCTATTGTGTCAACGTTTATTTCATGTTGATGATACATGTGATACGTTACATGACGATTAATCTCTGAAAGTTTGGAGCCCGATGTGCAAGCAGTCTAAGAGTAAAACTTTAACACATAAAAATACATTCATACGCTTGTTCGATTATTGTTAGATGTCGGGCTCATTATACATAGTCAATTGGCCAATTTTGTTACGACTGTGACAGCTGAAGGAGAAGTACGGCTACACAAACATAGACGCCACCGACGCCTCACAACCGATGCTTGACACGGCCCTTGAGACCGGCGTCTTCAGGAGCATCTACTGTTGCCGCATAGGGGAAGGCTACAAGCTGCCGATGGCAGATGGTGAGTGGAACACTTGCTCTCGCGTCTGTCTTATGCTTCACCTTGCCATTTTCTCATAAGAATCAGAATCAGTTTATTATTGGCAACTTTTCAGTTGGATTGTACATACGTTTACGATAAAATCCACAAAAACACACAAGTGTAATATTCTATTATAAAACACCAACAAACTTATGTTAAAATACTTACATAACATTTTGTATATAATAAAATTAATGCAATTACTCTAAAATTACACTTCAGTAAATTCACCAAAACGACCCATGAACAGAACACACTCAATATGAGGCGCGTTCTGTTGAAACGTGTGCATTATAACTGCATTACTAACGTTATACACAGTTAAGGTAAATTAATTACGTCAAAACAGAATAAATTACTTTAAATATTACAATTATTTGTTAAGACATACATAATAAAAATTAAGTGTTCTGACAGTGTCCGAAACACCTTGGTATTGACGAGTTTTTTTAAGTGATTTGTGTTCGCCATTGGCATAGGTAACTCGCTAAATTATCATAAGACGCCTATTTCCAAATCATTTTACAGTTTGTTTCTGTGTGTGCATTATTATACCTTGTATGTCAACTTGAAGAGTGTTTTGAGCATTTTGACACGGCTAGTATTTACACTAGGAGGAGGTAATTTACTAAATTATATGGCGTACCGTCTGGTAGACTAAGTATGTCCAACCAGTTTTGTTGACCGTGCCATTGTTGGCCGTAAAATGACGTCATTATTTCGGTGTAGCTTACACAGAGTAACAGCTACTTGTTCACAAATCAGGATGGCGCTTTGCTAACCTAAACTGAACACCAGCGGTTCTTAGCCTTTTAGGTTGCGACCCAAATTCCGGTCGCAGGACTTGCTTGGTGACCCATGTCATCAAGAAGTTAAGTTGTGATAAATGATAAAATAAATAATCATGCGATAAATAGACATAACAAAAATGAATGATGAATGGGAACATTTCTTTGCTGATTGTGGCAGCATCACCAAATCAGAGCTATGCATTTGCATAAGACAGGGTTCTGCAAACGTGTTTAGGTGTCAGCCAAATTTTTACCTGTTATCTTTATGCGGGTTAAACGTTTTAACTAGGTAATATATAAAATAAGCTTTTCGTGGGTATTCGTCAGGAGTATACTTTCTGCTACACTGAACCACATCAAAAAATAAATAAGACTAGTTAAATGCCATGTAAAAACAAAGTCTAAACAGAATGGTGGCGCTGCCGATTCTTCTAAAAACGAGGCCTGCTACTGCCTGGCAAGAGCAGAGTTTCCTAGTCACAAAACAATTTTTAAACGATATCCAAGGTGTTCTTGGCGTGACTTGAGGGGAATTTCGCTATCGCTTAATCAGATGCTGTTTGCGTTGTTTCAAGCAATGCTGAAAAGCAACATTGTTGTCACGCCTAAAAGCAAGACGTTATCTTTCAGAGAGAAACATTTTTCTTTCAAAGCGTTATGATTGAGTTTTCTTGGCATGCATTTTAAAGGCAACAACTGCATATAAAAACTTCCGCTGCTATTGTCTTCCCGAAGCAGAATATTCAACGTTAGCATATGTTTAAATGTCCGAAAATGAATGCCAGAACGCAGAACGTAACTCGAACCTCGGTGTCTTAGTACACTAGCTTATGCAACAAACCCAACATTTTGGGTAGAATCTTGGCAATAGTGCATAAACTCACTTACTCATGTCGGCCACTGGGGTCGAACATTAGTGGCTTCAGTCATCCGTCTCCAGATCCCTCAGTCTGCCATTGCCGTCTTCAGCTCCTCCGTTTCTAGACCCACATCTTCGTTTAAGCAGTCGATGTAAGTTGCTGCTGGTCTTTCTGCCCTGATTCTTCAATGTGCCAGTTGCCACAAGATGGTCTTAGATGCCATTTCATCCTTATGTCTGTAGCAGTGCCCGGCAAATCTCAATCGTCTTCTTCTTATTTTATCAGTGACTTTACACATTCCATTGTATAGTTCTATGTTTGTCAAATGCTGTTGCCAGTTAATGTTAAATGTGGCTCGAAGCATTCTTGTATAACATCCGTCTAGTTGTTTGTCAAGTTTTTTCGTCATTGTTCCGCATCCATAAGGCAGCATAGACTCTACTGTTGCAATAAACAGTCGCTGCTTGATTTTGCGTGGGAGTGTAGATTTCCATATTAGGTTTAGTAGGTTGAGTGCTCTCCACGCCATTGCCTTCCTGGTTTTGTGCCTAAAGTTAGTTATTTATTATTGTGAACATGAAAACGATTGTTGCATTTTTTCTGCGAGGGTTTAGTATGGCTTGCGGGTATTTGTTGTAGTGAAAATATGAAATGATGAATTAAAAAGAACAATTTAAAGGGAATAAAAACATCTAATGCTTGAATTCATATTATATTACATCCTGCTATCTACTTCCATGTCCACCAAGCCAAACAAAATAAAAAATTCAATCAATTAGAAATTCCACATTTTAAGCTGTGCATCCGGACGTTTTCGAATATGCATATTTTTGGCGCGCTTTTCGGGATGTCGAGATGTGACGTCACATATGATCCATACTCGCATCAGGCCGACCCTTTCCATACATTCAGAGCATGTTTACAAGGATAGCTTTCTGGTCAAAACGAGCGTCAAAGTTAGTTATTGTGCGATATTCCGAGTGTAATACAAACACTAGTCATCATAGAGGAACAAGCAGTTATCTTAAGGTTCCACGTGAATCCAATTTTATTCAAAACAATGAATGCGAATGGGCCTACAAGTCGACTAGGTTTCGCCGAGCTTGGGCTCGTTTTTAGAATAATTATATTGGATGCAACCAACGGGAGATAATCTACACCAATAAACATACATAGGAAACATGTATGTATCCAGCTACAGAAAGTAACGTGTATAATCTCATAATATCACTAGAATATCGATGTATGAAGGAGGAGTTGTACAATTTATCATAACAACTTAAATCAGTCAGCGAATTTTATCGATTATCTCCCGTTGGTTGCATTCGATATAATTATTCTGAAAACGAGCTCAAGCCTAGGCCAAGCTCGGCGATACCTAGTCGACGTGTAGGCTCATTCGCATTCAGTGTTTTGAATAAAATTGGATTCATGTGGAACCGTAAGATAACTGCTTGTTCCTCTATGACGACTAGTGTTGGTATTACATCGGAATATTGCACAATAACTCATTCTGACGCTCGTTTCGACCGACAAACTATCCATGTAAACATGCTCTGAATGCATGGAAAGGGTCGGCCTGCTGCGAGTGTGGGTCATACGTGACGTTACGATACCACGTGATCGCCTAGCTCATTATTTTTTAATTTTCCGCGGGAATCGCTACACAGACGATTTTAAAATCGAATTTATGCTACAAATGTATTTTTCTGTATTTTTTTATGTTCTCGAATGTTACATACAATGTTAAACTTTGTGTACACATGGAAAACGGATTTTAACTAATGCCTTGTTTTTATTTCCTTTAATACAAAAATAAAAATATGCCGAAGTTTACCTAATTAGTGAAACAGAAAGTTGCAGTTTTTTCCTTGAAGTTTTATTAAAAATTTTGAGCAATTTTAACTAGAAATAAGAAATTATTCAATAAAAATAAAAATTAAATAGACAAATTAAAATATCAATATGATAGTGATATTTGACCATTGATCGTTTTCACGCAATGCAATGTGATGGATAGAAAACAGTAGATGCGTGTGCAGTAAATGTGTTGCTGTGGTATTAACTATATTGTAAGACTGTTTACGCAACGAGTCCATGATTCCCGACTACCTCCATGATTCCCGACTACTTGTTACCTTGTCACCATCCAAGTTACAGATGGTTGACATATTCCGGGTGCAAAACAAAGTCCGCAGAGACCATATACTTGACTACACACCAGTCGTTTACATTCCTTCCAAATACCTAGGTAGACACTAAGTAAGATCTGTTCACATCTTGGTCGAATTTCAGCTGTTTGAACAGATCATAACTCAGATTGTTAGTTTCTGTGGGCGGAATGTTATGCGGAGGAATTCTTCACAAGTATGACACACGTCGATAGGCGGTTTTTGTCCTATACCAAGGCAAGACATCACACTGAGTATTGCAGGACTTGAAGAAAACATAATTTCTTTCCCTGTATACAGGTTGTGTTGTGTCGAATCCAGCACCACTGTACCATTTGATCAAAACGACTACTTTCTCCGTACCAAGTACATGGCCATAACGAGCAAATCTGTGCATTGTGAATGTGTAATAGTATGGACTCTATAGTCAGCGGTTGCTGGATCTACACCATGCAGAATGAAGTGCCTCTCATTTCGAGTTAGCTTGCCCCCGTAGTCCACATCAGTTTTAGTTTGTTACAACATAGGCCCGTGTTGTTGCAGTCATCAAGTTCACGATATTACTGATGTGACAGTGGTGTTCATGAGCTGCTGAGCTAAGTACAAAGTCAGTGGATATTTTTCTCATTTCTTGCTAGGAACCTCTTCGTGTCTCTGATGTAAGTCGAATGTTCAATTGTGTAGAGTCTGTTTCCCGTAGACATGCATCTGCACTGCTCGGCGCTAGATGCCGAGTCCATATATACTCACATGACACATTTATTCTCCACTTGGCGCTGGGCAGAGTATCTCAACTTGACAGTTATGCATCACTGATCACGGGCACTGGCGAGTGTTGTCACAAAGTCATGCTCCAGCTTGTCAGTGATGAACTTGGACCCGGTGAAAGCAGCCACGTTGATCAACTGGCACGCTCATACTGGATGCGACACGACAGGACATACACAGGGGAAGGGGAAGAAAAGAAATTTCACAGCCTGTGTAGCTTCTAGCCCGGCAGTAATTAGTGCGAAATCTAGCCTTGGTGTAGGACACAAGCCGTCTACCGAAGTATATCAAGGTTGTGAAGAATTCCTTTGCACTCTCTCCTGCCCATGGAAACCCTCAATCATACACGCAAATGATCTGATATGCCATAAATATAAGCAGCTGAAGAGTGGACAAACATCGACCTACTCCAGGTGCTTTGAATAAACACATAAGACATGCTAATGTGCAGGCAAGCATCTGGTCTCAGGACCTAATCATGCACCCAGAATGTCCTAACCCACTGCAAGTTGGATGGCGACAATTGATGTCAGTAATATCCGAGCATCCTTCCGCACCAGATTCATAGTCCGGGTATTGACCAGTGAGGCGTGCACTGGGGTCTGCACGATGCATTCTTGTGACCTTCTAACCCTCTTGGTCAATAATCCGACTAATGCCACCCAGGCACCCTTGACCGTTTTTGTAGAAACTTAATATGCAAATTAGTTATCGCCATTAAAATATATACTACTTTTCTGAATACCTCGAATTGTAAACATCCAAACTATCAAAATGATGTGTCCAAACGAATGTTTTCAGGGTATCTGGGTATGATTACGTCAGTGAACAAATCATAGTATGCAAATTTGTCGCATGAATATACAAATTAGCTCTAACCTCACGATATTCGTTTATATCTCCTCAATAGGCGAGCGGTAGGCAATACTTAACGGACGGACTTAAATGTCCCCCTCCCCGTACAAACTCCCAAATGGTACATACTTTGAAAAGCCTATATATCCACATCACAACGAGGCCTATCGCAGAACTAGCGTGACTCCAAGGTCAAACAAGGTCACCGTCAAATGAACATTTTTCGAACTTTTCCGCTTCCGCAAATGTCTTATAATTATAATGGTTCCATATCTACTTTAATGAATAATAAAATAGCCATGTCATATATATATATATATATATATATATATATATATATATATATAGTTAGAAAGCTTATTGTTTCTCCGTCAAAATGCACAGTACTTGTGGAACTAAAGTCAAACTAGGTATCCACGAAATTATGAATATCCGAACTTATTGAATACCGCGAACGTCACAAAGTTGCAATTTTACTGTTAACTCTGTATCTAATTCATTTCCATGGACATGCTATATACACCGTGAAAGAAAAACTTCTTCCTGTCAAAATGGCATATATATATATATATATATATATATATATATATATATATATATATATATATATATATATATATATATATGACTTGGAGGTGTCAGTGGATGGAGTTTGTGTGGAGCGACGACCAAACAGTGTCACCATCAAGTGATAAATGTTCGAAACTGTGCCATCCCGCAAACGTTATACAATACGAATGGTGCCTTATATCTACGTTACCTATCTACTCATGGCCAAGTCATATACCTTTGGAAAGCCTACTGTCTCCCAAGTTTCGAAACTGTGCCATTCCGCAGATTGTAGGCCAGCCAACTTGTGTTTTATACAACTACCATCACACACGGGATGAGAAAATAAATGTTGGTGGATGCCATACCAACGTTATACATGTGCAATGTTTGCATACCTACTTTGTCTACCTACACTAGGCCATGTTATACACCTGTGTTTATCGTGTAACCAAAACGAGGCATGGCATGGAGTTGTAAAGGGGTGGTCTAACTGTAGAGTAAAGCTTGAAAGTGAAGGTTGAAGGTCACTGTCAAAAGATGCATCAACCAATATCATCATGTTTGAAGAGTATGTAGAAACTTTTGTTGTTCCTCACATCATGAAGCACGTAATTCACTCCAATAATGTGGTAAACAAAGTAGATATATGCAAACATTATAATTGTACAAAGTTTGCGGAATGACGCAATTTTGAACACTCATCATTCGGCGATGACCTTGCTTGACATTCACTCCACACTTACTGAACAAATTGATAGCTCCCCGTAGTATCCTGTATTTATCGAGAGACAGTAGACTCTCCAAAGGTATATGACATGGCCATGAGTAGGTAGGTAACGTAGATATAAGCCCCCATTGGTATTGTATAACGTTTGCGGGATGGCGCAATTTCGAACATTTATCACTTAATGGTGACACTGTTTGGTCGTCGGTCCACACAAACTCCATCAACTGACACCTCCAAGTGATATCTCATTTTGACGGGAAAAAATTACATCATTTTCAGTGAGAGACAATAAGCTTTCCAAACATGTATGACATGACCATTTTGTTATTAAAGAAAGTATATATATATGCAACCATTATAATTTGAAGACGTTTGCGGAAGCGTACAATTGTGAACATTTATCATTTACGGTGACCTTGTTTGGCCTTGGTGCCACGCTTACTGCATTACTTGGCAGTTCTAGCACATGTCTCATTGTGATGGGGATATCTTAGTATATGAAATTGTGTACCATTTGGGTGTTTGTACATAAGGGGAGGGGGTATTGAAGTCGTTCCGTTAGGCAGTGCCTACCGCTCGCCTATTGAGGAGATACAAACGGCAAGCATGAGGTTATACAGGTCAGTGCTAATTTGCATATTCATGTGCAGCATACTATACTGTTCACTGACGTAATCATAACCAGATACCTTGAAAACATGCGTTTGGACACATCATTTTGCTTCTTTGGATGTTTGCAATTCCAGATATTCAGAAAGGTAGTATATATTTTAATGGCGATACCTAATTTGCATATTAATGAGTTTCTACGAAAACGCTTAAGGGTGCCTGGATAGCATCAGTCGGATTATTGACTTAAAGGGTTACTAGGTCACAAAATGCAAACAAATCGTGCGGACCCTAATGTACGGTATACCTTCAAGAGGGAATTTTACTGCCGGACTATCAATGATACAGCTCATCGTGTGCGACTATGGTGCTGCCGCTAATTTTGAACCAAAGAACATGTGTACATGAAAGTGCTCGTGCAAACGAAACAACTTTGCATGCACTAAGCTATGCCATTGTGAAGGGGACAAACTCAGTTGTTACAACACACGAGCGACTCTGATTGGAGGAGACATTGAAGATGAATATTGAAGAGAGTATTGTAGTAAAGGCAACTATGTCCTGTATGCTATTATTTGAAGCATTGTGTAACTGTCATGTCTAAACTAACTGACGTGCAGGAATAACAATATTGGACTCTATTTAACTACACATCAACAGTGCCGTTATGTAATTTCGTAAATTATACAGACCAAAAATCCACAGCACGCTAGCTCCATTGTGCAGTTGTATCTGATATATAACTATACGAGTAACGTATATAACGATTTTAATTGGCATGGGAATGTCATATTGCAAACATATTGACAAACACCATTTTAATGAGTCGCAAGTGACATGGATAGTATGAACTATAAATATTTGCATTTTGAGGAATTTTCACACCGTTGTCTACATCGTTCGGAATCGTAAACAACACCGAAAACGGCATGATTGTAGGTCCTTATACATGTTCTATAAACAGTTAAAGGGAAATCTAGATGACGCTAGAATACAAGAAAGTGCATTATTTAAAATGACATCAATATCCTCGGGATCGGACGAGCCGTGAGGTTGCTAGCGACCGTAGAATTTCATGTTTTGGGCGTATTCCGAGTTGTTTATTTTTCGCTCGCTTATCTATTTTTGCTACCAGCTATAACCAGCATCAGAAAAACAAAAAATAATACACTTGCATGCACGAACGCACATACGCACACACGCAAACACGCACACACGCACACACGCACACACGCACACACGCACACACACGCTTGAGATGGACTTTATTGTTGATTAATTTGCTACTATACTCTGAGTAAACCATTGACGTTAACATTTTGATTGTTGTTGCAGATGATTAGTTTGTATTAACTCTTTTAGGTTCATAATATCAAACAGTTGCCTGCTGTTTCCCTTTAATTTACACTTGTCAATCCACGTTGTAAGTTTCATTGGCTAGAGCTTACGGTTTTATATTTAAATAAGTTATGCAGTTTTTATATGTGCAGTTTCCAGCTTATCCAAATATAAGCCCATTACGAAAAATTTTGTATTTCATATATTATACTTGAGTGTAGGTGTTTGTCATCGTGTGACTAACAAACGACACACACGACTAACTCTAAGAAACTATATTTTGTTTGCATTTAATACATCACCAAAATGTAAACCAGAGGACATTGTACGTACTTACCTGCCTACTTACTTACATGGAGACTTAACGGCTTCAGCAGTCAAAGCATTCCATCCAGGTAAGTCATTTGCTACCGTTCTGACATGGCTCCATCTTTTGTTAACCAGCGGTTCTGCCGCCAGTTCATTTTCGGTCGTCCTCACCTTCTCTAACGAGCTCGTGTCTACCGTAGTGCTTGCTGGGCAGGTGACGTATGTGGGAGAAGATATTGCCCCGAAGTTAACGGATTGATACATAGTTTATGATTGTGCTTCACATTCCTCTATTTGTCAGTACATCACAGTGTTGTTTTCTACTTTTGTTAGACACTTATGGCGCGGCCGTCATGACCGGTGCCATGGCCGAAGGACATATCAAGGTTGATGCTTTCCGTGAGCTTATTCGTGTAGTTAAGCCAGGTGCGTACACATTTACACTCGCTATTCTGTTGGTCTTTAAGTTGGAATACCCGGTAATATTTGCTTTTTAACAGGTTGCCAATTTTCTCCACACAATGCACTAAGGAAATGTATGCGAGATACCAGACAAATTTGGAGTTAATGCAGGATTGTTACAACTGTAAAGGATATGCACATAATGAAACACTTTGGCTAAGTTTTTCTTCACGATATTTAAAAACACTTTTTTATCAAAGCATGAGCTATACAATTATATGAATATTTATTAATCCTCTTCTTGTTTATTCGTGTCTGACTAATGTCTGCTAGAAACAATTACAGAGGAAAGGCTGGTGAGTAACATACAACAAACTTATACATTAGACCAAGCAGAACAATTTATGTTAGACCTGGAAGAACGATAAATATTAAAACTGAACCCACTGGAAAGCAGATCTATTTAGAGTATCCTACCCAGACAAGTAACAAATTTATAAGTATATGAGATAATGACAGACCTCTAGTTTAGCATAACCTTGGTTTTATAACTAACCAACACATTAGCTAATATATGAAAACATGTACAACCAAGAATTATTAAGGTCAAACTATTGTATTTTGCTTTGTGTTGATCTGGAGGTTGGAGTCTTACAAAACAGATGGATGCTAGAATAGATCGAAGCTAACACTTCTCGGCACATCTCTGGATATAACATGGCACGGCCAAAAACTCAATGTGGCATATAAGTTATTATTATTATTATCATTTGTTTATTCAACCTCCGTTGCCGGAGAAGAAACACTAACACAAACACACACACGCACGCACGCACGCACGCACGCGCGCACACACACACACACACACACCATATTATGTATAATACGTGTGTGCCTATATACACACATATGTATGTATATATATATATATATATATGAATATATATGTATATATTAAAAGGAAAACTGGTGTCACGCTAGGTGCAACAATAAATGTTCACTTTTACAATACATACAATGACGTGATATTATAGTATGTAAGCTCAGTATAACATATGTAGATCAGTTGAAGGAAAGACAAATAAATTAGATCGCAGTGGTTAATAGATTGTTTAAGAGATGTTCTTGTGAATATGGCTTAGTACAATTATCGGTGAATAAAAGGTGACTAATCGAGTCAACATGACCATCACTGTTAGGCACTCTAGTTATAGGTCTGGAATGATTATTAAAAGTTCGTTTAGTCGGTGATTTGCCCATGGATACGACCCTGAACAACAGAGTCCCAGGTACCGTTACGCCATGGACAATAAAACGAGGCAACAGAGCTGCATCAGTCGATTATATAAGGATAACACATTTCTATTTACAATATCCTGGACCTTATCGATATTTAGTGCTTTACGTAAACCCGTAATGTGCGATCGTTTACTTACACCAAAACTGTTTAATTGATTTACTTTGTACAGATTCAAGTCGATGCATTTGGATAGTTGATTTGCCCATACATTCTAATACATATGTTAAGGATACTCTTGAACATCAGGAGTAGCCCCTGGGTTTTACATACCAGCACTACCAAGCCCATACAATTATTGCCTATAATGTGTTAATCTATTGTTGACATGTCTGGCCTTATTACCGTCATGATTAAACACATTACCGAGTATATCAAGTTATTCTTCATTACATAAACAATTGTCACCAGCCTCCACTTTGGTTCTTGGTACACGGACATTTACAATCATACATTTCGGTTTTTCAGCCCCAAATTTGAACCGCTATATTTTGCTGTGTGCAACACATATAAAAATTAGGATTTGTAGACGTTGAACCTTTGTAGAAAACAGGATAATATCGTCGGCATAAGGCATAGGATTGAACAGTGTTTCACCTATCCTGCCGCCTGCATCACAGTCATATAGTAAACGTTGATTGATAAAAATATTAAACGGATATGGCGAGAGAATGCTTCCTCCTTGTCGAGTACCACGAGTTACACATAAAGAGTTACCGTAGGAACCATTCCATTTGACCATAGCCATTAGCTTGTATCAGTTATACAATAGCAGCCAATGTGTATAAGTAGAATACGAATTGGCATTTAAAACAATGACACGTGACATATACAATCGAACATTTTACATCGTCAAGGGCGACAACGAGCACTGGGCTGTTTTTTTATTTAAAATAAGTTGAGATATACTTGAGTAAATTACATGCCAATGTTGTACCTCTGTTCTCCCGGAAGCCAAACTGGTTATCACATATATTATTATTTGGTACAACTAGTGCCTCAACCCCCTTGGTGTGTATAAAACGTAGTGCAATTGGTCGATAATTATTTGCAATGTTCGGGTTGGGTTGATTTCTTTAATACAGGAACAATTAAACCAGTGGTGAATAATGTTGGTAGTATAACAGTATATATAGCGACAGCAAATTTTTAAATAACAATGTATATTTGCCATAAATAAGATGCTCAGCAGTTAGACCATCGAGTCCGGGATATTTTCCCTTATGAAAGTTGGATATAAGATTGGCTCCTAATCCACCGTATAACAACTATCATTAAAATATTGCTCCATTACTTCCTTATCACGGTTTTGTTCATCAGGACTTTCTGGTAAAGCCTGCATGACGTCACCACAGAATACACTAAAATCTGCGGCACACAGATATGATTTAAATTGAGCAATTTTGCGCCTCTTAATTATGTTCCAGAACATTGACATTTTCCTATTGTTTTACATAACATTACGTTTCCGGTTCTCGATGTTCATTCGAATGAATAATCAGCACACTGCCTACTTCTACGTCGGAAGGTCTTCTTTATATAGTTGTACGTTCCGTACACAGTCCCTACACGTGGTCTGTAGTTGTCGTTCCAAAGTCGCCACCAGAACCGTTTGCGATCTCGTAGGTAACTGAGTTCAGGGCACCAATACGCAGATGAGTACCCAGGGGGTTATCTCGTTGCCCGGAAACCACCCGAAGAAATCCCACACTATATGGCATTATACAGTGAATGTAACATGCAACATCCAGCTTTACAGTGATACCTATTTGGAAACCACCAATATATACATCCTGGGTACGAAGTTTTCTTGAATGTTTTGACCGTGCTCCTTGCAGGTGGACTCATTGTAAACGTGATGCGGGAGGAGTTCATCCGGGACATTGAGGAATACCGGAAGGTTCAGCCGACCTTCAAGAAGTGGGCTGAGGAGAATCTTTGGGAATGCTTAGAGGAGGCGATTCCTCCCGTGAAATATTTCAAAGATTACGACGCTCTTGTGCATGTCTACAGAGTACTGTAGAACATATTGGAACATAACAAGTTCAACGTGTGAACATTAACACGTGCAATAAAGTGCACGTGTTGGAAAATTGTATTGTTAGACATAACGAACACCAGGTGTGATGTTAAATTTGAAAATTGAGTCGTTTATTCGTTGAACAATTGTGAGAGTATGCGTTAATGTCTGGGTGGGTTTTCCTCGAATGAAGGGCTTTCACAAATTATTCCCACACATGTTAGATCTTGGTGAGAAACATATTCTCCTTCAGTAGAGATGGAAAGGTCAGTGAGAGAAATAGCCTATTATGACATATTCCTATTTGCTAGCTGCTCTAGGTTTCTATTGTAATGTTTCGTCTTCCTCTAATTTGGAATTATCCTCGTGTTTGTTCCTGACAGTATGGTTAACAATTGATTTACTGGTAACGGACAACTGGCCACAGACATGGTTACATTTGCTAAACATTCCACGTTTACTCTATATTTCCCGACCTTCTAGAAATTGCACATTATCGTCGAACGCAGCATGCAGATGCTAATTTCTCCCTCCTTTGGCTAATCACGCAAGTTGCAATGCATCATTGGCAACTTCGTGATGGTTGCATTTTCAGGTGGCAAACAAGTGGAGTTCACAGTTGTCTCTTGTGAACATCTAGATAAAACAATGTGGTGTAAAGCGTCTTAAAACAACGGCGTCAACTAATTGCCCAGGTGGGCGAGGGATATATATGTATCTCGTTTATGTTGTATTTACACAGCATTAGACTGGTTGGTCATACCTTAGGTATTTAACTTCATGTGTACGACAATTCATCATCATACATTCCGACTATCTAACTGCCTATAGACACGTCATCTAACTACACCAGAATATATAAGTACGCAGAAGGCAAGAACGGATAGTGCCATTTTGTTATCACGTGACAGCTATCACCACGCTGATTGGTCGATGTGGCGGTTTTGTTGACAACATTTTTGTAGGTCACATAAAATGTTAACATGTAGGCTTCCAGTGATTTGTATAGAATTGTAGAGCTATATACATGTGTACAACCACAAATAGATAAGCGAGCGAAAAATAAACAGTTCCAAACACGTCCAAAAATGTTTTTTGAACGAATGCTAGTACCATTACGGTTCGTCCGCTCCCAACGATCTTGCTGTCGTTTGAAAGCTTACACTTTCTGCTATTCAACTATACAAATGGTTTCCTGATAATCATTACGCAATAAACTATAAACGGACCTACAACCATGCCGTTTACGGTGACCGCACAGATACACATTAAACACTGTCAAATCTTGAACGCAAAGGCCCTATCTACCATTTGTGTAATACTTTGACGTATTGACCTATCGGGAAACATTTCTGTATAACGTAGTTAAACTAGTTATCGTCCATATACCTATCAAAGCGCACATAAACACCATCATGATACTCAAAATGTTTGACTGAATGACTCCTACCTTATGACGAAAAAAGCTGACTATATGCATATCAAGATACACCAAGGCAAGGCTGAAGCGTTGTGTTTGACCAGTTGGTATGTCTATGACGTTACATATTTTCAAAGATATCACATGAGTCACTCTAATAGATACACAGCAAACCTATTCGGGTTGCGTTTTGTCATCACGAATACAATAAAAGCACGTGTGGCATTTTGTTTGTAGAGCAGAAAGCACAAGATTCCGGCACTCAACACAGAGAACTCATACTTTTATGTTCGTGCTGGTATCAAATTTAAATCACAGTGCTGTCAAGTAGTGCGGTTGGATGCATAAATTGTTGGTAAAAACGGTAATGTACGATTTTATTAGATATCACTAAACGGTGAGTAAATAGTGAAATTAATCTGAGCTATCTATCGCATGAAATGGACGCCCAGCGAAAACACCAGGGCATCTAATAACCAGTTTTTCACTGGTTTATAAAGTTTGTTAGTTTTTTACACGATATTATTTTTTGAGTGAACGTTTATTCAACAACAACATAATACATGCACAGTATGGTTTGCTGCTGCTGCTGCTGAAAGGACATAGCTGAAGTCATAGACTTATGTGTTGCTATGCCCTGTATCATAATACTGTTATTAATAGTAATTAGCCAACGTTTATATGTATGTATATTATGTATGTATATATATATATATATCAAATTGGATGACACGTCAACCCATTCCATCTTATCCAGTGTCTGGTGTTCGGACATTGTTTCCAAATAATGACAGCGATTGCCCATATTGGTTAAATGATGAGCCATCAAGATAGCTTATTATTTTGCTCGGAGCCAGCTACACGTATAATCGACTTTCCGTGTACACATCTACTCGTGTAATGTAGTACGCGTCCATTTATGTTTTCGTGTACTCGTGTACACGTCTTCACATCCACTTGTGTAAATGTATACCCGTCCACTAGTGAACTCATGTAAACGTAACAAATAAAGGTAAGGTCATATGTAGCACAGCATACAGTTATTATGACTGCTCAAACCGTTTTACGCTTTACACCCTGACAAACCTGTTCAATCGAATACCATCTCGATTTCCCTGTGAAGCATTCAACCACGCTCAAATTAATGCGCGAATATTATTCGTAGACAAATAGCCACTACTATATATAGTCAGGTACTCATCCATACAGCTGAGTGAACTGGATCAACCTAGAGTGAACGAACTTGCCAAAGGTTCGAAACGAGAGCACAGAATTAGAAACAAGATATATCGGTTGAGAGTCGGATGTTCTAGCCACTGCGTTCCATACTCGTATGTACGTTATGTCTACTCCCGCTCATCTACTCACGTACTCCTCTATCTGTCTATACGTATGATCGTTTACTCTTGTATTTTTCAAACTGTGTACTCGTGTACAACTTTACTCGCCTAAGCAACTTACAATCTAGTCGTGTTTAGATACCCGTCTACATGTCTTCTCGTGTGCTGTCTTACTCGTGTGTTCACGTATCCGTCCACTCGTGTAATCGTCTACTCGTCTCATCGTCTTGTAATGTACTTGTCTTAGAGTATTTTGTGTACCCATCCACTCATGTAATTGTGTAATCGTCTACTGATGTATTGTAATAAATTCGTCTACCCATATACAAGCCTGTTTTCAGTACTTGTGCCATCGTGTATCCGTCCATTTGTGTACATGGGCACTATCCGCTTGTACACTTGTGTAGTGTACTCGTCTAACCGTTTACAAGTCTACTCGTGTACATATATACTCGCCGAGGTCAGGATCTGGATGGCTTGCAATTTCCTAAAACTGAATCACAACAAAACGGAGTTTGTTGTGGTTGGAACTACAACGAGTGCAGGACACAGCCGCGCTCATTGTTTCCCTTGTCCCTAGCCGATCTCACATCACGCCAGTCCTTCGCGCACTACATTGGCTGCCTGTGAGGTGTCGTATGCAATTCAAATTGCTCACACTGACCTACAAGGCAATCCACGACGAAGACCCATCCTACATCTAAGACATGCTGGTGCAACACAATCCGAGAAGATCATTTCGGTCTGAGTTTGAGCAGTTTAGGCTGAAAAGGGCGCTATATAAATATACATTTATTATTATATTCGTGTGCCTGTCCATTTATACATGCCTAATTGTGTTTTCGCTACACGGCCACTCGTGTACTCGTTTACCTTTCAACATGTATACTCTTGTGTAGCGCCGTGGTGCAGTGGCTAGTGCTTCGGATTCTCGACTGAGAGAACCCAGGTTCGAATTCTGTGCGGCGGTGTTGAACCCTGGGCAAGTTCGTTCACTTCACATTGCTCCAGCTCACTCAGCTCCATCAATGAGTACCTGGATATAGCCAGTGGTGGATATTTGTGCACGAGTAGTCTTCGCGCATTAATTGCAGCGTGGCTGTATACTTCCCAGAGAAGTCGAGATGGTGTTCGATTGAACAGGTCTTCCAGGAAGTAAAGAGTAAAGCGCTTTGAGCAGTCCTGAGGTGTATTTGTCTAGTGGTGTACTCGTCTACATGACTACATGACTACATGACTACATGACTACATGACTACATGACTACACGTCAATCTCTTTAATGGTGACTTGTCGACTGTTGTATTTAACAAGAAATACAAGCCCCAGAACTACAAGCTCCAGACTGCATGCGGACAAGGAAGCCTTTGGCTTATCGAGAGTCCAACAATTTTCCAACAGCGTATAGCCCGCCCTCTCCAGACAGCTGTCAATTTTATTTTTGAACATATTCACACTGCTAGCATTAACAAAATCATCAGATAATTTGTTCTAGTCATTTATGGTCCTCTGGGAGAATGAATATTTTCTCACATCTAACCTACACTGTTCTTTGACTAATACCACATTGTCCCTATGGTTCTACTGCCTTCTGTAAGTTTGAAGAACATATTTCTATCAATATCTTCATAACCATTCAATATTTAAAAAAAACTTCTATTTGATCTCCTGTTAGTCTCTTATGATGTCAACCCACATTCTAAAATATGTCTTTCATAACTAAGGTCTTTCAGTTCAGGAATCACTTTAGTTGCTCTTCATTGTACTCTTTCTATCTCATCTATGTCCTTCTTACGATACGGCCTCCATGCGTGTATGCAATATTCCAATAGAGGTCTAACCATTGCATTGTACAGTGGTACAATCATCTGTTTGTCCGTATATGTTATATTTCTTCTAATTAGCTCTAGTATTTGGTTACCATATGAAGCAGCAATTCTACCTTGCTCTGAAACTCTCATGTCAGCACAAACTATCATTCCTAAATCCTTTTCCTTTATAGTTTTACCTAATATGGTATCTCCCATTATGTATTTGTGTCCACATTTCCATGTCCTATGTGGATGCATTTACATTTCCCAAAATTGAATAACATTTGCCATTTTTCAGACCATTTGACTAATTTGGCAGAATCATCTTGTAAAGTGTGGTTAGTAGCTTCTGTTTTAACTAATCTGAACATTTTTGTATAGTCTGCGAATTTCAGTACTTTGCTTGATATATCATCATCCAAATCATTACATATATATATATATATATATATATATATATATATCAAGACAAAATATAGGTCCCAACACCGACTCCTGTGACACTCCACTCAAAACTGGTTTCCAGTTTGAAATCCCCCCTCTACTATTACTCTCTGTCTTGTGTCAACCATGTTTCTATACAGCTGATCACAGCTCCCCCTTTGCCACATGCTTCAAGTATAAGCAACAAACGTTGGTGTGACATTTTATTAAATGCTTTCTGAAAATCTAAGTTGACAACACCCACTGGTGACCCACCGTGTACTCACTTTGTAATTTCTTACAAAAGATAAGAGATTGGTTAGGCAAGACTTAGCCTCTAAGAACCCGTGTTGAGATTCATTTATTAATTTGTGTTTTACAAAGAATTCCAAAGTGGTCTCTTATAAGTGTTTCTAGTAATCTGCATACAAATTATGTTAAACTAACTGGTCTGCAATTATCTGTCTTGCTCCTCGGTCCATTTTAAAATACTGGCGTAATGTTTGCTTCTTTCCATTCTAACGGAACGATTCCCTTTTAAGTGACAAGTTAAACAATATAACAAGTGGTGTACTAATTTGCTCTACAATTTCCTAAACAGTTTCGGCGGTACCCCGTCAACTCCAGGTGATTTGTTTTCTTTCATCTTCTTAATTTTCCTTGATATCATTTAAGGAGTAACAAACAATTGCCCGAAATTATCTGATTCATCCCCCTCAAGTTTAGTAAATGGTACTGGCAGTGAACTATTATTTTATGTGGTAAACACTGAACTGGAATGCTCATTAAGAGCCTATGCCAACTGAAACCCACAAGAAATTACGTTTCCTGCGCTGTTTTCAAATGGTCTCACTTTATCTCGAACCTTCTGTTTACTCCTTACATAAGCATAGAAACTCTTGCTGTCATTCGCCAAGATTTGCTCAAAGGTTCGTTTATATTTTCTAATTTCTTTGTCTTCTATTTTTCCAGTGTCTCTATAAACTCTCCACATAATTTGTTTGTAAGTAATATTACGTCTACTCTGCTTTGGAAGTTGTTTCTGCTTGGATCGTTTCCCTAGCTTTTTTTAGGGAAACAGATCTTTCAATAATGCTCTCAATTTCATCTTTCAAAACGGTCCAACATTATGTTGCTGTCTTGTTCTTCATTAAGGTAGTCCAATCTACGTGTGCTAAATATTTTCTCATCTGTTCATATTTGCCTTTGTTTGAGTTTCTCCTCCGTTGCTTGTTACCATTATTCCCTGATTTATATTAAACTTGACCTGTTTGTGATCACTAGATCCCAGAGGTTCATATACTTTCACATTATCAACTGGTTCGTACTGAGAAGAGAACACTAAATCCAACACATTCCTACATCTGGTTGGTTCCAGAACATGTTGAGTAAGAAAACAGTCCTGTATTACACTGTTGGTCATCACCTCCAACACTCTCTGGCGATTTCCATTGAATATGTCCGTGATTAAAATCACCCATTATAACACGTTCCCCTTTATTCATCTCCTTTATAGCATTGTGCAGTTTTACATCATCCTCTTGTCGTATGCTAGGACTACGATAATCTAGTCTTATTGTTAATGTTGACTTTTTGGTAACTATGTTGCACAAATAGCTTCCTCGTAATCTGCTTCACATTTCAGTCGTACTTCATACGCCTGTAAAGATTCTTTAATATACAGAATGACCCCGCCTCCCCTTCTCTGTTGTATGTCCTTTCTAAGCACGCCATACCTAATATAGCTAGTTCAGCATCTACCATTTCTCCATGTGCCCATGATTCTGTGATGCCTATTACATCTTGGTCAATATTAGCTACCATGACTTCTAAATCGTTCCTCATATTTACTACGCTAAGAAATTTAAACATTCACATCTAAATACATTTTTATGGATATTTCGTGAACCTTTCCTTGTAGATTTGCTTGTACCATCTCTTCCATGCATCTGATGAACTCACTCTCTAGAACTGCTGCTCCTTTTCCTGTCAGATGAACCCAATCACTCATAAACATATATTCCCTCCCTTCAAAGCTTGCCGACGTGTCTACAAAACCGACTCCTTCCTCCATACACAACTTCTGTAACAGTTTTTTTAATGGCCATTCTTCTACAATTCTTGTAGTACTGTCCCCTGCCATCCATTTTCGGCAGTATACCCGATTACACGATTTGTCCAATGCATTCCTCTTTCAATGTGCGGACCAGTCTCCTATACTTGCCATCAATGGCCGTCGTACCTTCCTTTTCAACGTTATTTGTGCCCACGTACACCAGAATAGGTCCCCCGTTGTCGTTACCCATGACCTGATCTACTCGTCAAGCCAAAGTCAATCAAACGACGCATACACAATGTTGCCTTTACTTTCCCTTTGCACGGCATGAGTCGGCCGTAATGTTTTTTTTTGAGTTTTTTAATTGGCAGTTTGAACACTATCTTCCAAAACCACTGGTACCTGTGATAAATCTGGTCCTGCCACCAGAATTTACTTATATTTTGTTCTGATATAGTCAACTATGTTTACACTATTCAGTATGTTGTCTTTAAGAAGACTGTTTACTGTGCACAAACGTTACACTTTACGCTAGATTGCCTTGATTATTTTGGTTACACCGCGCCCTAGCGAATATGTGCGACACCAGCCACCTGCTTGCAAGTGTTTGCTTTCGGTGAAAGTAAAGACAACTGGCCAAAGGTGTATCATGGCCATTTGCACGATAATTAAAACATTGATATATTCCTCAATCAGTAACATAGATCAGTCACATGTGAAGATAGACCAGAACCACAAGGAGTGCAGCAGTGACATTAATAATGCCAAACACAGGCTGGTATGCGGTGAAGGCACCTCTTCGCCAACAGCGTGTGGTGACAGCCTGATGACAACAACATTAACTCAAGGAGAAGGCATACTACGATGGTTTCAACCAACTCGACTTATGTCATGATGAGGCACAGAAAGACGAAAATGTGTGTCCCCTAAAACAACGAGGCCACGAAGTCATAGAAGAATCTGAAAGGCCATCCGAATATATAAGTTGAGATCGACGTTGCGAACAAATCCAACAAGATGGCGGCAACACCTAGCAGATTCCGCTGTACCTGCGGATTGACTAATATTAACAAGATGTCCTTTAGGGCACGAACGCACGCACACACACATGTAATATATGACAAATCTTACCCCGTCGATAGTAGCCTAGGTCGTTCAAAATGCATCGAATGTTTTCTTTCGATGCCCGCGCATGCAGTCTTACTCCGGGTTAGTCCAGAATGATTTCATTTGCACTGCAGAAGTGGGAGGCAATGGTGCTACACGACAGAACGTTACGTCACTTCTGCAATTCCTGACGGACAGTCCACCACGCGTATAGTTTATACTGTGTAACATAACACGACACCCAGCAAATTTCCATGAAAACTTGCAGGATCTGTTGGAAAATCTGACAATCATTCATTCAGAATTTTACATTCTTGGTGATTTTAAGTTTTATTTAGATATACCTTCTGCAGCAACAACTGCATTTGATGATATTCTGGCATCCTTTGATATGAAACGACATGTTACCTTTTCGACACATATACATGGCCATTGGATTGACCTTTTGTCAAGAACGCCAGGTGAAGCGAGCTTGTATATTTAAGGATTTAGGGATAGTGTAAATGCCTAACAGAGATATCAAAACGAACTAAATATTTTCATAATTTTATTCACCCCAACGAAATCTTCAAACGTGAATATTTACAACGTGCTCTATGGGAAATACTGAGTCCACATAGCACCTTTATATTCCAACTATGCACACTCATATAATAGAACGGGTATACCAGGAAATATAAACATGTCATCCATGTTAACACTCATCCGCACACGGTGGCGTCCTTCCACCATCTCCAACACAAATAATAGTAACAGGCAAATAACATCTTCTGCTATCAACCTAATGATGATACATGAGCACCGTTACCCATTGAGGCCTATGTAATGTGCTCCTTCATCATCACGGAAATAGACTAGAATAATGTTCGGGTCCAACTATACCCTAGGTCGACACGGACGTCAACTTTCCACTCCTGCGACTGTCCGTATCATTCAGAAAGCGAAGCAGCTCAGACCTAGTGAGCTTCCTCTCCGGGAATTCAATCATGGTTCGGTTATCGTCTCGGCGCTTATTACTTCGCTAGTAGCCCTTGGTCTCACGAACGAGCGTGAAATGTTTAGCTGGCCGTCGCACCGACCCGACACAACAATAAATTTTAAATAATAATAGTAATAAAATACACCAAATAAAATGTAGGAACAATTCACCACTGTATATATATCTTACTACAATCATAACAAAACACGTTCATAATATCTATCTACCTTCAATGCATATATACACATTTTCGGAGCACGTATCCAAGCAAAATGTTCGCCTTGTATCCACTAGCAGTTCCACCACCAAAAAAGTATTCTACGTTCACTAAACTGCAACCGTGAATATCATTCATAACAACAATATCACCACCCACAGTCGACTTTCGTTACTACATGAACAATCGAATAGCTGAGTAATAATTCGCTATCCCGTAATGTCGCACTTACTAATGTTCATTTCCCCTCAGCCACACTCTTTTTCTTAATCATTTTATAATCGTAACAATATAAACCCGATAACCAATAAACTACTCTATGCTAACATTTACTCTTGTATAAACAGAACATGTATTTTACATACCTCCGGTTATCTCGTCTAGAATGAACACAGAGTAAAACTTCGTTGTCTAGTTACGTCTACGCTCGGTATTTGATCTCTCTCATGATTTGACAACCACACAATAGTAGTAATGCTGCGTTCCAATCACCTCGTGTATCTCGTGAATACGACTTCGTATCCCCTACTTGACCCAGTTGCATAAATTTACAAGTGGTAAACTGGAGGAGCTCATGAATTTTCCAGTTCGCCAAGTTGTGTTTACGATATAAACGAGCCAACTGGAACGCAGCATAACATCTGGTAACACTGGAGGACAGGCTCAATCTTCCCATCTGTACGTAACCTGGACTGGTGTGATCTCCCTGTCTCAACCCCCATTCCATGAACAACATTCTTCACTTTTGTCATGTGACCCCCTACCAATGCTGACATCATTGTAAGAATTAAGCCGCTCCGTGAAATTATTCTACATAAGTTTCCATCCACACCACAGTTCGTATTCATATGAACCTGTCTGCCATTCTATGATTATTACATATTAAATTCTACTATCCTACCTGTCTACCCTAACTATAATGTAACGTTCCACCGGTTCTTTGAAAATATGTCCTTATTCCACCTCCCCGATGCATTGACACTATTGTGTAATCACTAGTCAGCAGTCATTTACCATATAGGGTAACTCCTATTACAGCCTATCTCAATCGGTAGCTACCGATGTTATGTTCTCACAACCAAAATCATTACACTCTTGATAACCCGTTCAACTTGTAACAATATGCTGTTTCAATAACTCCAATACAATGTGTCTTATAGAGTTATTTACAAAATTGACATTACAGCTTTAATGACTGATATCCTTAAATCTGACCTTATCACAGACCCCAAAGAACACTTATCTGACTTACATAAACAGTACTGTCAAATACTCAAGGCATTACTTAACAAATCTGCACCTATGAAATCCAAATTTGTGTCACAAAAGCCACCGACTCCATGGATGACTTCCGAAATGTTACCAACTAAAAGGCGCCGTCGTTATTTAGAGCGGATATGGCACAAATCTCGCTCACATCTGGAGAGGTCGCCCTATTCTAAACAATGTCACCTCTGTAACAGACAGATGGCCAAAGCTAAGTCAGATTACTACACAAATATGGTCACAAATAAGTCCAATAGTACACGTCAGTTATGGAACTGCATCAATAACGTTCCACACAGACGGCCTGTTCCATCGCTACCTCATCATGTATCAATCAAGTTTCTGTGTGATTATTCTCTAGTCGCTTTAAGGACAAAATCAGTATATTCGCTCAGCTTTCCCAGATCATGCATTAAATACTGTAAATGTGGACTCTCCACATGTAAAGTCTCTACTTGTATCGTTTGAACCTGCTACAGTTGATGAAGTGAGGACAATAATTATGTCCTCCCCAAATACGTATTCTGCTCTCGGTCCATTTCCGACTATACTGCTAAAAGCATGTCTCGATACGTTACTCATACCTATAACACATATAATAAATGCATCCTGTGCTCTGGCTTCTTTCTCGAAGACTTCAAATGCTCCCATGTTCCAGTTCTTAAGACGTCAACCCTATCTAAACAAGACCAAAACAGTTATAGACCTATTTCTAACATTAGCTATATTTCTATAATATTAGAAAAGGTTGTAGCTAGCCGTCTAATGTCTCACATTAGCATAAGTGTCTTAACTAATCCCCCCAAAAAAATTTAGTTCAACATAAAGGGCTCTTTTAAAAGTACATAATGATATTAACTTAATCATTCATAATGGTAAAGTAACTGCCCTAATCTGACATGATCTAACTGCCGCCTTTGATACCATATATCATAACATTCTAATTAAACGTTTATCAAAGTGGTACGGCATATCTGGCACAGCTCTGAGCTGGTTTTCTTCATACCTAACCTAACTGATAGATACCAAACCATTAAGATGTGGTGTTCCCCAGAGTTCGGTTCTTGGGCCTTTGCCCTTTCAATCTCTACACAACATCACTAAGCCACGTTATTAACAGTCATAATCTAAACAAGGGCCGGAACGATACACTACTTCGCGATACAGAGGTCACCATACTATACGTATCGCGATACAGACTACATTGACTAGAATGGTACAAAACAGTAAAACACTATTTTATTTATTGTGAACGATTGAAACGAGTCAGTTTCTGATGGCGAACGTGAACGGATGTGGAGTAGACATTAGACAATGACGTAATTGCGTCTGTCAGTTTGTAACAACAAGATCGAGTAGGCAGTTGTCTGTCACGGCAGTTGACTGTAGTAAAATACTTTATACCGTTGTTTGTACATAATTTACCGACTAACGAAATACTGATAAACTTAAAGCGACTTCAGGAGTTGTCTACTAGCTCGCAGCGTTTCGCAACGCGTCATTACTAGGCCCTACACGGTTTGGCGTTGCACAAAACTCGGATGAAATCTGGGTACGTGAGTCAAAATTAAAGAAAACGAAAACTGTCTACGTTTTTAATGACTTTAAAATCAGTATTATTAAGAAATAATGAACATTTCAGTTCTACAACTCTACTGTCATCCCTCGTAACTATGAGGTCCAAATTGCATGCGTGCATTGAAAACAGAATAGTGTGTAAAGATTTACATAGATTGTAATTAGATAATACACACGTACTACATGTTATAACTCGATAATATGTCGATACACTCACAGTTGTGGCTTGCGCTGGACGTTTATTGCTTCACAAAGGTGGCACGAATATTGTTTTGCCTACCGCTATCGTGTATCGCAGCGTATCGCAATACGGATATTGTGTATCGTGTACCGTACCGTGCGGTGTGTATCGCGATACACCGGTGCACCGGTGTATTGTTCCCGCCCTAATCTAAACCATCATCTTTATGCAGATGATACCCATATTTACATTTTTTAAACGCCTAGTAGTAATTGATCCTCAGACCAGCTCAGAAACTGTCTTAATTATATCTTCGTTTGGATGACTGAGAGTAGATTAAAGTTAAATGCTGATAAAACAGAGTTTCTTATAATTGGTACACAGAAGCAGCGTGACAAAATTAAAAGCTTTTCCCCCCACATCTATGCTTAGCTAGTATGTTACGCCTGCACCTTCAGCACGAAATCTTGGAGTAATCTTTGATGATAATTTGACAATTTTAGCCGGCATATTTCTCAAACATGTCGTTGCTGTTATTATCACATTTGTGATATACGACGTATTCGCTGTTATTTGCCGCTTTCTGCTGCAAAACCTATTGCAACCGCACTTGTTGCTAGTAAGCTTGACTATTGTAATTTCCTTCTTCACAATATTACCCTTAAGGATATCACTAGGTTACAACGTGTACAGAATTGCTTATCTAGGGTTTGACTCGGTCTCCGCGGTTTTCTCACTCAGTGCCTCTTCTGAAGTCCTTGCACTGACATCCTGTACGATTAAGTATTATTTTTAAAATCTGTGCCATAACCTATCAGGCACTTTCATGTAAGCAACCAGCATATTTATAAATGGAGTAAGCAATGAATATAAATTCATTTCTTTTTGTTCCTAGAGTCAATACTAATATTGGAACTAGGGCATTTTCAGTTGCTGCACCAACTGCCTCTTGAAAGTTGAAGATTTATTTTAAAAATGTATTATAACCTTGCGAATGCACCTTAGCTCCGTGGCGTACCGTTCCATCTGTTGACGACTTTAATATGGCTTATCGATTCTGATATTGACTAACCCTTTTGTAATGATGCGCATCTGAGCTTGGTTTCTGAAGATTTAGGCGCAAAAGAAGTTACCTTATTATTATTATTATTAGTATTATCTCAGAATACAAACATATGGAGTCACAGTCATCAACTTCAAAGTTAAGAGGTCAAAACTAACAAAATAAGAATTCATCTCTCTATCAAACTAGGATTATATCGATAGCTAAAATAAAGCATAACATCAAACAAATAAATGGCGTCTCATAGAGAAGGGCAATGTTTTTAAACTATGTAAAGTTAAGAAATCATCCTAAGAGCTGTAAAGGATAATTTCCATGTATATAATTAAGTGACTACCAAAAAGAAACATAATTGTTTTCTTTTCTGGCTTGTACTTTAAAGGGGTGGGTGGGTATAGGATTAGCCCCCAAAATGTTGGCAAGGGAGAGGGTGCAGTTGGAGGTTTTGGAGATCTTTAAGGCGTGTGCAGTTGCAGATGTTTGGTAAGTTTCAGGGGGGTGCAGATGGAGGTCTTAGGTGAGCTTCAAAATTGTTGAACGTTACCGCGGACAGTATTATTCAATAGCACCCGTCCCATCTTCCGATGTCATGGTCCAACGGTGTGATGCTGACTCCCCGGCTCAGCCCGTCCAACATTAATTTCGTTCCGGCGCCTTGTAATGTAATACAATTCTTAATTTTTTGTTTTGTCAAAAGACGAACATTTCAACGGCGTGTTCGTTATACAGAAGAAACGTTCATCGCACGACGAAGTGTTGAACGTGTACGATAAGTGGAAGACCTACAACCAGATTAGAGTTGATGTAATAGCATCATGGCTGATAGTTTCCACTAGCATACCCCCGCTCAAACAAAGCGCAACAATTGTCACGATTACAGTATTTTGAACATCAGCTCGTTCTCGTGAGCATTCATTTCTGTTGTCCCCAGTAATTCACCTAATAATTTACACAACCCTAGTGGCGCCACCTGGGGAATATACAATGTATAACATTCAAAATAGCTGCCTTTGTTTTTATCGCAAGGTTTAATGAAACTTCGAACTCTGCGACTTAATATGCTACAAAGTTAGCGTATTAATACATACGTACACACACGCACACACGCACACACGCTCACACGCACACACGCACGCACGCACGCACACACGCGCACACACACACACGCACAAACTCGCACACACACAAACACACATTCACACACACAAGCACACACACACACACACACACACACACACACACACACGCACGCACGCACGCACGCACGCACGCACGCACGCACGCACGCACGCACGCACGCACGCACGCACGCACGCACGCACGCACGCACGCACGCACGCACGCACACGCACGCACGCACGCACGCACACACGCACACACGCACACACGCACACACGCACACACGCACGCACACACACACACGCACACACACACACACACACACACACACACACACACTGGTACCACACAGGTTATCAACACTGTATTTCCCCTTCATCTGTTTCTTATATATTCCTGTCACACCTAACACCCTCACTAACACCCTAACACACACCTCTTCTATTCTGCCGTTCCTGCTTCCATTCTCCTCGGTGTATCCTTACACGCAATTACGTGCCTACACTGTTTAGCGAACTTTCAAACGACTACTGCACGCAGATCCACCTCCTATCCATGTACTGGTATTATGTGGGACTCCTCACCATTAATTCGGAAACAGTATTTTTGAGATAACCTTACACAATTCTTTAAAATCTTGCTTAAGTCATCTAGTGTCACATCATCTTAATTAATTCTTGTCAACCCACATTAATGTGACATTCTTTATAGCTTAATTCTTCTGTTTTATATATGCTATTTCCAGCTTATCGAAAGGTTCCTGCATATTATGAATAATGTCGTATTTCACAAGTTATACATAGATATGTGCCAGCGTGTGAGTTACAATCACGTGACTAACAAACAATGACTTAGTATGGCGTATTTTTCAAGTTAGTGAATTGATCCAACAATAATTGTTGTTAGCTATATCCCGGTCGTGGAGCAACAGACCAAGCAGAGCAGTTATCCTGGTCATGTCATTTCGGTTGTCGCCAATGACAACATGTCCGGCAAAGCAAACGTAACGCCATATTAGATTACTGAACATTCTTCGGGATAGTTCTTTTTAAATTCGAATATTTCAGTTTGGCATAGGCAAACGAATTTTACCTTGGTAGAGGCTTTCGTTGGCGTGGCACATCGACTTCTTCAGTACCTTCAGGACGCCGAATGACGACATCGTACACGTGAGGTAGATCGTAATTTCTGTCTTCTCGATTGATTGGTGTCTTTCTGATCCATTTGGCTTCTTTTACGTGTCTGATTCTTCAGTTGGATTCCTTGTCTATTATTTATGCGCCATCCCATTCATTCGGCGTCATAGGTATTGAAGACGTCGGCGTGCAAAGCATCCACTAGGTAAAATTAGTTTTGATATGTGAAAATGGATAGTTTTAATGCAACCCCACATTAGTTCTTTGTTTCAAGGGTGAGTTGCAAACACGTCATTAAATAACGTTTGTGGGTGCTATAATACATCGCCAAATGTTAAATCAAAGGTCTATGGTCCAAGGAAACGAGTGAAGCTAGAAAGAGGCGCGTTAACATTGACATCTGGTAGAAATATTGCCAGACTGTTCCCGACGTTAGCTGATTAATATACATATTACGATAGAGACTTACACCTCTCTATTTGTCAGTACACTCCAGCGTTGATTTCTCTTGTGTTTAGCACTTACGACGCAGCCATGATAAGCAGGGGCATGGTCGAAGGACACATCACATGCGACGCTTTCTTCGAGCTTATTCGTGTGGTTAATTCCGGTATGAACAGTTGGTCATTCTCGGTATATACATTAGACCAAGCACAATAACCTATATTAGCACTGGAAGAACAGACAGGTGGAGCTCATGATAAGAGTTAAACGTGTTAAAAGCTAAGAATGTATGTAAGCGATTCAACCTACAATATGAACCCAGTGAAAAACAGAGATATTTATAGCATCTTACTCACATAAATCACATATTTCTAAGTATTTGAGATAATGACAGACCCCTAGTTTAGAATAACCTTGGTTTTATGACTCTCTGAAACACAATAGCTAATATCTGGAAATATATACTATCAAGAACTGTTACGGTAAAACTAATCCTGGCAACAGTGAAAGCAATAATTCCTGTTGAACCGAAATTTGGAGTCTTACAAAACAGATGGATGCTAGAATAGATCGAAGCTAACACTTCTTGCCAGTTAAATTATGGTGTGCACTTCATTTGAGTCGACCTGAATGTTTGACCGTGTTCCGTGTTCAACATTATGCAATGCCGCCGCCATTTAAAAACTTTGATAACTGATAACCTGATAACTTTGCTTATCCACCATAGTTCCCTAACGTATCCATCCGTCTGTTGACAACTTCGAATCTCCTTATCGATTGTGAGATTGACCAACGCATCTGTCTTAGTGCGCCCCTGAACTTGGTTTCCAAGGACTTTGGAGCAATAGATGTGATCCCATTATTATTAGTAATAGTAGGTGTATTGCATTTATTATTATTATTATTATGCAGGTGGACTCGTGATATACGTGATGCGGAGGAGTTCATACGGACAGTTGAGGAACACCGAAAGCTTCAACCGATGTTCAAGAAGCAGGCTAAGGAGAAACTTTGGGAGTGCTTGGAGGAGACGAATCCTCCCGAAAAGTTTCCCGTGGATCACGACGGTCTAGTACATGTCTACAGAGTTCTGTAGAACATATAGCAACAGAACGTTCAACGAGTTCAACGTATGAACATTGAAATATGCGGGACGAGGCATGTGTTGAAATTGTGTTTTGTTTTAATAAGCATAAAGAACACCAAATGTGATGTTAATTTAGAAAATGTAGTGGTTTATTCGTTGAAACATTTGTGAGTAAACGTTAATATCGGGAGGGATTACTCGAATGGCTTTCACAATACATTCACACGCATGATTCATGGTAGATCTTGCTAAGTGAATGTGCTCCTTCACTCAAATGGAAAGGACCGTAGCAAAGATATCCTATTTTGACGCATTTCGACTTGCCGGCTACTCCAGTTTTCTCTTGAAATGTTTCGTCTTCCTCTTTTTTGAATTATTCTCGTGTGTATTCATGATAGTATGTTTAATAGTTATCTACTGGCAATTGGCAACTGGCAACTGGCAACTGGCAACTGGCAACTGGCAACTGGCAATTGGCCAAAGGCCATGGTTTTGCAACTTATATTTGCTAAACTTTCTTTGTTTACTCTAGGGCAGCGGTTCCCAATCTTTTTCTCCCCGCATACCCCCTGAGGTCTGATATGGTCGTCCGGCTACTCCCATCTATAAACATAAACTATATAGGCTCTATAAAACTTATTCTACACTAAGTTCAACGATAACACAAAATCTTATTTGTAAGGTACGCCGAATTTATAATAAACTAGCTGAGTTACCTGACGTTGCCCGGGGGAAAGGCAGTCATGTTCATCCTCAAATCATTTGCACTGAAATCTAAAAAAGTATTGTTGACATAATTATGAACACTGAAAATAGACCAAACCTCAAACGTCCATCATTTGAGTTCCAGACACCACAAACCCATCCCAAATGTTTCCAGCCTACCCGCATTAATAAGTTGTAACTGGTCACTGGCCTTGTTGTTAGGACAACCTTTTGCCAGAAATCGCACACGCTCACCCGTATAACTGACGTAACCAGCAACAGGCAACTGGGTTACGCGTCCGGGATTTTGTAACGTTAATATCATAAACTAATACATTTGTCTGCATACACCCAGTGACACATTTGTACATAAATAATTACCTGTACGATGATATAGAAAACATTAAATTCCGTGGCTGGACCTCCACGGAATTGTTGCAGTGTGTTGTTTGCTAGAAATAGCACGCGCTCACGGGGCTGACGCGGCGAAATGCTTATGTGACCAGCGAAAGGTAGACCTGGTTAGATGTTAAGCGCTGAGGATTTTCAAATGTCAATAACTTAAATATTATTCAAAATGTCTGCATGCATCCAGCGACATATTTGTAGATGGCATAATTATTTTTACGATGATATAGAAAAACATTAAATTCCGCGGCTGGAACTATGTGGGTGCGCATACAAACAGCGAACGAACTGTTTTATAATATAAATACTATAGCAACATTAGTGGGATGAATTAGTCTTTTCAAAATCAGATACTAAATCCGAGAAGCAATTTTGGACTGGTAGACTCGGAGATCACTCGTGACACAGAGTCGGCCTCGAAGTTTGGTCTTCGTGTAGAACAACCCAATAATTCGTGTTCATATAAATAGGTAGACGGAAAATCAACAATGCCCTCACTGGGACATCATACAGAGTCGGATACGACACGCCTATCTCAAACGAGAACTTGGCCAGGAGAAGATGTTCAAACGCATTATGGACAGTGACGGATTAACCAACAGGTACTATAAGCACATGCCAAGGGCCCACGAAGACCAGGGGCCCATGAAAATACCCGAGCGTATTTTTGTAGACTGAATATTTCCGAAACACAGCTAGCAAAACATGATTTGGCCATTGGTGGTTTATGCATAAGTGTCGTTGTACTTCACTGGTACTTCATCCAATGAGTTTAACAAGCTGGGAATAATCCTTATGCAGATCAAATATCTTTGAATGTTTAGCAGAGATATTACAGAGAGGTGTTATTACTTAGCTGACTATAAAGGAGAACACTATAACAACACCCCCGCCGTCTTCAACCCCACCCCCGTCTTCCGATGTCATGATCAGACAGCGAAGCCTCGTGCTGGAGCTCCGGCTCAGCCCATCCAATATTCATTTCGTTTGGCAAGCCTCAAAGGGGGTGAAATTGGGGGCATAGGACCCCCTAGATTACCCTTTCTGGACTTGCCCCTGTGTGTATCTAGGACCCACGAAAGTGCCGGGTGCCTAGGGCACACGAATGTCTTAATCCGCCACTGCGTACGGCGTATTGAGCGAGACGAGGTACGCCAGCGTCCGGTCATGAAGGGCGCAAAATAACAGGACGAGTAGTCTATACATAATGCGGTACTTCACCGGCAATCAGTGGAGTTCTTTAAGTGCTGACGTCATGCTTCGCCGGTCGCCCTGTTTAATTCGCAAAACGATTCTGGCCGCCCAGTGCTGTATCATCTAAAGACGGTGCAAAAGGCGGTCAGAAATGCCATACAGGACAACGAAGTTACGAGAGAAGGGACACAAGTCTTGCATACAACACATCCTCGCGCGCCAGGGGGCGCTGCTGCTTACACCATTCTCAGTACCCCCTGGCAGATAGTCTCGCTTAACCAACTCTCGCCTGGCTGCGTGACTTCGCCAGAACGATAGTCTGGATCTGAATGCCCTTTCTGAATGTTATGCCATGATAGCTGCCACCTAGCGAATATGCATGTGATTAAAAGGCATTAAACTACGAAAAAAGTTTAATGCCGGTTTATGTTTTGTGTAACACGTGTCAGTGTAAGTTTAATGTTGAATAGTTGTTATAGTATAGTATTATCTGATAAAAGTGTATCCTTATTTAATTTGTTATTTCATTGTTGGTCTGAGAGCCAATCATCGTCTCTATCTGGGGTAAACCCCCCTACCGGTAACATTGGCTGGAGCTTAATAATCCAGGCCGTACTGATGGGACAATGCTGCCACCTCACTCACTCACTCACTCACTCACTCACTCACTCACTCACTCACTCACTCACTCACTCACTCACTCACTCACTCACTCACTCACTCACTCACTCACTCACTCACTCACTCACTCACTCACTCACTCACTCACTCACTCACTCACTCACTCACTCACTCACTCACTCACTCACTCACTCACTCACTCACTCACTCACTCACTCACTCACTCACTCACTCACTCACTCACTCACTCACTCACTCACTCACTCACTCACTCACTCACTCACTCACTCACTCACTCACTCACTCACTCACTCACTCACTCACTCACTCACTCACTCACTCACTCACTCACTCACTCACTCACTCACTCACTCACTCACTCACTCACTCACTCACTCACTCACTCACTCACTCACTCACTCACTCACTCACTCACTCACTCACTCACTCACTCACTCACTCACTCACTCACTCACTCACTCACTCACTCACTCACTCACTCACTCACTCACTCACTCACTCACTCACTCACTCACTCACTCACTCACTCACTCACTCACTCACTCACTCACTCACTCACTCACTCACTCACTCACTCACTCACTCACTCACTCACTCACTCACTCACTCACTCACTCACTCACTCACTCACTCACTCACTCACTCACTCACTCACTCACTCACTCACTCACTCACTCACTCACTCACTCACTCACTCACTCACTCACTCACTCACTCACTCACTCACTCACTCACTCACTCACTCACTCACTCACTCACTCACTCACGCACGCACGCACGAACGCACGCACGCACGCACTCACTCACTCACTCACTCACTCACACACTCACTCACGCACTCACTCATGTCTGCCACTGGGATCGAACATTGGTGGCTTCAATCTTCCGTCTCCAGTTCCCTCTGTCTGCCATTGCCGTCTTCAGCTCCTCCGTCTCTAGACCAACATCTTCCTTTAAGCAGTCGATGTAAGTTGCTGCTGGTCTTCCTGCCTTGGTTCTTCCATTTGTCGGTTGCCACAAGATGGTCTTAGATGCCATTTCATACTTATATCTGTAGCAGTGTCCGGCAAATCTCAATCGTCTTCTTCTTAGTTTAGTTTATTTAATAAACTAAAATTAATGTAAACATCAATAAATTAGGCTAACATGTATATGAAAAGTAAATAAATACATAATAAATAAACGTTAAACGTCAATTGTGTTGGTAAGCGTCCGAGTTACATATACGCTGCAATGAACAGGTGAGTTTTCAAGACAGATTTAAATGATCCCAGTGATGTTTTGCTGGTAACGCTTGACGGCAGAGCATTCCACACTGCTGCTGCTGCGTGAACAAATGTACAGTCACCGGCTCTGCTGCGTGTTCTCGGAACCACTAGTGCGTTCGAGTCAGCAGACCGAAGACGTTTGGCTGGCATGGAGAAGCACGAGTTTCTGCCTTCTCGTGGTTTGTATATGACCTACTATTGTCCTCCCTGTCCGGTATGGAGAAGCACGAGTTTCTGCCTTCTCGTGGTTTGTATATGACCTACTATTGTCCTCCCTGTCCGGTATCCGTTCGGATTGTCTCTTAGGTGGTGGTCAATTCCAGGACGTAGTCTGTTCAATATCATCCTGTTGAATGTCTTTGCCACAATGGAGCTCAGGCTAATTACAGAGAGGTGTTATTACAGATTTAGTGGCCTTCTCATACTCATCTCTTTCAAAAGGTCCTTCCTTGATGTTGATATTTATGATTACAGGTTGGATCTCTTTATCCTCATCTTCTATGTCTGGTTGACTGCCAGTTTTCTACCCTTTGTTCTGCAGTTTTGCCCCTTTGTTGTCCTTTCCGAGCTGTTTTTCTACCACATATCTGGTTTAGAGAAACAAATACTTTCGAAAATAGCCAATAGTTAGAAAGCTGACGTGTTTCCTTAGTTTTGTAGAGAGGCAGTGCTTTTGCTATTTTTAGGATACGAATATGAACGGGTAGCACACCAACAGAAAACGTTAACAAATTATAAGTAACCTATTACTTGCGAAACGGTAGATGACTTTTTAAAATAATACTACCGAACTAGAAATGAGTAACACATTGGATATTGCGTGTCACTTCACTGCCAGTCAGATTTGTAAATTTAAAGTTGCATTGTGAGCTTAAGTACGATAATTATTGTTAATTATGTTTTAATGAAATTGAATGTACAACATCAACTCTACTTATTTGATCATATAACGTATGTGTCATTTTGGAATTTTATTGAGATTTTCATACGCTTTCACATAATAGTACAATTTCAAATACTGGTTTTATATTATGTATTTCAGCTAAACATACGAACTAATAAAGTATTTTACCAAGGCAATTTGAGTATAATTAATTTAATAGTCGAAACCTTTAATACAATAACGGTGTCGCGCTTACATTTATCGGGCATTTGTAAGGCATTATATTTGGCACCAGTAGATCACGTAATGATAAATAATATCCAGTAGTTAAATATGTTTCGTTTGTTATCGTAATACGAGCGTTATAGTTAGAGTACATAATTATAATTTGCTGTTTCAGATTTGTGACCAAGTATAAGAGTAAGTCACGTGACGTGTGTGTGGAGAGGAAACTGTTTTACGACAGAAATTGTTTATGTCTGTGGGAAGCAAACATTTTATAATTGATGTACAATGTATATATATAGACATATATGTAATTATATATATACATGTGTGACAAGGTACCCTTTTGATACCGCTGCTCTCGCCAGGTGTCACCTGCAATTCTGTGCATACTGTTGTGTGCTGGCAAATCCGGTTTGCGCCAGTAACACAGTTTAGGCGGGAATCCCTGCCATGTTTTGCGGACAAGAAGTCTTCCGTTGTTTTGACTAATCCACCAGGGGGCGACTGTTGAAGGGCCAGCCCAGGGCTAGCTGCATCAGTCAGTGGGGTGTCGTTGCCGTTCGCTTACCACACAATAAAACGTACCAGTCGTACACCTACATGTGTGACGTATGGTCTGTTTATGTGTTCCGCTTTGAACATCACTCGGCGGTCACTACAAATGGCGCTGCGAGCAGGGTAAGTGGCTTATAAGGAACGGCAAGGACACCGAACCGGGGACCACAGGGCAGAAGATCCGGACCTGGATTGGACCCGGTGAGACCGTGAAACATCAACCGATGCTGCATACAGAGTAGATGTACCCCTGGGACAGGTTGAACATTCGAGGCTTGGATAGTACCAGCAGGTGGCGCCTCACTCTGAAGCCTGCAAGAGGTGGCCGATGTGACCTGTTCATTATACTAAGAACTCTGATATACCTCTTGAACTGAAACTAACATGTCAACTGTCAACATTACTTGTGTTACACTGTATTTTTCATGTGACCCTGTTCAAGGGTGTTATTTGGACAGTGACTTGGGTTGTGGGTAAGAGATAAGTTGTGTCATTGTTGTCTTAGTGTTGATATTAATTACATCAACATGCTTAACAGTTGATCATGTTTGTTTTTTATCAGTATTAGAAAATTCTTTTCAATTGTGTAATTGACGGGATCCCTGGTTATTTGAGTTTTAGGGCGCAGAGTCAACCTCTTGCCTGTTCCTATCATTCCTTGCTTGAGGTGGCTGGATCGTTATTATACATTATATTTGCGGCTTTATGATACCTATTCCATTATTGTGCCTGGTTGATTGTATTAGTTACCGAAGCAGAAACCATGGCAGAAGCTGAGGAACAGACGGAATTTGAGCGTTTGCAGGCCCACGTGAACCGGTTGCAGGAGCGGCTGAATGCCCTACCAGAGGCTCTGGGAGCCCAAGCAGTGCCTGTTCCAGTTGAACAAGAGGTCAGGGTAGTCTTTGCCCCAAGAGAACGCAAGGTGAGAAAGTTTTCGGGTACTTCCACAGAGGAGTACTACCCAATACAGGATTTCTTGCAGGAGATCCAATCAGTGTTTGATGCGTGGCGCATGACACCAGCTGAAAGGGCTGACTACATCATTTCAAACCTTGAAGGCCCCGCACGTGAGGAAGTTAGGTACAGGACGGCAGCTGAAAGAAGGGACCCCGGAAGGCTGCAGGAGATCCTGGAGGGGGTGTTTGGAGAAAAATTGACGTCAGCCCAGCTGTTGGCCCGTTTTCACAACAGAAGACAAGAGCCAGGGGAGTCCCTCCAGCAATTCTGCCATCAACTAATGCAGATTGGGAGCAGGATCAAGGCAGTTGGTGGAAATGTGGACCACCTCATGGGCGAGGTTTTTGCGGAGAATGTACGGGACATAAATCTTCGGCGGGAACTCAAGAGGTTGAAACGGGAGAGACCAGTCATTAGTTTCTTTGATCTAAGGGAAGCTGCCATCCTGTGGTTTGACGAAGGGGAGGATAAGCCAGTTCGTAAGACCGTTGGAGTACATCAGACGGAGGTGGCTGTAGTGCAAACAGACAAGGTAGTTGAACTTCAGGCTACAGTTGAGAAACAGCAGAGAACACTGGATGATCTGGTAGCAGGCATGAAGAACTTGTTGGAAGCTCAGTCGAGTGGTGATAGGAAAGGAAGCTATGTGCAGGAACATAGGCCAAAGAAGCGACCACCATTGAAAGACGAGCAGGGCAGATTCATCTGCTACCATTGTAAAAAGCCTGGCCATACCAGAAGGGACTGCACAGAGAGGAAACAGAGTGGTGTTGTATTCAGGCAGGATGCTGATGTGAAGTCTACAGATACCGCGGGAAACTGATTCCTCCTACTACTAAGAGCCAAGTAGTGGGGGGAGGGAGTCCGGCTCAGTCTACTCGACCCAGACGTCAGGACATTATCCACCGAGCAGTTGGGCGGTGTCCAGTCACTAAAGTGAAGATGGGAGGAGTAGAAGTGACTTGCCTCTTGGACACCGGTTCCATGGTAACAACAGTAACAGAGGGATTCTTTAGAAAGCACATTTGTCCAACTGGATATGTTGAGTCTACAAGTAGTTGGTTGAAGTTGAAGGCTGCAAATGGGTTGGACATCCCTTACATAGGTTATGTGGAACTGGATGTGGAGGTCTTGGGAAAAGTACTTCCTAAAAGAGGAATCCTTATCATAAAGGATCCCCAAGACCCCTCTATACAGCCCAGGAGGCAGGACATTCCCGGACTCTTAGGAATGAACGTGATAGGAGCTTGTAAGGAACTTCTTACACAAGACCATGAAGTAACAGTAGTGGAGGGGTGGACCCAAATACTACAGGAGAGAAGGGCAGATAATGACCATCAGGTCAGAGGTTTTGCTAGGGTGGCAGGACGGAGTGATGTTCGAGTACCGGCTGGATCAGTATCTACCGTAAAGGTGACTGGATTTCACAGGCAGCATGGGGAATGTAATCAAACCATGATTGAACCACTCACAACAACTCTGCCAGGGAATCTTTTGGTAGTCAACACTCTTTCCCAGGCTGTAAAAGGAAATTACATGGTTAGAATTGTTAACATGGGAAGTCAGGATGTGTGGCTGAAACCAAGGACCCGCATAGGACGGCTTCAAGACGTTGACATTGAGGAAGAAGAACCTAACAGGTAGTTTGACTTCAGACAAGTCACGGTGGATGAAGTTGAAGTAAACATCAGCTTTGAATCAGGTGTGAAATCAGATGTGGATGAGTCCAAAGAACCTCCACTTTCAGTAGATTTCTCTCATCTGGTCAATGTCTGTTCAAAGACACAGTTGGACAAGTTGAGAGCCTTGTTCGAGAAGCATGCAGAAGTATTCGCCAAGAATGAAGAGTCACTGGGTTATACTGAGACAGTACGGCATCGTATCAGGCTGAAAGATGACATCCCTGTATCGCAGCCTTACAGAAGGATTCCATCAACCCAGTACGAAGAGGTCAAGGAACACATCAAGACGCTGTTGCGTAAAGGAATCATCAAGGAAAGTATGAGTCCATATGCCAGTCCAATAGTGTTGGTAAGGAAGAAAGACCAAAGTCTCAGGCTTTGCGTAGACTACAGGCACCTCAATGCTAAGACAGTTCGTGATGCGTATCCCCTTCCAAAGATTGAAGAATCACTAGATAGGCTCCATGGTGCAAAATGGTTTTCTGTGATGGACTTAGCCTCTGGGTTTAATCAAGTGGCCATGGAAGAGAAGGACCGTGAAAAGACAGCTTTCATTACACCAATGGGTTTGTTTGAGTGTCTTCGGATGCCATTCGGATTGACAAATTCTCCAGCCACATTCCAGAGATTGATGCAAGGAGTGTTGGGAGATCAGATGTTCCAGATTCTGCTTGTTTATCTTGATGACATAATTGTATACAGTCAGACATTCGAAAAACACTTACATAGACTGGATATTGTCTTCTCAAGGCTGAGGAAGCATGGTCTATGCTTGAAACCAGAAAAGTGTCATTTCTTCAAGAGGGAGGTCAGATACTTGGGGCATGTGGTCTCTGAGCATGGAGTAACTCCAGACCCAGACAAGATTACAGCTGTTGCCAACTGGGAGGTACCGAAGACTGTCAAGGAACTGCAAAGGTTCCTAGGTTTTGCCAGCTACTACCGACGGTTCATAGAACACTTCTCTCAGATAGCTAGACCTCTACACGAGGTGGTTGCAAATCTAACCAAGAATCACAAGAAACATGACAAGCCTATAGGAGAACTCTGGGATGACAATTGTCAAAGAGCATTTGAGAAACTGAGGATGAAGTTAACATCAACAGACGTGTTAGGGTATTCTGATTATACCAAGCCCTTCATTCTCGAGACGGATGCAAGCTTCAAGGGATTAGGGGCTGTACTGTCCCAGGAGCAAGATGGCAGAAGGAGGGTCATTGCATATGCTAGCAGAGGCCTCAGAGGTTCGGAGAAGAATATGGAGAACTACAGCTCGTTCAAGTTGGAATTGTTGGCCCTGAAATGGGCCATCACAGAGAAATTCCGAGATTACCTTCTTGGCTCCACGTTCACTGTGTACACCGACAATAATCCATTGAGCTACATTCAGTCAACTGCAAAGTTGGGGGCTGTCGAGCAGAGATGGGCAGGACAGCTAGCTCTTTTCGACTTCCAAGTCAAGTACAGGAGTGGAAGGAGCAATCGTAATGCAGATGCACTGTCTCGACAAAGTAGGTCTGAGGACATAGAGGTGAACTCTGCGGCTCTTCCCCAAAAGCTGAGAGAAGAAATCCTGAACGAAGCTATAGATGCTTGTCAACTGGAAGTGAACCAAGTGTCATGTGAGATGAGGCAGTGAGATGACCAGTGAGACACTACCATCGTTTACTCACGCGGAAATTGGTGAGCTGCAGAGGAAAGATCCTGTGATCAAACGCTTCCTTCATTACTGGGACCAGAAAAGGAAACCAAATTATCAAGAGAGGAAACGAGAACCACAAGATGTGCTGATACTTCTCCGTCAGTGGGACAGAATTGAGGCCAAAGATGGAGTCTTGTACCGAACTGTGCAGGATCCAAGGGAAGGTCATTTTAAGCAGTGCTTGCTTCCTTTGGTCCTAAGGAAGAAGATTATGGAGAGCCTCCATGATCAAATGGGTCACCAATGTATAGGGAGGACTCAAGACCTTGTTAGAAATAGGTGCTACTGGCCGCGCATGATGGCTGAAGTTGAAGAATGGTGCAACACATGTGATCGTTGCACACTGGCAAAGATGCCAACTCCTCGGATACGTACCTCAATGGGAAGTCTCCTCGCCACAAAACCATTAGAGATACTTGCCATCGACTTCACTGTACTAGAACCAGCTTCTGATGGTCGGGAGAATGTGTTAGTGATTACGGATGTTTTCAGCAAATTTACAGTGGCAGTTCCAACAAAGGACCAGAAGGCTACAACTACAGCCAAAGCTCTTGTGCAGGAGTGGTTCCTGCGGTATGGTGTACCAAGCCGAATACATTCAGACCAAGGGCGAAATTTTGAGTCGGAGATTATCGCTGGGCTATGTAAGATCTATGGGATTCGAAAAAGCCGTACTACTCCTTACAGACCACAAGGGAATGGACAGTGTGAGCGGTTTAACCGTACGCTGCACAATTTGCTGAGAACATTGTCACCAGAGAAGAAAAGGCATTGGCCAAGATACTTACCAGAGGTTCTCTATGCCTACAATGCTACTAGTCATTCGTCAACAGGAGTATCGCCCTTCTACTTGATGTTCGGTCGTGATGCAAGGTTGCCCATTGATATTTTGCTTGGAGGTGCTGAGAGAGAGGAACACACTCCGGCGGATTGGGTGAAAGAACATCAGACCCGCCTAACAGATGCTTATGAGAAAGCAAGACAGAGAATCAAACAAGAGGCAAGCTCCCGGAGGGATATCTATAATCGGAAGGCCAAGAGTGCCCCTCTCCACGTGGGCGACAGAGTCTATCTCCGGAACAGGAAGGTTAAGGGACGGAACAAAATTCAGGATGATTGGGACCCAGTCGTCTACAAGGTGATAGATCAACTTAACCCACACGGTGATGTCTACACAGTAGAACCTTCAGATGAAAGCGGTCAACCACGCAATGTAAACAGGGCTGAGGTTCGACCTTGTGCAAAGCTCCATATGGAGTTGGATCAGCCGCAAGAATCAAGAAGCCCACATAGGAGTAGGGTCTCCTGTGAATCGGACCAATCATCATTAGATGAGGACCCGGACGTTCGGGTTGTCTTGAGACCAAGACCCAAACCACGTCCATCTCGGAATAGAGCAGCAGCACAACCTCTCCGAGAACCGTCACCCGAGGCAGATTCTGTAATGGAGCGTGATTCTGAGTCTCCAGAGGAGGACATTCGACCAACACCACAGCCTAGGAGGTAAAAACGCACTACATTGGGGAAGCATTCCAATGTCCACAAGGAGCCTCGGTCAGTGATACAAGAGACTGCAGAATTAGCACCAAGTGACTCAGTACAAGAAGTTCTGGCGAAAGTGTTTTCACAGTTGGGTGTTGGCCTAATGCGAGAAGCGATGCGTCAGGTAATGGATAAGAACAAGCCGTGATCTCTGGAGCAAATCGGTTATGATGCAGCTAGAGAGAGAAGACTCGCTGAAGCGAGACACAACTGCATCATCTAGATGATATAATTGTATTTAATGTTTATTGTACAACCAGGCATCTCCCTTTTGGAAATTATGTTAAGAGTTATTTTAGGTTGTCGGGGACGACTACCTCAAGCGGGGGTGTGTGTGACAAGGTACCCTTTTGATACCGCTGCTCTCGCCAGGTGTCACCTGCAATTCTGTGCATACTGTTGTGTGCTGGCAAATCCGGTTTGCGTCAGTAACACAGTTTAGGCGGGAATCCCTGCCATGTTTTGCGGACAAGAAGTCTTCCGTTGTTTTGACTAATCCACCAGGGGGCGACTGTTGAAGGGCCAGCCCAGGGCTAGCTACATCAGTCAGCGGGGTGTCGTTGCCGTTCGCTTACCACACAATAAAACGTACCAGTCGTACACCTACATGTGTGACGTATGGTCTGTTTATGTGTTCCGCTTTGAACATCACTCGGCGGTCATTACACATATAAACATACATAACGCCCGGATAAATGAAAACGCGACAGTCGTAGCTGGTGCAAAATAAGTTCCCCTAGATACTAGATATGCAATTTACTAGATAAATTGCGCTCTATAAAAATAAATATTATTATTATTATTATACGCTCACGCGCAGATACGTCATCCGGATATTATTTAACGCCCGGATAAATGTAAACGCGACAACGGCGCTGAAACAACCAATATTCGCCCGTACTTGTAGCGTCGGTAACGATACCACTTCGTTTCTGCGAATTTGTTTTCAAAACGCCTCCAGTGCAATCGAATTATTCCGCCGAAGCCACCAACGTATGCCTCCTAGCCGAAGCGGTAAGGCAGCCGAACCTTCCTAAGTGCAGAAACGAAAAACGAGTGGCGCTGCAGTCGTACTTCGTTTTTCGTTCTGATGCAGTGAAAATGAAAAACGGTTCGTTTTATCGTTATTTTTTTTTCTAACATGTATTAGAAATACCGCGAATAGTAGATTGTGTTCGTTTTTCGTACTTCAAATATGAAAACAAAAAACGAACATTGTTTGCTTTTCCATTTTCGTTCGAAAAAGGAAAAGATACACGAACCCATGCAAGCTCCCCAAAAGGGCACTATCTCGGTTAAGAAGGAAGAATTATTATTTCCTCTCAGCTGTAGAAAAAAAATACTTGAGCCCAAAACAGCATATGGTTGGTAAAAAACAATTTCTTCGTAAAACGGCAAGTAACTTGAACAATGTTCCAAACTTGCACGTTAATTGTGTAAAAATAGATCGCAGGAAAAAAGAAAAGGGGACCGCATGCTCCTAGTAGAGACCGTCACATGAATTGACTACAGATATTACTTACTCAGCTTAACAACATTTTACCTGAATAAACATATTCACCCTCAGTGTAATTAATTTCACTGCATGACTAAGCAAGTCCCCTTTTTAACAAAATGGCAAGCCCCAGTAGGGTAAGACTTTCTATAGTGAAAACGACAAAAGATCACACTGACCACACCGCACACTGACCACACCTCACATTGCTCACACCTCAGAATGACCATATCTCACACTGACCACACCTCAAACTTACCATACGTCATACGTCACACTAATCACCCGTCACACTGATCACACATCATACTGACCACGCCTGACACTGACCACAAATCACACTGACTTCACATCACATTGACCACACATCACACTGACCACACATCACACTGACCACACATCACACTGACCACACCTCACACTGACCACACATCACACCACATATCTGACCGTTTTTTATGAGTGACGTGTGGTCAGTGAGAGTTTAGTTACGGCCAGAAATGGTGTGGTTATTGCGAAGTGAATTGTTCTACGTTACCATTATTCAACATTATGACACGTTTGACGCTGCCGAATCACCACTGAAGAGACACTTCGTGAACCCAGCAAGAAATGTGTATCAGCCAAATGTGTATCAAACGACGGATGTCCAACGTTGTTGTCGTAAGGTCTATAGACGGTTACGATATAATTAATGCATTCACAATATCGCACTTGCATGTTTGAACTTAGGCGCGGAAGAGGGGGGCATGGGGGCAACTGCTCCCTAGAATTTCTTTGGTGTAAACGTGAATGTTTGTTTTCTTGGGGAGCGTCAAGGGCAGGTGCAAATCGATGTTTTATGAGAGGATTAAAGTATAGTTTTGGCGACGGTAAAAGGGGAGCAAATGGAGGGCATATATATGGTATTTTGCACCCCAGTAATAAGCCGCGAGGCGGCGAACATTTTTCACCAGCATCCCCGCGCCTCCCGTCTTCCCGTCTTCGGATGTCATGATCCGACAGCGGAGGGATGCTGAAGCTCCGGCACCCCTCCAAAACGTATATGTATATATATATATATATAAATGTAAATATATACACTGTATATATATATATATATATATACACACATACACACACACACATATATATATATATATATATATATATATATATATATATATATATATATATATATATATATGTATATATGTGTGTGTGTGTATGTGTGTATATATATATATATACAGTGTATATATTTACAGTTATATATATATATATATATATGTATATATTAAAAGGAAAACTGGTGTCACGCTAGGTGCAACAATAAATATTCACTTTTGCAAAAGCATGAAAATACATATTATCGTCGTAAAAAGTATAACAAATGTCAGTTCTTATATAGAGCAGTATGTAGTCCTCAGGACTGCTCAAAGCGCTTTACACTTTACTCCCTGGCAGACCTGTTTAATCGAACACCATCTCGACTTCTATGAGAAGCATTCAGCCACGCTGCAATTAATGCGCGGAGACTATTCGTACATAAATATACACCACTGTCTACATCCAGGTACTCATTCATACAGCTGAGTGAACTGAAGCAATGTAGAATAAACTTGCCCAAGGTTCGATACCGCCGCACAGGATTCATTCGCTAACGTGACAGTTATATATTAAGTGAAACATGTGTAACCAGTCGATATATGAAAGGTGTAGCTGTTTTTTAAAATGTATAATAGACGCGGTATGACAGTACATTTAATCACCGTGATCATATCCATGATGCACACAACGCACGTAGTTGACACTTGTGGAAGAATTTGATTAGGTGATGTATTGATTCAATTAAAGTTTTATTACAAAAGGTGGCTCTTCGATAGCGACTACCAAAGTCTTAGAGGAGTCTCCTGACCCTACTTTTCATTATTTATCATACATTATACCATGTTTACCATAAGGTTATATATTTGTATTATTTAATTTTTACATGGATGTATTGTATGTATTATTTTAAATGTCTGGGTCAAATAAAACAAATTCTTCTTCTTCTTAAATTCTTCTTGTGACACGAACAACATGACTAACTTCAACGGCGTCGACATAAAAACTAACAGCGAATACCAAGAAAAACAATTCTTAGAAACCAAGATACACAGACTGCATATGTTTTTGTGAAAACCGCGCAGTCGGCCCTAATGCTAATTACAGGGGTTATTTCAGAAAAGCATTGAATATAAATGTTAGGCAATTTCTTTATACCATTATATGTGTAGACGTCTGTCGTTTCCTTTTTCTTCTGCTCGATGCTTAGAAACAGAACAAACAAACACAAGCATGCAAGTAACCAAACAAACGAAGACGCATATGTGATATGTGAAAGGTGTAGCTGTTTTTCAAAATGTATTAAAGACGCGATATGACAATACATTTAACCACCGTGGTCATATCCATGAATGCACATAATGCACGTAATTGACACTTGTAACGCGAACAACATGACTAACTTCAACGGCGTCGACATAAAAACCAACAGCGAATACCAAGAAAAACAATCCTTAGAAACCAAGATACACAGACTGCTTTCTGTGAAAGCCGCGCAGTCGGGCCTAATGCTAATTATATGGGTTACTTTAGAGAAACATTGAATGTAAGTGTTACGCAATTTCTTTATACCGTTATATGTGTAGATGTCTATCTTTTCCTTTTTAGTTAGGGCCAGCAAAATGACACGTTTGGCGCTGATGAATCACCACTGAAGAGACACTTCGTGAACCCAGCAAGAAAGGTGTATCAGCCACGCTGTGGCATATCTCTTCTCAAATGCTGTTGACGACCTGCTTTCGACAACAAAACGAATGTAATTTCGTATGATGCATGGGACATATGCACACACACACACACACACACACACACACACACACACACACACACACACACACACACACACACACACACACACACACACACACACACACACACACACACACACACACACACACACACACACACACACACACACACACACACACACACACACACACACACACACACACACACACACACACACACACACACACACACACACACACACACACACACACACACACACACACACACACACACACACACACACACACACACACACACACACACACACACACACACACACACACACACACACACACACACACACACACACACACACACACACACACACACACACACACACACACACTTACAGATTTTAAACTCCAAACTATACACCATGTAGACACAAATTTTAAACATTTGTAGTTTTTTAAGCGTGTTTAGGCCTTTAATTTTCAACAACGGTAGTTCAGGTTTATAAACACCTGGGTGTTGACTTTTAAACACGTTGAAGCTTGGACATGTTTAGGTGTTTAAAATGTGTGTCTACAGGGTGTATAGCTGAATCAGGTGTTTATTTATTTACGCCAAGTGTTTAAAACTGTCTCATGTACGCATGCACGCACGCACCAACACACGCACGCACACACATACTGGACTGAAATGATGTTGTACAAATTTAATGTCTAAAATCAGACATATAATCAACACAGTAGAAAGGGATAACAATTATACAGACATTTTATTCGGATATCTCAAATTCTATTTACGAAGATTGGTTCCTGGAATACTGGAAACATATCCAGTACAGCCTTCACACTTCCATCCCCTTTCATGGATTCTATTGCCTGCCGCCGGTTCACGTAGGTTTCTTTCATAAGCAAGACTACTTCTGTTAGGAGCTGTTTACTTTCGGCTGTTCCTGCCGTGGGCTTCAGAAATTTCTTCAGCAGCTCCTTCGTAGTCCGACGATTGAAGGGGTTGCCTGTCAGGTCCAATGGGCGACCGTGCCTAGAGTTGAAGATGTGCAACTTTTGCAGATTAACACTTTGTTTCGTTGCTGATGCCAGACATCGACTTCCTCTTTATAACCCAACGCAAAGTATTTTTCCTTTCAAACAAATCTTCAACAGCACTTACCTCTTCCGATGTCATCAGTCGAGTCGACAGCGGAGAAGCTGAAGTTCCGGCGGCGCGGCGGCGAAAAACCTTCAACAGCACCCCATCAAAACAATATTCAATATTGGTAATCAACAGCGAATTGTAGACATTAATCGAATATCCCTGGGGTGTGTGTATTAATGCAATAGACCAGTGTTTCTCAACCGGTGTGCCCCGGCACGCAGGTATGACATAACAAAATCCCAGCTTCGCCGCAGAAGTAGAAGAACAATATCACCGATATAGCAGTACATTATCAAACGACGTGATTGTTCTGAAAAATACCCCATTCTGCTGCACACTCGTTTTTGTCGATAGGAACACCAATTCGTTGAAGCGGTTGCTGCAGTAGCCTCACATCACTGCGCAAGAAGTCACATTTATACGGAATGAATATTCAATTCAATATGTTTTATTCAAACAAACGATATAGTCTGCAATCGCATCAATATAATTTTGTTGTGACATACATAGGTATGTATGTAATGTGGTGTTAAAAGAATACACAAGAAGTTTTAAAAACTTGTAGTTAATGTATCCCCTAAATATATAGTTTTGTTAATCACATTACAGAAATTATCACACAAGGTGTGTATATAGCACACATCCCAAATGCCTACACATGTAGGAAAAACAAAACAAATTAATAAATAAAATAAATAATAATGCCATAGTTCACATCGTTATATTAATAAGTTTATGATTAGTGCAAAATAAATAAATGCAAAAAAGTCATATAATTCTTATATATCAGAACCAGTGCAATAATAAATACAATTATACATATTCATATAGCAAGTACAACAAGATGTAAAGCGGGTAGGCAGAAACTAAAATTCCTCCAGCTTAGCCACCTGGAAATGTCAAAGGGTGTGTGCCAAATGTGAACATCCTATCGACAATGACTAAACCAAACAGTTTCATTGATCCTGAAAAAATCTACTGGCAAACAGCCAGACGCACCAACTGACATAAGTTCGTTGGACATTTCTGCAAATTGTTTGATCAATACAACTGTTTCGCGCTGACGCAATCTCGCACTTGTGGTCTGTTATGCCCCACTGGTTTACGTCCGCTCCATCAAAGCAAACTCTGTAAAGGAGTAGAAACCACGTGTTTCTTAAAACACGTATGAATCACTGTATTGACGCACATGGTATCGGCGTTCAGATGCACATTTATCATTGTATAATGTGCCTGATCCTGGCAATACCGGCCTTATCATTGAGCTTCAGGCACAGTGAAGTATGTATCTGCTATGATAGCATGAAACAAGAAGAGCTGCAACTCGTGTTGTATCAGTCCCTCAAGGAGGACATGTGTAGGATCATGCAAAGGAGTTGCATTGTGGAAGTCCGGTATTCTTGCCTAGCAACTTTCTCTGTTAGTTCCCCACATTTTACTCCAATATGCTTTAACTGTTTTGTTACGGTGTCCGGACTCATGCATCTTTGTTTGTGCTCTTCTTCGTCTCTCAGTCGAACGTCAGTCTGCTTAAATGTCACCTTCATGTCGTCTCTGGTAGCATCACATGTTTTGCTACCTTGATATGCAAATGAAACACCCTCCTTAAATCCACCTAACCAATTAATTGCTGGTGTGTCTCCAGTTACAGCAACAAAAGCTCTTTCGATGTTTTGTCTGACATCAGAGATTTCAATATCTATGCCTCCTTGACTCGGTTTAGTGACTGTTTCGATAAAGTCAGCCAGTAATTTATCTGGGCCAAAACATTTCATATCTAAATTATTTGCCATTCCAAGAAGGTAAACACTACTCAGCTTTGTCCTAAACTGAGGAAGCACATTATCTAGTGTGAAGTAAAACATAGTCACTTTATGTTTTTAACATGGGCACCAATGGGATTCACTAGTTCAATTTCATATGTATATCAGACGATTTGAAGAGCTGAATTATTCCTCTGAAACAAGGGGTGTTTCTGCATGTATGAACCATCACATAAATCATACATATTATCTCCAGGAGTGTTCTGGACATGCTGCCATATATCGAGCATTTCAAGTAGACTTTGAAGGCTTCTTTGGAAAAGAATGACATAGCCATAACGTCTCATTTGTGTCACACCTGATTAGGTCCTCATAGCCCTTTCCCCCAAATATACCTTTTCTGGATGTATGTAATGGCAAGCATGTGCATAAATAACATAACTTCTCTCTAAGAAACTGCGACCCCAAACCTTGAAATGGGCCAATTTCTATGGTAGGAAAATTTTAGTTTTGTCCTGGATTTTGAAATATACATTCTCTCTTGTATGCGTGTAAGAACTCTGTCACCAAATATTTTGACGGGTTTAGCACTTCATTGATTGCCCCTTTGGACAAACCATGTTGTGCGTTCAGTGATAACACATAGCTAGCAGCTGCATATTCATGTGACTTCATGGCAGAATTGTCACTGTGCTGTACATTCTCGTTACCTCCCACCGGAAATATATTAATTTCTTCTTCATTCTCTGAATGATTGTCAGCTGGGATGTCTGAATGTTTTCGTGATACATGAAGGCGAAATGCAGCTTTTTGTGGAATATTTACAATGCCCAACTGAACACGAAACCAGAACGTTTGGGCCATGCTTGTGATTCCTACTTAATGTGCCATGTGAATTGTCTATAACTACGTGTATGTAAATAGCACATTGGGCGATAACGAACACTGTCCATGATGTATGTAAATATGTCACAATCGGCGATTCACTAGTCATACGAATGAATATTACATGCATATATACTGCTTAAGAGGTGGACGCTGAAATGAGTTACAAAGGGCCAATACAAAGGGTAAAAGCATGACATAAAAGCATGACATAAACTAAATCAATGTGGATATGTGCCGATACAGGGTAAGAGGTGGGCTGCGATTTAGATGTTAAGATTTAAGTAGAAAGATAGTAACTAAGTAAGACACAAACTGCGACAGTTGCGTGATTTGTGGCAACAACCTTTTCATTTTGTTAAATATATATGTTGTGTTTTAATAGTTTGCAGTTTGTATTCTATTTAAAAGCTGGTATTGGTGGAAACAACACTGTTTATACCACTCCTTACCCTGATCTGTCCGTTAGTGTAGCCGCGCTAACACTCGGCCTCGGCATCATGCAGACTGTGTTGCCATCGTTAATCCTTGCTTATTTCTATTCCAATACGTCATTACTTGGCATAGCGATATAAAACGGGTATCAACAGTTTTAAGCACGACATTTAGTAGACAAATTGTACCCTCCGAACTGCAGGATTCTAGTTAAATTTCCTGATCAAATCACACGATGTCCGCAGAAGATGGCACCAAAGACCTACGTGACAATAAAATCTCGCGATAAAGCCAGACGTTTAGATTATGGAAAGACAAATTAAACACCGGCATTTAAAATTATACAGCATTACAATTACATAACGCTTTTCCACAGTATATTGGGACAATTGGTGACAAATCACTCTCTCGATCATGGATAAATATGACTATGGGGTTCTCCTCGAAATTGGCAACGTTCGCAATATTGTGCCTCTAATGGTGATAGTTTGGTCAGTTACACCATTTCAGCAGGACCTATTTAAGATGAAGTCTTAATAACAAAAACAACCCTATATGTTCTGACAAAAAGTATTAGTTTGAATGATATTTCTGTTGTATTGCGAAGGTCTTGTGGATTTATATGCTGATTAATATTACGATAAACGCCTAAACGCCTGTAATACCATGCGTTAAGTTGACCCGAAATTCAACAACGGTGTTAATAACGACACACCTAGTATATGACGGGCGTTTATAACTCAACGCCTTAAACACCCGAGTTTTTACAGTGTAGATTACGATGGGAGGGTTGCGTGAAGAGAGATTTAGACGGATTGGGAAAGGAGTAAAGAAGGAGAGCGAAAAATAGAAGGGAATGGAATCAGTTGGTGGAGTGAGTGCAGTGCAAGATCAATGAGGGAAAAGATGAAAACCAGATAAGATGTATCGAGAACTGGAATCGAGGCCATCCTCACCCCTGACAGACAGGGAAACAAGAGGCGAACAATAACAACAATTATTCGTCGTTTGCGTCGTTGATAGTGTACATTGTGTGATCAAACGTTGGATATGGAGCTGAGGAAAGTGATACATTGTTTATGGGTTGGTTCAATAGAAATTTGTATTACAAACTTTAAACACCCGAGCGCATAATTAAGGTGACGCCGTTGACTAAACAGTACAACTTACAATAGGTATAGTATATGTTATGTAGTATTTGGATGACCGGTCGTTATGGACGCAAACGGTAACACGTTCACACACACGTTTATACTAATAATAAGACATACATAAGTTTTAACGGTTTCTTACATATGAACATATACTTTAAAATACAGATATTGTGCTGGAGCCGTTTGATAGAACAGGCCCGAAGAGGCTGGAACTGTATATAAAACATAGGCCAGCGATGATTGTTGGTAGCACAGACCGGGTTAAGAATCGAACCCTTGTGCACGTGCTAGCAACTATGTATGGCGACTATTGGGTAAACACTGGGAGACGAACCATTCCTGTCAGAACACTGCCACAGCAGAACATCCTGCGAAAAGTAAGCCTTCCTAAGGACTTTCGCAGTACACAGCGGCAACCAACAAGGTTAGTTATTCTGCGATATATAAACCGCCGCCGTCGACAGAGCAAAGTGTCGTTCCGCCATTAGAATTGATGTGAGAATAGAAATTTATATATATATATATATATATATAAACTGCCACTATTAGAACTTATCTTTCCGATATTTACGTATACATTTTGATATTGTGATTCACCTGCTTCATACGCGTGATGACCAATCCCATTTTATTTGTTTGCCTTCGTACCGCAACTGAAGTGCGATTGATGCTTGCGCAGACAAGCCCTCACTTCAGGTACAAACCATACCCATGTAGAGAGGTACAATTAAAGCAATCACGTGGTGTTCCGTTTACTCATGCACGTTTCGTATTTTAGTGGACTCCGTTTCGGGGTTGCTATATGAGTCCCCCGTTTGATTTGGCTAACGTGTCTTGCGATAACTGTGATCACAGTTTAAATTAACAGATGTTTCGTTGGTAGACGTAAACGTACCCAGTGAAAGGGCATAGATAGAAAACAAAATACACATTTCTGTCAACGATATTGTTAGACCCGTATGCACCCGCCCTTCTATGTGTTGCTCTGGAATACGAAAAATTATCAAAGTAAATGACACGAAACTAGAAAGCCTCCAGACGAAACGATTGCGCAGATTCTTAGTTATCAGATCACCATTTGATCATGCCAAACACCGAGCCAATCAAGACAACAATACTAGAAACAAGATGGAGATATTTGTGCCAAGTTGCCAAAAAGAACATAAAACCCAAACCTGGCACCGGAAACCAACGGGAAAGGGATCAACGGAGGATGACCAAACGACACGTATAAACGAATCACCACAAAGGCACAATACCTGAAAATAAAGACGCAACACCAAAAATGAGCGGCTGGGGATAAAGCTGGGATGTGACTTTGGTTGTTCTTCGTCTTGTGTGTGACGGCATAGGGAGTGACGATTGCGGGTTCCCTCAACGCATGACTAAATTCAAAACCAATTAAGCACCTAATATTGTGATCGACTGTTACAACCAGTAATGTAATAATCAACCAGTAATGTAATAATCGACCAGTAATGTAATGATGACTAGTAATATAGTAAAACCGATGAAGACGATTATGACGACGTTGATGGCGATTATGATGATTATGTTAGTAATGATGATGAAGATGGCGATGATGTGGATGACGATGATTATGATGATGCCGACTAGGAAGATGATGACAATTTAGGGGTCATTTTAGTGATGACGATGATGAAGATGAGGATTCTGCTGATGATGTTGCTGATGATGATGCGGATGTTAGTAGTGATCATGAAGACGGCGATAATGAGGATTATAAATGATTACAAGTATAAGGAGGAGGAAGATGAAGACAACGAAGGCGCCATCTTAGTGATAAAGATAATGATGATTACGAATAAGATGGAGACAACGATGACGATAACGGTCATAATTATTACGATGATCAGGACGACGACAATGATATCCTTAACCATGTCCTCATCCACATTGTCATAATCGTGTTACCCTTAAAAAGGCTAGCCGGGCTAGCCAAAATAAGGGGTCATCTCAAACGACTTAGGAGAAATCTCAAAATGCAATGTACTTTAACATTATTAGAAGCTAAAGGATAATCTCAAAATAGTAAAATAAGAATCCGAGGAAACAATTCAGGAGGTAATCTCAAAACATGAAGTTAAGGGTAATCTCAATCAAGAAACAATGTTCATCTAAACGATAACGGGAACTCAAATATTTTAAAATATGACTAAGAGTAAGGGATTATATCAAACATAATTTAAAGAAAAATTATGGTTATGATGATGATTATGATGACGGCGTTATTTTAATAATGAACTAGTTGATAATATCAACACATTGCGGGGTCATTAAAATCAAGTGATCATATCGAAATAAAGTTAATTAAATGAACGGGCTATATCGTAAAAAGAATGGGTTTCTCAAAGCGCTAAGAATCGTTCCAAAGAAGTAAGAAGTCATTAACAAATTAACCAGCTGATTGTCGTAATAAATTGACGGTCCATCTCAACAAAATTAAAGGGTCTTCTTAACAAAGTTAATGAATCATATAAAAAGGCGTAACTCTCCATTAACAATGAACCAGCTTATCGTCTCAATAAATAAACGGATCATTTAAAAATATACGTGTTTATTAAAAAACAATTGTCTGATCGTCTCAACGCATTAAAGGATCATACCAAGACAATAAATGGTAATCTCTCAATAAAGGGATTGTCTCAAAAATGGTCACCAAAATATAAATTTTCATTAAAAAGAACAAGTTAATCGTCATTAAAACATAAGTGGTCTTAACATACAAAAGGGACATCTCACAAATAAATATATCTGGGTGTTGGTTAAAAAGTCCTGACTAATCTTGTCAACGCATTCTGTATCATCTCAAAACTTTAAGTGTTATTCTCAAAAAGTGATAAGGTTTTCTCAAAACGTTAAACCGTTATTTCACGAAAAAATGTATTTTTCATTAAAACGAACTGAATTCTGATGCTCTTTGCAGTGTGATATGATCGTTCATGAATGTTCGATGTTCAATGAATGTTCAATTATGCTCCATATTAAATTTGTTAAGTAATTGTCAAGGTTGTTATTGTCAACGAAATTTTGAAGAGGAGTTCCATGTGATGCGAAAGGATGTGCTCGAAGATCGTGAGTAATTTATTGTTTAGAGGTTTACGCAGAATGCCAATTCCCTCTAACTGGTCCGCAATTACTGCAAACTGGCATTGGAGGTCGGGTCAAAATGTACTGCGAACCCAGGTGATTGAAATTAAGCCAGTCCATCTTCACGGGTACCGGTATATGGAATGTGTAGTATTCGCTCTGTGTGTTGTTCTGTACAGTGTGTGACTTCGCTCGTCTTCTTTCAATGTCCTGGGTTACGCTCGTGGTGTCGTTCACAGTAAACCATTAATTTTAGCAATTTGCCTTTCGGGTAGCGTCTCGAAATCGTTAATCCCATAATTTTGTGTAGATTACTCCTTTCATTTGTTGAGGTGACCCTTTTTAATGACCACCCTTCTTCTTAGCCACGCTGTCTGATTCGGTTGTTTGCCGACATGCAGCTACTGCGTTATTTGGGAGGTTATGTGATCGGGGTTCCATGTGTTCTCCCAGAAAACAAGCGGCTGACTCGTTCTGGTAATTCTTCTTAGGTTTACACCAGTGAACGTCGATTGGATGCCAGCACGGCTAGCGGTTATAAGAGTGAACATGAGGATGTCGGTGATGAGGAGGAGGAGTTTAAAGATGCCATTGTCGTTGTCATCACTATCGTAATGATTATAACCGTAATCGTCATCATTACGTCATCATCTACATCTTCATCGTCGTCATCATAGGCATAATAATAATCATCTTCATCACTAAGATGACGCCTTCATTGTGTTCATTGTTTTCTTGATAATCACAATCATTTATCATCCTCATTATTACCATATTCATCATCATTACTAACATCGTCATGATCGAACATCATCATCAATAACAACACAACACCGTAATCTTAATCATCACCGTAACCATCATCATCATAGCCGCATCATTAACAACACCCATTCTTTTTACGAGTTGGCATCTTAATTTAATTAACTTGTTTCGACAAAACTACATGATTTATTAGATGACCCCACGATGTGTTGATATGATCATCTAGTTCATTATTAAATTACCTCATAATGACTCCTTTTAAATTATTCTTTAAATTATTGTTGATGTAATCCCTTATTTTTTTCAGATTTTAAAATATTTGGGTTCCAGTTATCTTATAGATGAACCTTGCAGTTGATTGAGATTATCCTTAACTTCATGTTTTGAGATTACCCCTTAATTGTTTTAGCTGATCCTTATTTTATTGTTTTAATACTACCCTTTTGTTTCTAATATTGTCATAGTATCAATATTGCATTTTTATATTTCCCCTAAGTTGTTTGACATGACCCCTTAATTGGCTACCAAGGCTAACTTTTATAAGGGTAACACGAGGATGAGATTGACGAGGAGAATAAGGTTAAGGATGTCGTCATGATCGTCGTAATAATTATAACCGTAATCATCATCATCGTCGTCGGCATCTTATTCATAATCATCTTCAACACTAAGATGACGTCTTCATCTTCCTCCTCCGTATCATCATAAACATTTATAATCCCCATAATCACCGTCTTCCTCATCATTACTAACATCATCATTATCATTATCAACAACATCGTCATCATAACCATCATCATCACCATCGTTAAAATCATCATCAGCAGCAGAATCATCATCATCATCATCATTAAAATGACCCCTTAATTGTCTTTATCATCCTCGTCGTCATCATTATAATCATTCATCACCCTCATTAACACCGTCTTCATCATAATCATCTTCATCGTTTTTATTACTTTACTGGTCGTTATTACATTACTGGTCGATTATTACATTACTGGTCGTTGCTATTACATTACTGGGCGATATTTATACATTAGTGATTGTAACAACCGACAGTTGCTGTCGGACAAAGTCGTGGGCATTCCACTTGATGCACTTTTGCCCAGTTTGTTAGCTGTACGTGGTGATCTTGTCAATGTGTGAAACATGTCCTGTGAACAGTGCGTGTACAAAACATTTTCTTTACAGCATTAACAGGGCAGTAATAATCGAACATGACACAAATTAGGCCTGTCAGGTGTACATTAATCGTCTACCACAATGAAAGGTATAATTACTTAGACATAGCCTTCAGTTGACGGAGCACTGGCGCGGATACAAAATTAATATCGGGGGAGCTGAGAACCGGTGTCGCGCTTACATTTATTCGGGCGTTACATTTTATCCGGGTGATGTTTATGTGCATATGTAAGGCATAATATTTGGCACCAGTAAATCACGTTGTGATAAATAATATCCAGTAGTTAAATATGTTTCGTTTGTTGTCGTAATACGAGCGTTATAGTTACAGTACATAATTATAATTTGCTGTTTCAGATTTGTGACCAAGTATAAGAGTAAGTCACTTGACGTGTACGTGGTGAGGAAACTGTTTACGACAGAAATTGTTTATGTCTGTGGGAAGCAAACATTTTAGAATTTATGTATATATATATATATAAACATATAAACACATATATGTAAATATATATATACATATAAATATACATATACATCATAACGTCCGGATAAATGAAAACGTGAAAGTCGTAGCTAGTGCTACATACATTCCCATAGATACGCGCACGCGCAGAAACGTCACCCGAATATTATTTAACGCCCGGCTAAATGTAAGAGCGACACCTGATCTTCTGCACCACTCCGCTCCGCTGTCAGACGACAGTGGGAGGAGGGGGTAATGTTGAGTATTCTTCGTGGCGACGTATACAATATTTGAAGCATATCACAAACCTAAATTACATCCCTTTGAGGCTCACCAAAACTCCCCACATTCAGGCTCAGATTTATTGTGGGTAGAACCACATGTCTGCCCCCAGCGAAATTCCGGGGGCCGCTGATTCCTTGCCCCCCTGTTCCCGTGCCTATGTTGTCTGGTCTTTAACCAGCACAAGAACTGGACCACGATAAACAGTCAGCATGTTTTTGCACCGAAGACCGTAAATGAATATAATTTTATAATTTCATAATCAAGGATAATGCGGGACAAACATGATTATGCAGTGATCATCATCAAAGTTTAGAATAATAACTACTTGTTTTAAGTATTCTGTAGGGAAAATAACAGGCAAACTACAATGCGTAATTATACGACCAACATGTAAAAGGCGATCCTCTACATAAAAACTAGTTATGTGCCTGTAACACTAGACCACACCTTTGTTGTTAAATAACCGGCGAGAAATTGGGGCAAACGAAGTTGTGAGGCATTCCTAAGACAGCAGGTCGTTCGAAATGGCTTTAGTGTGTTCTGTAATGTGAAAGGAGCGGCAGTCGTTGGACGTCACGCAGTCCTAGGTAGCACTCGATTCGACTACAGACACCTCCATGACTCCAGGGTAACGTATAATTACCAGAGCTGACATCTCACCAAAAATAGCACTGCGTAGTGCAAACGTCGAATTTAACAAAACATGTGTTCATGAATATAGGTGAATGCTCATTAAACCGGTTTTATCAAAGAGTTATCGTTTTTGTAATAAGTGTTCCTATTTTCTTATAAATCGTGGATAAAAGACAACAATTGTTCACATTGTTATCTATGGCCCTTTGCATCACATTCAAAGTAGTTACATGTTTAATTGAGATACGTTTGGAGTTAAAACAAAACATAAGAGAAAAAACAATTAAATAAATGTCTGCATTTAGACAATCCTTCAGAAACATTTCGGCACCTTCCAGCTGTCTTCGTAGTACCAAAGGCCGACTTGAAACAATGTATATATATATATATATATATATAATATATATATATAATATATATATATAATATATATATATATATATGTTAATATGTATATATATATATATATATATACAAAGTTTCAAGTCGGCTTGGCGACCCAACTTTGGGTCGTGATTTAGGGGTTAAGAACAGCGGGCGTAGTTTGAACACCGCGTCGCCATCTAGCGACAACAAGTGTGACGTATGCAGCTGATAAACCTGTGTGGCAACATTACTGAAGAAAAAGGTCAATTGACTGTGATGAACAAACGAAAATAACTTATGTTACGGCGAAACTTAGCTTATTGACTGTCGACACGTAGTGTTAAACATCGCTCTCCCCCCGCGAAATGTCCACGTGATAGACCTACCCGACATGTTTATATAGCTGGGGTGTATATCAGTAAACCCATCAGACGTTTGATTCGCACAGACTACCCATCAAGTCTGCGTCAATCATTAGCTGCGACTCTTCCGAAGTGCTAGGTAAGTCAAATAGCTGACTAAATGGTAAGCTTTACGAAGTGTATAATGCCCGCTCAGACTATTGACTTCTACAACTGTGCTGGCCAACTAAACGTTTAAGTTGTAGTTTCGTCAATTCCTGACGCGCTCACATTTTGACTTCTACAACAGAATTGGCTAACTGTTAAGATATAGATTCCCGCATTATTGTCTTAATAAACAAGTGTTGCAATGTGGTGACACGAAGTTGCAATCTGGATATACATAGATCTAGAATCTTTTTTTTGTAAGCCAAATTGCATTTATCTGATTTGCAGTTCAACATTTCTGTAATTTATGAATCACGCAATTTATTTAGTAATGCAATTATGTTTGATAAAGAATTTGTGGGGTAAAATAAAGATTACGCAATACTATCCTCTATGGGATTCGAACCGAAACGAAAATAGACGCCCGCCACATTTCTACAGTTTACGGTTCCTTAAATGGCGTGATAAGCCAACTTAATTCATCGTAAAAGTTGTATAACCTGTACCCAACAAAAAAGAGGGCTCACACTGACAACTAGCAGATACAAAAAAATCGGTAATTGTTGTGAAAGTTGTAGAATTCAACAGTCTAAGCGGGGCTTATTTTTTTCTTGAAGTCGATTTCATTTACACGTTTTAGTTGATGCCTTAGAAGTTGGCAGTTTTAATCAACTGCAG